>JARJCM010000548.1:0-46840 GCA_029233265.1 Mycena alexandri | reverse complement strand
TCGCGTACGGGTGAACCGCCAATGGTCTGCGCGCGCTGGAGGGTTGTAGGTGCGTTGAGTCCTCAGCATTGTTGTTAAGGCCAGGGTACAAGGTGTGCGGAGAAGGTGAAGGTGCCGATGCGAGGATGAGGATGGGCGAAAGGAATAGAGGGACTCTCGGGAGAGCGCGGGGAGTCCAGCTCCGCGCGCACCGACACCCGCAGCGGGTCCTGCGCCACGATCGATGCCTTGGAGAACTCGACCTGCTTCGCCTTCTCGAGATAGTGGATATCGACGTCTGCGCGCATCCACAGTCAGAGGCGGGGAAAGGAGTAGGGAGGGAGGAAAGGACGCACCCCACGCGTCCCAGAAATTGGGACGATCTTTGAATAAGGAGAACGCACCCGACACGGGCGTAAGTCCCCACGCCTCCGTCACAGGCAACGTGCACTAACGCATACCCCTCCTTCCCGTCCGCCGCCAGCTGCGCGACCTGCGTCCGGAGGGCGCTGTTACCACCCGCGAGCGGCACCCACACGACCTCGCGCCACGCGAAGGATGTGGTGTTGTACACGACGAGCTCGTTGAGCGAAGAGGCTGCGGCAGCGGGACGGGTATGCCCGCCGAGGATGACATCGAGCGCGTCGTCCAGCATCTCCTCGCGCACCTCGCGCACCTCCGCGTACAGCTTCTTCGTGTCGTCGTGCATGCGCACCATCCCGCTGCCGACCGCGTCAGCACATTACGCAGAGGGATTTGCGGAGCTGTAAACATTAATTAGCACGATAGAGGGAGGGAGCGCTTATTGCGCGGGGTGTTCAGCGGCCTGGCGGCGTTGCCGGTGGGTGCCGGTGCGAGGCGGGATCGCACTCGTTGCAACGTCCTCGTCGAAAGAGACGCGCCGTCGCCGTTTCTTGGGATGTGGGTTCTCGTCGTCCACGTCGTTGAACAGATCGTGCGGGGGTAGAGGTGGCGGCGGCGGGTGCTGGTCGTCCACGGCGTCGAACGGGTCGGGGTTCAACGGCGCTGAGGGGGGTTTCGTCATCCACGCCGTTGAGAGGGTCGTCGTGGTCGTACGCGTCGCGGCCCTCGCGGTCCAGCTTGTCTTCGTGCTCGCAGGCGACCGCGCGCTGGACGAGCGGTGCGTAGTCGAAGGCGCGCTCTTGAAGCGCGAGCACGGCCTTTGGAATGCCGGCGAATTCTGCGCCACTCCGCGTCTAGTTGACGTGTTTGAGTCGTTTAGCTAGGGGGAATTGATATGAAGCATACCTTCCGTGTTAGAGGAACCCACAGCATGGTCGAAAACGCGTCTGAAATTTGTGGGTCAGCAATAGTTCAGTGGCAATGAATTTTGAAAGAGAAGGCGGCGCGGGATTTGGCTGCTGATTGTGCAGGCCAAGCCCAAGTGTAGGGCAACGGCATCGGCCAAATCCCTGGATGAATGGCAAGAAGATCGCAAGGAAAAACTAACCTTCGACGCGACTTGTGGTGTTGGTGGGTGGTTCGTTGATCATAAGAATTAAAGAGGGTAACGTACCGTGCTGTGCCGTGACTGTTTTGAGTTCTCGTAACGTTATCGGCCCGATGGTGCCGTTATAATAATAAATAAATTTCCATTTTATAGTCCGTTTACGGCGTATGATGCTACTATGCATCCTGGACTACTGGGAGGTACTTGCTGTAGGTAGTTGGTAGGTAGGAGATACGATTTTTCGACTATATACGGTTATATGGGATCTTCAGAGATTGTACGTGCTGTATGTATATGCAGTGGGCGGTTTCGTGGGTTGAATGGATGTGGTGTGCCTAGTGGGGAGGGGCTGAATGCCCGGAGTGAAACTATAGCTATGGGGAGGTATTTACGAGGGATGGGGACGGGATTTTGGTAAAGTAATGGGGAAAAACGGTCGGTGTTTTTGACATAGGTTAATGTAAGGGGAATGTTTTTGGGGGATAGGAGGGTAGAGAGGGAGAACGGGGTACGGGGCTTCAGAACTGATCGGAGGGTGCTGCGCTCTTCGGTAAATCGCCGGCAGACGAGGAGGGTAATGGGAGACGGTTTCGGGTACGCCGCATCTGCCTGCCATTGGAGAGTCGACGACTTTGATGCGGCAGAGGGGGTGCGTTGAGTCCGACGTGGCCAGTCCGAAGTTGGGTGATGATTGAGGCCGCGGCGCGCGAGCGGTCCTTGTACAGCTTGAGGACATGCGCGGTTGCAATTGGCGGTGACTTGTCGATGGAAGCTAATTTCGTCGCGCGTGACGAGCGTGACCATTTCCTTCTTCCACTCCAACGCCATCCGCTTTGTCCCGTCCGCGCGTCGCGCCGCAATGCTCGGAGGTAACGCCGAGTTGACCGCTCGGCTTTGCCTCCAAAACACGTCGTCTGATGTCCCTTCCGCCGCCTCCTTTGCTGCCGCGTCCGCCAATTCGTTCCCCTCGACGTCTGCGTGTCCCGGGACCCAAGCCAAGTGACGTTGCCCACCAAGATGGGCCTCGCCTTCAGCAGCTTGTCGAGGCGACGATGGAATTCCCGTATGAGATACTGGCCGGGTTGAGGGCGGTTGGCGGCAAGGGCACGGATGCCCGATTGGTTGTCGAGGAGGATGGTTGAGGCTGCAGATGCGAGGGGCCGTCCGGGCAATATCTAAGGCAAGTACCGTCCCAGTAAGCTCGCCCTCGAAGACAGTGTGGTCTTTGATAGAGCCCAGATGGAACCGCCGGGTTTCTTGTCGTCCGTTCGTCGGTTGCCACCGCTGCCCCGCGCCAATTCCGCCCTCGTACCCGGAGCCATCGCTGTACACGATGGTTCCATCGTCCCGTACCTCCTCCGCTGCCTTGCGCGCCTCGTCCTTATCGTGGTAGCCCACGAGAAGCGTGGCGCCCATGTCAAGCGTGTCGGAGTCGGGTCGACGGTTTCGACATCCGCCGCGTCTGAGAACGCATCGTAAAGCTCGTGCAACGGCGAGCGGTGCCTCTGGACGTCGTGTCGCGCGCACCAGCGGACGTGGGCGTGGAGCGGATGGGATCTGGGGAGCGAGGCGAGCCGCAGCGCGTTGTTCCTTGCGGTACGATTCAGACGCAGTCTGACCGGTGCGACAAAGGCGTGGTACTCCATCGCGTCTGTCGCTGCCGTCCTGAATGCGCCCGTGATGAGCCGTACCGCGGTGCGCTGAACCCGTTGGAGCTGGTTCGCTACCCCTACTGACCCCTTCTTCGTTCATGATCGCGACCAGAATGGTTCAAATTTATAATTACCCGCCGGAGTCAGGGCCGATATATATATAGCACGTTGGGCGCCTCCGGATCCGGTCTTACCCTGTCTTACCCGTGCGTCTCCGATAATTAGGCTCGTTGTAATCTTTGTAACCGTATGCAGCTTGTTTCAGACAATGCTGCGGTACTGGTCTCCTTTAAGCATTGGACCTCTTTGGGTGTTCGCCCTTTACTGTAATTAAAATTTTGGCTCTTGAGCCTTTGATCAACATTCTGCCCTTTGAGCCTTTGACAGCGTCAATCTCATTGTGGCGTCGTTAGATCTGGATAATCGCGCTTTATGGTATTCTCCCTATATATGAGTCCTCAGGCTCTACGCCTCTCATCTCAAACTAGTTATCAGGCTTCCCGATGTATTCTCCGCACACCTTCGAAGAGGTTTCGCCCGGAGTGGCGACTGATCACGAAAAGGTGTGCATTATAATTACAGAGTTCAGTGTGGCCCCCGCCGACTCCTCCTCCAGATTTCGAATCCCTCTCCCGTCGTGCAAACTACCGATGACTCTCCAGAAGCGCAGCCGGAGGTTCTGGCTGCCGTGGATATGCAGGTCGCGAGTTCGAATGAGCGTTCCCCGGACGCTAAATCTGTCAATGATTCTGCGAATGTATATGAGGTCGCTACGGCCATTCGCGAGGTAAACTCCACCCCCCTTCGAATTCGTTGTTGACTGTACTCAATCCCGGGCCTCCAGCTACAGGAACCCAATGTATGGAGCATCGAGATTCATATTTCGTTCTACTCATCCGACTATATTCAGGCGTTTCAACTTGTCTTGGAGGAATGGCAACTCCGGGACGAGAGTGTGCGCCTTCTGTCTAGGAATCCAGGCCAATATAAACGCAACTATGTAATAAAACACCGCCGCTCGTAACACTTACTATTGTATTAATATTCTGGCCATGGGCAACCGCTTGAATGTACACCATCTGGGATTCCCGCGTGAGTCAAATGGATAGTGCTCATGATTATCATGAAGAGCCAGGAGCCTGACTGTTAATTTGTAATTATAATAATTCGAACTAATCATCAGTATGTGATGCGACTGATGCGAATCAGTGGCGGTGACCCTATCTAGATCTCTCATCGCACTAGTACTGTCAGGATATATATCACTACCAGTTCGTTTTCATTATAATTGTGCTCGTCTCACTTTTGACATGTCTACAGTGCATAGCGAGAGCGACTTCGACCTCAAATCGGAGGATAATCATACGTTCGCTAGCCGAATTATAAGTACCTTGGCGAAGGACACGATCGAGCGTAGAGTCAAGGCGTACGAGTTACACAAGGCCACCCTTGAGAAAGAAGCCAGTATCCGTGATCCACCCGGTTTGGAACCGATGGCCGAGATCGATCCTCATAATTTGAGGTCTGATCTGCCCTACACAATGCTTCGCAGCGCAGTACCTCATCAGGGTGAGGCGGCACCTCTTGACGATCAGATTGACACCTGGTATGGGTCAATATATAGTGCGCGTGCGTGGTGTGCAATTAATTATCTACCAGGATCTTCGAGAATGAAAAGTGGCTTCAACAGCCACACTCTGAACGCTTGCCATGGAGCAGTGGTCTTGTCACTCTAGAAGACTCCGACATAGTCTTCCCGCAATCCTCTCTGACCCTCATCGGGCGTACAATAACGCGACCAGTCTCAACTGGTTTTGCGGTCTTGGATGAGCGCCGACAATCCCAAATAATCATTCAGCCCTCGACTACGGCATTTGCGAAACAGTTTGAATACATGACAGACAACCTTTTGGAAAACTTGGATTGGAACAACGTTTTCGTTGCCGGAGGGATAGTTTTGGGAACTCTGCTTTCCCTCGAGCATGATCGTAACACGTTGGACTATGCCACAGACCATTGGGAGTCATCAGATATCGACGTCTATATCTATGGGTTGTCTGCCGCTGATGCGACCATCAAGGCTCAGTCAATTTACGAAACCTTCAAGGCAAATCTTCGCGACCTCACACCTTCGTGTGTCGTCAAGAACACCAGGACGATAACGTTTTACGCACATTACCCCCCTCAGAAGAGTTCAGATTGTACTGAAACTTGGCAAGACGCCAAAAGACATACTTGTCAACTTCGACCTCGACATCTGTGCAATGGGATGGGACGGAAGCACTGTTTGGATGCTGCCGCGCGCTGCGCGCGCCCTCGAAAGTTTGGTTGTTCCTATTCTCGCTGTGTATGTGCTCACCGCGCTTTGATTTGCAGCTGGATACAATGTATTCACTATGAGTCTTATCCGTGGCCACTATCTTTCGAGCCGCCGTGCAACCCAACCGAAGCGGTGAATTCCTTTCCTTGCTTTGAGGATGATAACATATCACTCCCCCTCAGCCTGTTCAAATACGCCAACAAGGCAATTCCCCCTATTTGCTTTGACTCACCAATATTGTCTCTGAATATGATGTGTAGGGTTATGGCTTGAGATTCTTGGCGTGCTACGGTTTCCCAGACATCCAGCAGGTGGTGGACTCCCACCTATGGGCGGCGGAGAAATTCCAAGCCATGACCTCCGAACGCGGCAATGGATTCATTCTTCGTCACTCTGACTTACTTCCTCATAGTCGAAGTTGTTTGAGAGGTTTCACCTCGTTCATGCGATCAGTCGGGTATTGGACAATCGCTCAGAGTCTCAACCCAAGGTGGATACAACTGTTCCAAATTGATCCCCAACTAATCACCTGTACTGGAGTTTTGAGACATTCGTTTCATACGAAGCCATCGCATGTCTACTTGCTTGATCATCACCGCACACAGCTGATTCATTTTTCAGTACGAAGCAAGCTCAAGTGCGACCGACCAGCTGGGGTAAGTACCCCCTACAAAAGAAATCTAACGTAGGACCTCAGAGCATCGACAGTTATCCATGGGACGGGCGATTCTCACTTGGAGGATTGAAGGACCGTATAAATCAGTCCAATCGGTTGGATGTCTCGCGATGGCTGCAAGCAGACAGCCGACTTAGGCTCCGCTTGCGACACCACGGTGTTATACACGGGGACGAACTAAATGATGCAAAAAGGACTACTTTTGCTTCTCGTCTGGGCGGCTTGCTCGACAGTGCCCAAGATATCAAATTGCCAATACTTCTTCCGCTTGACTTTGCTGACTACGCAAACGCCATAGTTAAGCAAATGCCCGGGATGGGTGATATCACCATTCTGATCCCAACGTGTACGCCGGTAGCAGCGCCGGCGCCACGGAGTTCCTATCCAGAAGAAGGGCTTTTCTTTTGGATCATTCCGTCCACGTTGATGTGGCAACAAGATAACCGGCGAATAGACGAGTAAAGCTCAATCTAACAAGTGGCTGGATTCTGGCTAATGTCGTTTATTCCAGGTTATTTGAAGTATTGTTCGCATTTCGTAGCGTGAACGCACCCATCCAAAGGAGATTTGGCGAGGTGAACAACAGGGAAAATTTGCAAGAGAAGTTCCTCAAGGTGCTGTCCAGACACGAGGCTCTGGGCCTGACCTCTGGTGAGGATCCGGATGAACTCGGAGCATTTGCCCTTTGGATGGCCGATAATGGGGTTGAAGAAGATCTAGAGGAGCGGGGCGCCTAGGTTCTGGGGCAAGTCGCGCAAAAAGCACAATCTCACTGTGCTAGTATCACAATAACCTACTTCTGAAAAGATATCTTTCAAAAGAGTTAAATTCCATCCGAGTCTTTGCCTTCAATTTATTCTAGGTCAAAAGGGGCGAATTTTCCTGCTTCCCCCGCCTTCATTGATATCTATAGCTTCTGTAGGATCGAAACTTGTCTTTCAAAGCTATGTAATTTCAATGGCAACTTCGGCAGCCTTGCCATAACTTCCATTCGATTCACCTTTCAAGAGGCAAAAGAGGATTGTATCCTCCGGGCCGGGGTACCGAACGGCCAAATAGTCGTTCCTTGCATCGGGCCGACAGGTTAATCTACCGGCAAGACTGATGATGATTCCAGTGTAAATTTTCAGCTACATACAGGCCATATTACGGCTAAGGTAGCGCTTTCAACGTACGTGGTGGAGATGGAAGTCGAGAGGATGTAAGAGTTGTCCGTTTTTGTAAGACTGGATCACACCGTCGCGATCGGAAGTCCTTTGTCATCAGCTGCAGCAAGCCTTTTGGCCTCGTCGGCACGAGCGCGTTTCACCAAATTATAAATATGCAAACGGCTGTATCCCATCATGCACAAGTAGCCTTGCAGGCCGCTATATTGGAGGATGAGGATGGAAGGCTGAATTGAACAAGCACAAGAAAACGATTAATGTCCACCAGAAACACCAGAAAGGTTGATCCAACTGTCCAGCTCCTCCATCATGATGTCCAGATCGTCCTTAAGCTCTGAAATCACCGCCTCGGGCGTTTCTCTTCCAGCTGCCTCAGTCATTTCCCCGTCCGGCTCACGACGGAGAGCCGCTCTGAGACGTATCACTCGCTCGTTCATGACGTAGTGCATGTTGAGGTTCATTGCGACAAGCAGATGCAAGCCGACTAAGCAAACGTCAAAACACGACGCAGGGAAAGTAGTAGAGGGAATACCATGGGGAGGCGGGGGGTAGCTATCGTCCATTCCTAACTGACGATGCATCGCATCTGAGATTTGGTTAGGGTTATCACGATGGAGAACAAGTATAGAGAACCTTGAAATTGGCGTATCCTATCCCGCTGGACAACTACCAGGTCTAAGAGTTTTTCTCGATCGAGCGAATTCGGATCCCAAGCCTTTCCATGATCATAGAGACTGCCATACAGCGTAGGGGGCGACTCTAATAAATCAAAGAAGTCACTCCAAAATCTAAATAGCCAGAGAAGAGCTAGAACTCACGGACTCCTACAGTAATACTCCCTTCTCCTCCGGCGGTGTTATATCCACTATTTACCATAACAACTGCCAGGCTTCATGAATATAGTAGGTTGTGCATATATAAACCTACCTCCACCACCGGACGCGGGTACCTTCCGTCGATCGCGAGTGGTTAGAGCCTTATACGCAGCGTCGAAGGCCGAAGGATCATCCTTGAAAAAGTCTGCTTTGGTAGAGTCGCGGATGTAGTCTTTGGTATAGGGACATGCGATCTTGCGTTTACGGCAGCCAACGCAAGACGCCGATCCAGTGTGGGCTAAGGTGCAAGGAGGTTCGCCCCTTTTGCCTGCGTAAGACTCACACTTCTGGCAAGGTTTCTAAATTTTTGACCATCAGAAACTGCAGTGAAAGTTGAAACTGATGCCGCCCAACCTTGCCCATGTCGGCGTACCACTGCTCAATTAGGTCCCGGTCGACGGATAGCACACTGACCCGAGAGGTAAAGGTGGCCATATGGCAATTGCAAGTAGTCTATCGATCGATATCACGAGGCACAACGCATCGTTCGCATCATGATCATGTGATTATCAATCACGCTCCATATATGAGTCACACATTCGAATTATATTCGAATTCGGAGCTCTAGATCTAGATCTCCAGCAGTCATAGGCCTCATATATGAAATTTACCCAACATTTACTTCTTTACCTAATCTTGAGTGCAACGTTAATTCAGGACTCAACTTTCAACGTTCCAACCAAAATGAGAATAAAAAGTCATTGGGCTCGCGCAGCAGAGCTTTTAAAGGGTGTCAATGTCTGAGCCCGGGCGCTGCTGAAATCCAAATCATACGTATCCACCGATTCCATCGTCCCACCGCGGGAAAAACTTTTCAGCACGCCGACGGACTCCACCTTGCCAGATCCCGGAATTGAACACACGTTCAGTTTCGTTCTCGTCTGTGAAGGCCAACACGATAGAATAAGATGCACGGATAAGCTGTGATCCGTTGATCGTCTCGTACACTTGAGCAGCGACAAGGGAATCTCCAATCCTAAGTTTTTTTTAGCAAGGTTAACCACGACAACGGTGCGAGAGAGTTGTACCTATTGCTCTTTTGAAAAGTTCCATTGCATTTGTATCAATGTGAGGCGGAAAGTAACCTTGACAGCCGAGAACCCGCACACGGAAGACGCGCTGGTGGAACCGGACACAATCCCCTTTCACCTGTGATCCCCGCTTTGCGAGGGAAGCGAACGCACGGCGCGCCGTCAGCCCCCCTGCGTTTGACGGCGGCGGCGACGAGAAGGTGACCTCTGTGATATTGGTAGGTCCGCCCCGAATATAACCGGCAAGGACACGATCTCGCATTTCCCTATATACCTCGGTTCTGAGGTGGTTACCTCTGTCAGAATTCAACCGGAGTATCTCGATATCATGACACCTGCCCAGAATATCATCCATGTCGACGTTCAAAATGGGGTTCCAGAGTAGATCGAGAGAGCGCAGGGAAGTGGTGACATTTGATCCAAGATTTGAGTAAGACGGTCATAAGTAAACCCGATATTAGGGTCAGCAACGTTCAACTCCCTCAAGTTGGGAGCTGTGAGAGGGGGGAGGCATAGTAAGCTGAATACATGCAGTTCTCGCAGACTGGGGACCGCGGGGATAATGGGTGACGGCCCAAATAGGGTGTTGTGCGCCCTGTATATCAGGCAGTGAAGGGCGCCGCACATTCGAAGGATATTGGCCCAGATGGGCGACGATTGGAAGTCGATATCCAGATGAGTGATAAGCGGCGGATTGAGTGGCTTGTCTAGAGGTGTTGGAGGAAGGGTAATAGGAAAACAGCATCTGAAGCGTTCTATACGCGTGGGATCGACACGGAGAGGCTTGTGAGTGACCTCGCAACATGTATTGGCGTCTGATTGGACGATGTAAACAGACGTTAGGCTTGGGGTTGTTCGAATGAAATCGAACTCTGTAAGAACTGCGTGGAGACAAAGTGACTGGGGGCCGCATGAAGGCCTGCCCGCAAAGAATACGCACTCGAACCTGCTATTGTGAGCGAGGAGCCGTTGGAGTATATGTCTGCCTAAATCCGTTGGTGCAGTGGATACAGGCAAGGCAAAAGCGATGCGCAGACGGCGCGTTTTTGAGGAAACCAGTTGACGGTCAATGTGTGCGATGGTAGGGGATACTTCCTTCCTGGACCAGTTCCGTTCATTGCGGATTTGTACGCAGATATTTGCCCACAGGCACGGTGTTGCGTTACACACCTCAGCCATGCGCTTGGACAGAAGTAGAATGTTTCCCCTGGTCACCACACTTTCCAAAATGTCCAGATGACTGTCTGGGTATTTTTGGGCCGTAGCAGCGAGGATTTCCGACAGAACTTCGGTTGGAACTGGTCGTCGACATCAACGACCAACGGTAAAAAATATCTAGGTAGAAATCGGTCCTACATCTTTCCAGCTTCGATTTTCCCGGTTCAATTTTACCGCCGAATGATTGAGAAGTTTCTGCGAACGGGAAAGCAATAAGCACACGGTCTAGAAAACGTAGGTGGGAGACGAACGATTCGAACCGGATACTTGAACTGACACGTGGACAGGCGGAACTAACCAGCCGAGGGGATACGGAACCCCGCTGGCAATAGTTGATGGGCTAGCCATGGACGAGCGGGAGGATATACAGCACGATTTAACGTGTACACCGGAGCTCGAGACGGAAGTTCTTCCGGATCCACGGCACCGTGACGGTTATAATATTAATTAGACGGGTCCTACCCGAATTTCCAGCTGGCGTTGCTGCCGCATCATGCATCATGCGTACTATTCTGTACTAATTGAACACCCTTAATGTCTGCGTCTTCTTGTCGAAAATCGAGTCGGAGGAGGTCTGCCGGTATGTCGTTCAGCGTTTTCACGTCGTTCAAGAGATACGCCAGGAGCGATGGTAAGTGGCAGTATTCGTTACACGAGAGTGGAAGAGAGAGGATGCAGGACCACTCCTGATCCACATAGGTACTGCCGATCGATCCTGTAAAACATTAGTGGTGGAAATGTGCCGGCCAGGAGTGGCGCAGAGCACGGCAGAGCACCCCTGTTTTGCGAAGGGCGCCCGGCGCCGCGACGTCAACGTGATGCAAGAAAAGGAAGAGCAGCGCACCCCGTGTTTTGCGAAGAGCACCCGGCGCCGCGACGTCAGGGTGATGCGCATGCGAAGAGGGAAGAGGATGAGGGTAAAGACGGCCCGGCCATTCTCCCGCGGTATTAGACTACTGTAAAAAAATTCTAAACTCGATTAATGATCAAGTTCACGGCCGCCGTTCCGTGCCGTCACGGGCACGGGCGGCAGCCCCGGGCCTATGCAATCACGACTCTCTTTGATCACTGCGCATGCGCATGCCCAGTGCCTCACCTGCGATCGCGATGAGAGCCGTTATTGTATATTGCCTCCAACTGCCTCCTCATCTGCGTTACAAGTCCGAAAATATAACGACCCAGCAGATTGATCATGGGGAGCCTAGAGTCACAGGGCTCGAGGCACACTCGTATGGCCAATTACTTTGAATTAGACTCACAACCTGATATCTTTGCGCAGCTCCAATGTTAACGGCAATGGGTCCGACCCTGATCCCGAGCCTGGCAGTGGAATGAGTAGCGACAGGTTCAGTGCCACAGTGTAAAAAAAGATGAAAGAAATCTGACGTCCGCTCCAAGCAGCTCCTCTGGCAACGCAGTTGACCTCATCGACTCGGAGATCCGTACCTAACCTTGTATCAAGCCAATGTCCAATGGAATTTTCTCGCGGCCGGGTTCATGACACAGCAGGCAATTGCGATGCTACAGCAGAGAAAAGACAGACCGACTCGGAGGTCATCGACACAAACATGCTGGGCGAGCGATCGTTCGCAGCTCCCGTCGTTCTAAAAGGGAACTCAGCGCGAACCATGATCGTGATAAATGAAAGCGGCGGCTCCAAAGCGGTTACACCACAGGTCACTGTAGTGCACGGTATCTTGTCGATTGCTCGTCGACGTTTCCTGAGGTCCCGGCTCCCTTGCCTCTCGTAGCCTCTCTCTCGATACGAACTCAACTGGCGATATTTTGTCGGCGCGCTCCGACGATACGCAGGATCAAATCGAATGATTTTCTATCGACATTTCTTGAAAGAACATTTAAATTTTCTTGTGACCCCTTCGAGTCCATTCTACCCAGCTTTTTTTCGTGGGATGTCTATTCTGTATGAAAGAGATAAATATGCCGCACTGATTGGGTAGTAGATAGCCGTAACCTACATTTCGGACGCATTGTACGTCGCGATCGGTACAGCACCTACTTGTTCCTTATTGGGACCTCTGCAATTATATGGCATCTTCCTTCCTTCCTTCATTGCATGCCACCGGAATATGTAATTCCTCTGTGTTCCTTTCCTTTCAAAGACTGAGTGTTCGCTAATAGATGATTGGCAAACGAAGCCGAAGACATATTGAAGTTGTCAGAAAGCCAAACAACAGAAACTCCAACTGGAAAGTTTGCGAATCGCAATTTACTGCGGCTTTGGGGCAGTGCTTCGCAGACCGAGTTCTTTATAAGGATTCGCTCTAGAAAAAGGTATTCAATGTATCCCATAGTCACTATAGAGGGTCATTCGTTCAAATTCCATCAGAGTGCGCGCATGGGGCCCATGTGGCACTATACGTATTACAGGTAGGTATCTAGCTGGCACGGAAAGGGTTCTGAGGTCGGGGCGCCGTAGGCAGTGAGTGGACAGTAAAAAATGTGCTATGAGGGATATCTACTTCAGGTGTTGAGAGGTTCGTTTCTAACACTGCTACCATGCACATTTCCTTCGAAAAAAAGGGAGCTTTACCAGATAAGACCAACGTCTTTTAGGAGGGTTCTATAGATCTAGTGGGTATTATTTAGTTTGGTCGAGTCCGAGTCGCACACTGGTGACTATTCAGCATCTGCGGTTCGTGCGTAAAAGCATTGCCGCCTTGGATTTCGGGGGTCACATATTGTTCCTCTGTCACTTGCGGACCAGCGTAACAAACGCACTTCCAAAAGAATAAGCAAAAAAAAGACCGGATCGAACGCTGACTCGGATTTTTAAAACTTCGCGGTTGCAAAACAGCTCTAGTACGTATACTAAGCAGTACCAATGTTAGTCTTGCCAAGTAGACCCGCAGTCGCTGATCGAGTTGGCTCGTCGTTAAGTCAGAAACCTCGTCAGGACTTGGTCCTAATGCCATGGTTTGCGCTTGTTGTTTTGGGCGGTAGTTTCTAGCTATCGCCGAACAGGCTCGCGGTCAAGTCAGAAAGCTCGTCCGAGTCGACGCTTCAAGTTGTCGTGTTTGGGAGCATTTTACAGTCTAGTTTCAAACTTAAACCTCGTCCAAACCTCACTTGTGGTCCGATTAGGTGATCAGGTTGACGCGATCGTAGGCTGAACTTTATAGCCTTGATGTAGTGTTGGTTTTCGATGAATCAAAGATGTGCAGACCATCTGTAGGTGGGTTTTAAAGCCGCCTCAAACTTGAAGTTTTCTTGTTTAGTTTCAAAGGACTTAAAAAGAATGAAAACCTATTTTTCTCATTTCAATGCTCTTAAATCTGACTCAAAATTCAATGTATCGTGGAGGATTTTATGGCTGGCGAAACAC
Source organism: Mycena alexandri (assembly GCA_029233265.1). Taxonomy (NCBI): domain Eukaryota; kingdom Fungi; phylum Basidiomycota; class Agaricomycetes; order Agaricales; family Mycenaceae; genus Mycena; species Mycena alexandri. Next base: position 33,109 of record JARJCM010000548.1, on the reverse strand, counting down.
AGGGCGATACTCAAAATTTAGTTGAGCTTTTTCTGCACTCTGTAGATTGCGGATTAGATTAATATTGTGTTGAACCCTAAATGAGATAAATCGAATCGCGTTTTGGGCCGCCTCATTTTACATCCCTAAACGAGTAGAAGCGGAGCTAATTAAAATCACCTCGCTTGTCAAGTCTCTCCAACCTCATCATGGTTGCACTTTTGAACGACCCGCTGATCCTACATCTCCTGAAGGTCTAGACTTCTATATTCCTAAATTTTAACTCAGCAGAGCGGGCACAAGGTCTAGACTTCGATTTTACTACATGCAAAATATCACCTGAACTCAGTGCTATTTCTCCCAAAATCCAATAGGGGCAGTCAGAGTAGACGATTACTAAACCCGCGATTCACGCATCGATTCAAGGCCGATTAAGACGCGATTCTGGGATTAAAAAAGGCCTAGAATCGCGCTGAATCGTGGGAGAATCGGGCTCAATTTTGACCGCTCTGGCTCAATCGCGATTCTGAGCCGATTTTCAAGAACGATTCATCGAATATTGCCTGCCCTAAGTTGCAATCTCCCTTACACCTTGCTCATGCCTGCAGTAATGGCCTCAGTCTCAATTATGGTCTCCTTACCTTTGTTAAAGTTGGGGAGTGTTCTAACATCCATTTTCTCACTTGCAACAGGCCGGAGCAAGTGGGAACGAAGGGCACGACTAAATCTATGAATAAGTGATTAAGAGAGTCACAAAGATTTGAAGTCCACTTAACAAAATGAAGGGATCGTGAATCGTAAATCGTCGGTAAATCACCTCGGGAGGCGATTCACCGATTCGACGCGATTCACGATTTTCGACGATTCTCCCACGATTTATTAATTCGAGAATCGTTGATGAATCGTTGGCATGAATTGTGGGTTAATCGTCTACTCTGACTGCCCCTAATGTGCTCGCGCAGCAGAGCGGGCAAAGCACAAAGTAAGTTGCGTGAAAGATTTTGCGCAGACTCCTGCAAGCAAGGTTCCGACGCAGTCTCGATCGGCTCCGGAGCTCCTAGTCCCCTTTTAATATTAATTGAGGCCCGATGATCAGTCGCGATCGCTCATGATGCATGATCAGCGGCATCAATTGATGCGAGTGATGCGAGTGAGGTATCATCGATCCTTTGCCTGTTGCAATTGATAGCTGCAAATGTACTAAGGACGATACAGAGGATCTTGAGCGCCGAGTCACCATCGGGATGCTAACCAAACCGGCGGAAACTTAATCCAACTCAAAATTTGCAGAAGGATTTTGATTGTATTTTGATTACAACTTCAATTTGGGGCACGGATCCGGAGTAAATTGCACCTTCACGCATGCGCAGCCGTGTACTATAATTCAGGTTGTGAATCGTGTCCGGATCTACGCCACTGCCCACAGTGAATTCAGTATAAGTCGCTATATATTCCACACAGTCTCTTTCGTCTCTCCCCTTTGCAATCCGAGCCCTAGGCCTGGCCAACATCGCAACACTCCCCGCTTCCATCAAGGTGACCACGGTAGGCCTCGAAAGAACGAACCAGGTCGCACCTTCGACAATGAACGTAGGCCGTCATAATGGTATACCAAACATCTTGAGGGATACCAATGCGACCGTTCCATTCCACAAATGCCCGACCAATGGGAGTGTTGAGGAAGTCCTGGATAGGGGGAATTTCGACTCCGGCGGGGTAGGTACGGAAGCGCAGGAAGGGAACTTCACGCGGGGATGGATCTAGACACTTTGAAACTGGGTGCGGCTTAGACCGCAAGGAGAACTGAGACGAAACAAGATGCGACGCACCCAGCGGAAGATTAACACTCCCGGTGCATCGTCCATAGCTACGGTGTTGGTGATAGCCGTGGATGGAGTACATACACTTGCAACCAGCGCACAGAATACTCTCTTTCAGGAGGAGCAAGAAAGTGGTCCGCGGGATACCAGCGGTGGAAGTGAATTCCGAAATAATGCGACCAACTGGACTGGTCATGTTCTGCATGAGGTCCGCGAGACGCGTGCGAGAAGTGGACGGTTGATAGCGTAGGAGGGATTCGGGGATCGGTGTTTTTCGTAGTTCGTGCTTCTCAGGATGCTCTATAAAAATACACATCAGCAACATGGACAAAGACGTCGCAAGAAAAGCTCACTTCGATAAAACCCAGAAGCGAAATTCTCTAAGAGACGACCGATGAGTGCGTGGTCTGGATGGGGAAAGGATTGGCAAGGATGAAACAATATAGGCAGGTCAAATTACCGATTGTCGCTCTTCTCTCAGCGATAATGGGGCTAAAATATGCAACGGCGACGCCAGAAGAGACCCGAGGCCTAGGGAAAGATTGAACTAGAGAACTGGAAGATCCGATCGAGAGTGAAGCGGAGGGAGTAGTATCAATGGAAGAAGAGGAATTCAAAGCGAGAAGGGAAGAAGGTGAGGTCAGAGGGAACGGAATGGCGTCGACAGAAGAGATAGAGCCTTCATTCCCACTAGTATCATCTATACCGAGGTTGATCATGATTAGTAGAAGACTTGAATGATATACGACGCTCACGATTGAGCACTTCGCCCTTCCCTCGGGAGACCAGGGTCGTGGAGGGGCCAGAATCAGGGATGACCACTGTGACGATAATGGAGAGCGGTTGAATAAATCAGTGACGATCTCACCCTTAAGAGGAATACCGGCAAAGCTAGCGCTGGAATCATGGTCATGAGCTTGTAGATGCGAAGTGCTCTCCCGACGCCCTTTGCGATGGCCACCATGCACGGTGTATGGACCGGAAGCCGCGACGTCGACACGATGTCTGCGCAAGAGGAAACGGTCGTCTAGATCTTTGCCCATGAGGATATGATCAAAGCGGGGGTTGAACAACAAAACCTACGATCGCGATGCTTTGGTTTATAAAGCGAGCATGAATCAACACGAGGCAAATATTCCGACCGCCGTTTGGGACGAATAAGGTACATGTACAGCAAGCAAGAGCCCTGAAAGGACCACTGAATTGATAAACCAGGATCAAGATCCCAATGAATTGTACTTGCAGACCATGGCCATCGCTGGGTTTAAAATTTTCCATGGCTATGGCCAGGATTTCCACTCAGTCACGTGAAGTGCGGATTTCCTAATCAGGGAGGTGCGCTGGGCCCGGGCCGGAATCCGCCGGATAGCTATTACATCGATCCTAATTATAAGGAAGGTGTATTAGTACTGGAGATAAACTATAGTACATTGCCATGAAATTACTGACCGATGATTGATGCATTTGGTAGTACTTGATCGTCGAACTGACTCAAAAGGTAATTAGGCTGTGAGAGGGCGTGGGGTGCGGAGCAAAACTACTCCTACCAAGTATTTGCGTTCATACTGCCATTCATGGATGGACGCTAGCGCGAGGTCATGATCAGTCCGGAGAAGATCTCCGCAATGTTTACCGACAATTCAGGCCAGGTACATGCGGAGTGCGACCAGGTTGAGGTGTAACGAAATTCTCCCACGGGACGAATGCTTGTGCTCTTCTGCAGAATGCAGGGATGGCCTTACGCAACGCCGACGGCATGATAGCTGCGTCGGCACCTCGAGGGAGGTTAAGCGACTGGGGCTTGACGTTCTTGGGATCCGCTGGTCGTCGGTGTGCTGGAGGGTTGTTATATCCGGGTCCGGGGAAGGGGAGGATATGGCCGGTCGATGGTGAACGAGGGATTACGGCGACCGAGGTATTCCGGTTGGCTACCGGACACAACGATGACACCGAGGGGGGAAGATGGTCGACCGGAGTAACACAACGCCACAGGACAATAGGGCGAGTGTACTATCCAAGCCACCGGAGTGAGGAGGAGAGTGAGGGGAGGATTCCGGTTACGGGGAGACCGGAGTGTAAAACCCAGAAGCAACTACAGAGCGCAGAAGCAACTTAATTATTAAACTGAAGAACAGGAGTGTAGTCTAGGTGTTTATATAGTACAGTACTTGTAATCTGAACATAAGGAGTTATATGAAATCCATGTGGAGATTCCTAACGGGATCACCTCATGTTGTTGAAGAACAAGGAAGTGTGAGAATGGAAGATGTAAAGCATGTGGAAGGAAGTAGAGACCATATGGTACGCACAGGATATACGAGGAACCATTCAGATAAGCTGCATTGCCTTGATAACGCGTCTCCGGGGATTCCGGGGACTCCGGAAACCCGGAGCTCCCGGAATCGCCTGAGAGGTTAGCGACTGTTCCGGAATGATTTCCCGATGGTGAGTTGCACGGATATAATAGTATCCCCCTCTTGGGTTCGGATCCCTAGACGAACATTTCGTAGTAAGGACCGGAGGGACATTGATATGTGGTGTGCATTGCGTTGGAGGTGAATAAATGGAAAAGGAAGTGATTTGCATGAATGAGGAATTTTTTCATGATTTTCTTGCCCTTGATTTTGCCCAGTTGAAATATCTTCGTCGAAACCCGTGATCGGTCACGTGCCAACTATTCACGTGCTGTTCGGTTCCGTTTGTTGATTCCAATCTTGTCTCCGAACCACCACCACCACCGAACTCCTTCAACCATCTCTATGTCCTCTACCCACCACAACCCATCTGGAAGTGAAGGAGGAAGTGGGAAGGAACGAGGAGGGTCACCGGAGCGTGAGGGATCGCGTAGGGAGCAAAGTGAGGATACGGAGACCCGCCGCTTACTTGCGGAAGCAGCGCGTGCTGATGAGGCGGCCGCGCTGGAATTCGCGGACCTCATGAACAGCGCCGACATGGCGATTGCTGAACAGCGGGCGTGGGCGAAGGAGTTGAAGGCCAAGGAGAAGGCACTGGATAGGGCGGAGAGAAAAGGAAAAGCAACCAAGCGTCCGGAGGGAAGCGAGAGGAAGCGCAAGCGCGTGGAGCGTGTCGAGAGCGACTCCGACGTCATTATGGTGGTTTCCGAGCCAACGGGAAGTCGCCCGCTCATCCGGAGACCCATCGGTGAAGGTGAGTACATCCTAACCGGTGGAAAATGTATTCCGGTTGATGTTACAACCTTTAGCTTGCGATGAGTGCACTCGGCGAGACGAGCACTGCTACCCGCAGCGCGAGGGGGGACCATTTTCGACTTGTGGGCGCTGTGCTGAAAGGCGCATTGCCTGCTCGTTGAACGCAGACGTTCCCCGGGCCAAACGCGTGCGGAAAGACGCGTCCGAGCGCAAGGGTCGTTCCCGGAGTCGGGGGAGATCGACTGCAGTGAAGAAGACTCGATCCCAACCAATTCGCCAGCGACCGGAAAGGAAGGAGACGCCATCGCTGCCCTTGGAAGGCATTCCAGGTCCGTCTCGACATCAACTCCGGCTCCGGACTCCGTCGCTGGAACGGCGGTCGATGCAGAGCGAGTTGAGGGAACTCCGGAGTGATTTGGGCGAGACCATCCATCGTGCCGAGGAAGCTGAACGTCGTATTGAAGCTTTGGAGCTTTTGATGGCTGATCTTCGGAGCGAAGTCCTGCAGTTGACGCAGAAGGGGGATGGGGATAAAGAGGAAGGTGGACATGGAAAAGAAATGGAGCATTGAGATAATTGGAATGGATGTGTATTTTTTCTTGATTTTTTGCGAAATTGCATAAGTCCGTTTTGACGACAAAGATTCCGGAGTGATGATGAGCGAACCGGAATACACCGGAAAACACACCGGAGTGAACCGGAGTCTAAGTTTCCGGCCCAGGTTTGTCCGGATAGCGACGGTGGAAGTTTTCAATGTGATCTGCTGCGTTAAGATCGCTTGGTCGTACCCAGGAATATTGCTCGTCCGTGTTCTCATAACCCAACCACTCAACTTTGTAGAATAGGGGCTTCTTGAACCGCTTATCAAGCTTCGAATCAACGATTTGCTTGATTTCGAAGTGCTCATCGCCCTCGTCATCAATTTCCACTGCCACCGGAGGGGGTTCTTCACGTCCGGGGAAAGGATTTGGATGATGGGGTTCAAGTTGAGAAACGTGGAATACTGGATGAACTTGGGAAAGGGATTTGGGTAGTTTGATCTGATAAGACGCCGCAGATGGTTTTCCGATTACTTCGTATGGTCCAACATAAGTCTCAGTGAACTTCCGAGTTGGCCTCGTAGTGCTGAGGTACTTGGTCGTCACGAAAACTTGGTCTCCGACTTTAATCTCCGGATCCGGAGACCGGACTCTGTCTCCGGTCTCCTTGTATCGCTCCTGGGCGCCCTTGAGCGACTCCCGGAGGAATTCATGAAGATCCTGGAGGTTAACGACAAAGTCTCGGGCGTAGGTGTTGGCTACGTCCAACTCCGGATTGATGGTGATAGACGGATTGTAACCTTTGTTGGCGAAGAATGGAGAAATTCCGGTAGATGCATTCGGAGCGTTATTGAGAGCGAACTCGCAAAGCGGAAGGAGTTGGTCCCAATCATCCTGCTGATACGAGCAGAAAATCCGAATATATTGCTCAACGGTTTGGTTCATGCGTTCGGTTTGACCGTCCGCTGATGGATGATAACCGGAGGTATAGTGCATCTCCATGTTGAGAAGTTCTCCGAGTGACCGGAAGAAAGAGGAAACGAATTCCTTGCCCCGGTCGCTAGTGACATGCGACGGAACACCGTGCTTGGAAAAGACGTGAATGAGGAAGAGTTTGGCGAGGCGTTCGGAAGTGATGGTGACATCGCAGGGTATAAGGATTACCTGCTTTGACGCCCGATCAACGATTACCAGAATCGCATCGTATTCGCCGGAAAGTGGAAGTTTTTCAATGAAGTCCATGGATATCGAATGCCAAGGACGAAGAGGAACAGGAAGGGGTCTGAGAAGGCCGTAGGGCTTATGCCTTGGAGCCTTGCTGCGCCGACAGGTGATACATGACTTGCAGTAATCCCGGACGAACGACCGGAGTTCGGGCCAGTTGTATTCCCGACGTACCGCCGCAAGGGTTCTGTTCTGCCCGAAGTGACCGGAAAGAATATGATCATGCGCGTATTGCATAACACGTATCCGGAGTGCATCTGGTGCCTCACCGGGGACTTGCGGAACCCAAATGCGATTGTCGTACCGGAGCATACCGGAGTCATCTGTAGACCAGCGCTTGGATGTACCGGAGGAAGCGGCCTTGAGGCCTGCAATTCCAGTGGGGTCGGTGTGGATGTGAGTCTTGATATCGGAATGAAGCTGTCCAACATCCATAACCACCGATGCTCGAAGAACTACGTCTTCAAGGAGGGTTGCCCGGAGTGACGCCTCGAGCTGATCTTGCGAGAAAATAGGACGAAAGTTGTGAGGATTTAGCTGACCATAGTGCTTATCCCCCTCTTTTGGGTAGACGTCCCATCGTCTAGTAAGTGCATCGGGCTTTCCTCCGAGTTTTCCGGGCCGGAACCGGATTACCATGTTGAAATGGCAGAGGTACTCCGCCCACCGGACCTGGCGTCGCGTGAGTATCTTACTCGTCGCGAAGTATTCCAGGTTCTTGTGGTCGGTGACAACATCAACTGGGAACTCCGGTCCTTCCAGATAGTGACGCCACTGCTTAAAAGCGTCAAAAATGGCCAGGAGTTCCTTGTCATGTGTGTCGTAGTTAAGTTCCGCAGCCACTAGAGTGCGCGAACGGAACGAAACGGGATGGAGATCACCATCGTCGCCAATAATTGACAAAATGGAGGCGATGGCATAGTCCGAAGCGTCGGTCTCGACGGTAATCTGTCGACCGGGTATCCAGTGAGACAGAACCGGAGCCTCTTCGAACTTCCGCTTGAGAGTGTCGAAAGCGAGTTGACAATCACTGGTCCAGTCCCATCGGAGTGTTTTCCGGGTGAGACGTGTGAGTGGAATAGTGATGTCGGAGTAATGGTAGATGAACCGCCGATAGAAATTACAGAAACCAAGAAAAGACTGTACGTCTTTTACTTTCCGAGGAGTAGGCCATTCCGCTACCGCGGCGATTTTTTCCGGGGACATACGGAATCCGTCCGGAGACAGAATGTACCCGAGATATTCGCAAGTAGTCACGGAGAACTCACACTTGGGGAGTTTGCAGAATAGGTTATGCTGTTGTAAGCGCCGCAACACTTCCTTCACATGATTTTCGTGCTGCGATGGATCGTCGGAGTAGATCAGGATGTCGTCCAGATATACGATGACGGTTACATCGAGCAAGTCGGCGAAAATCGTGTTGAGGAATCGTTGGAAGGCAGCAGGCGCATTGGACAGTCCCTCTGGGACAACCTTGAACTCATATGAGCCATAGCGGGTTCGGAAAGCGGTTTTCCACTCGTCTCCGGGAGCAATCCGGAGCAAGTGATATGCGTGCCGGAGATCGAGTTTGGTGTAAATTCGAGCCCGTCCAGGGGCGTCGAGTAAGTCGGCGATGAGGGGAAGCGGATACTTGTCTTTCTTTGTAATCCGGTTCAACCCTCGGTAGTCTACGCACAACCGGAGACTGCCATCCTTCTTCTTGGCGAACAGAATTGGAGCCCCGTGACTGGAAGAAGAAGGATAGATAAATCCAGCCTTCAAATTCTCGTCGATGTATTTTCGGAGCGCTGTTAACTCAGCCTCGGAGAGGGAGTATACATGGCCAATAGGAGGGAGTTCACCGTCGATTGTCTCGATCTTGAGATCGAACTCTCGATGAGGAGGAAGCGAGAATGCTTCCGACTCCGAGAAGACGTCGGCGAATTCGTGATAGGATTCAGGCAGTCCAGTTAGGTCCGGAGCAGCGGTCGAGACTCCCCGGAGCGAGACATCGTCCGGAGGTGTTGCGCGCAAGGTATACTGAACGGTATCCTTGTCTTTAAGCAACACTCGATACGCAGCAGCGGATACCAAAGACACTGGCGGAGGAGTAATGAATGGACGAGGCGTAGTCGCCTCGGGGATATCCATTGAAGGATCTAGAGTACTCCGGTCAAGACCGGAGTTTGCTGGCGCTATTCCAGCACTATCCATAGAAGGATCGAGACTATCCATAGAAGGACCGGGAACCGGAGTAGTCAGCCCGATCGGTATAGGCACTGCGGAGGGATAAACCTCTTCCGGAGTAGCCTCGTCCGTAACCGGAGCTACCGAAACAGAATCCAGCATTTTTGCCGGAGGTGTCGACAGGGATGGACCAGAGGGAGTAGGTCTGAATGAGATAGAGGCCCGCATCCAGTCAATCAACGGATTGAAGCGGTGGAGCCAATTGTATCCAAGAACCATTTCACAAGGAGAATCCAGACGGGTGACGTAGAAGTCCTGCGAAAGGACTTCTCCGGTAGGAAACCGAATCAATAGATGCAGTTTCCGGTTGATTATTGATGATGAGCCGTCGAGGTACCGGAGTTTTACTGGGGGCACTGAGTACGGGATAAAGCCATTTGATTCCACAAATTTTCTAGATATAAAACAATGAGAAGAACCAGAGTCAATAAGCGCACATATCAGGGAGTTGAATCCCGCAGCAATTCGTGATACACTGGACGGCGGAATGGTTGAACATTCCTCCGTGCCAGACAGAGAGGATTTAGATAATATGAGGGATGGGGCAAGGTCAACGTAAAGGGCATTAGAGGAAAGAGCGGACGCGTTGAGACGCACCTCAGGGAGATCCCCGGAGTCAACGCAACCCGGATGGGGATCGGAGGTATAATCCGGATTGCTAATCAATTTTTTGACGACTCCGGAGTGGACGCATCTCCCTGCGGGGGCGTTCCAGCCTGAGCGGAGCGACCGCTGGCTTTCTCTGGCCGCTTCTTGCAATCCTCGGCCGTATGACCTTGGCCTCCGCAGTACATGCAGAGGTTGTTCTTGCGACGACGTTCACGTTCCGCCTCCTTGATTTTACCATCGGCGCCCAGCTTGTCAGCATAGGGCTTCGAGGGGCCAGCCTGTTTGTTGGCTTGGCCACCCTTACCTCCGGCTCCGGGACGATTCCCGGGGTTGGAGTAGGGAGGAGGAGCGGACGAGTTCCCAGGCGGTTTGGTATTGTTTCCGCCCTTTTGTTTCTCCTTCTGCTTGCCGGAAGCTTTACCGGTGCGGTCTCCGGTGTTGTCCGGAGGACCGGAACGATTACCGGAACGACCAGCAGCAGCCTGCTCTAGTTCCCGCTCGCGCTGCTTCTCTGCCTCTCGTCGATGATACCAGGCATCGATATTCCGGGCCACCATCTTCACCCCCAAGAGGGTGTTGTTGTGGGTGTGCCGGACCATCTCGTCCTTGATGCGACGGGGAAGGCCTTCGTAGAACTGATGCCGGAGAGCAGCGTCACCCCAGTCCGTGAGACTGGCCAGGGTGTCGAAGGCGAGAACGTAAGTTGCGATCCGATCGCCATTCTTCATGCGACAAAGACGGATGCGATCCTCCGCATCACCAACCGGATCATGGGGTCCGAAGTTGATGGAAAGTTCCTCGATGAAGCGAACAAAATTATTATCCCACGCCGGGACTTTGGTATTGTATAGGTTCGGCGTGAACCACTGCTGAGCGATGCCGCGGAGATAAGATATAATGAAATAAATCTTATCGTCGTCGGTGGGGAAATCTTGAGTACGCTCGGCAAAGTGAAGATAACATTGGGCGAGGAAGGAGGGCAATTTGTCCGGATCGGAACCATCAAAGGTGTCAGGGTTCCTGAGATTAGATTTGGTGGAACGAGGAGCTCCGGCATTCCGGGCCCAAGTTGTCATAGCCTGGGAAAATTGCCGGAGGGTATCCCTCATGAGCTGATTGTCTCCATCAGGAGTGCGGGAGCGACGACGGGGCAGACCGCCGCCACCTCCACCGCCTCCGCCACCAGGAGGAGAGCCACCTCCGGGAGGAGAACCACCAGGGTGTCTGGGGAATCCTCGACCGGGAAGCCTTCCTCTGCTGGGAGAACGTCTTCCATGACTGGAAGGCGAGTCACCACCACCGCCTCCATCACCCCCAGGTGCCGGAGCGGAACGTGAGCGGGATGCCTGTTGACCGGAATGGTGGGAACGACTACGGGATCTTTGACGCGATCCTGCGCCGATTGGAGAACGTGCTGGTTCTCCACCCGTCTCTTCCGGTATGACGTTCGTGGCTGCCTGGTAAATAGGAGCAAATCCCAATCCCGGAGTTGCCGGAATCGGAGAATCATCGAACGCGGGCGTGAGAGGTGTGATCGGATGACGTGATGGGGTGTTGGGAGGAATGACAGTTCCAGGAACGTTGACTGGGTTTGTTGCCACAGGTGGCAAGGAACGGCGTACCGTTACTCCGAAAGGGACCGGAGTCGAACGCGTTCCGCTGGGTCGCAAACCAGGATTGGCCATTAGTCGAGCGGGAGAGGGTAAGGGAACCATGTTGCTGTAGAGCCGTGATTTGCGACGATCAGGGTCGTCAGGTTGGTCGTCGTAATGAGACATGTCGTAGGATTGATTGATTTTGAGTAGCGTGGATAGGTGAGTTTAATAATACTGTTATATCCGGGTCCGGGGAAGGGGAGGATATGGCCGGTCGATGGTGAACGAGGGATTACGGCGACCGAGGTATTCCGGTTGGCTACCGGACACAACGATGACACCGAGGGGGGAAGATGGTCGACCGGAGTAACACAACGCCACAGGACAATAGGGCGAGTGTACTATCCAAGCCACCGGAGTGAGGAGGAGAGTGAGGGGAGGATTCCGGTTACGGGGAGACCGGAGTGTAAAACCCAGAAGCAACTACAGAGCGCAGAAGCAACTTAATTATTAAACTGAAGAACAGGAGTGTAGTCTAGGTGTTTATATAGTACAGTACTTGTAATCTGAACATAAGGAGTTATATGAAATCCATGTGGAGATTCCTAACGGGATCACCTCATGTTGTTGAAGAACAAGGAAGTGTGAGAATGGAAGATGTAAAGCATGTGGAAGGAAGTAGAGACCATATGGTACGCACAGGATATACGAGGAACCATTCAGATAAGCTGCATTGCCTTGATAACGCGTCTCCGGGGATTCCGGGGACTCCGGAAACCCGGAGCTCCCGGAATCGCCTGAGAGGTTAGCGACTGTTCCGGAATGATTTCCCGATGGTGAGTTGCACGGATATAATAAGGGTGCTGACTGCAGGCGGAGGCGGGCTTTACCTTGCTTTCGCGGAAAAGATGGTGCTACTCGAGTCGAGCGCGGGCGTCCCTGGGGAGATGGTACACGTGCGTGTGCGTGGACAGCCCACCGAAGAGATGTGGAGCTGGCTGAGAACATAGTGAAAAGCGGAATATCGAGGTGGGAAAAAAACCGATCTCCTGAATCCGGAGTATCGGGCCCCTCGGAACCAACAACGAGAACGAATTGATGACGGCGGACGGGACGTTGGGTCGCTGCGCCGTGGATTTCATGGGTCAGGTTTACCAAAGCTGCAAAGGCAAGAGTCAGCTCGGTATGTAGCTATAGGAGACTGGGGCTCGACACCTAGGAGGTGCAATGCACTACGGGCGAGAGTTTTGAGCGACTCCTTGAGATTGATGGATCTGGAATATAGTCAAGATGCAGATATGGGGCAGGCGGAAAGAAATACCGACCTCGAGGAAGGAAGGAAGGAAGTGTATTAACCGCGGTGGTCCCTAAAAGGAACGCACGGGTGCTGTACCAACATACATGTGCTGCTCCGACTTCATGTATGCTATCGAGAGTCTCTCGCTGCACGGCTGGAGCGGAGCGAGCTCATTGATCACTTTCACGCCCGTATCGACACGTAGGGCGTGAACTTCATCGCAATAGGACGAATTCATGTCAGCTGTAAAGGCAAGCGTCAGCTCGGTGTGTTGGGGGCTGACTGTGGATGGATTTTAGCGCGACTTGAAAGTCACTCACTCATAATACGCCAGGGCTGAAAAGTACAGCATGTGTCGCATTGAATTACAAAACTCGCCAGGAGCAACGTTCAACGCGTGGTCCTGGTGCCGGCGCTGGTCGTCGGTTTTTTTGAGCCCCTAGTGCCAGCCTTGCGTGGTCAAGTCAGAAACCTCGTCAGGAGCAACTCGTGGTCCGACTTGGTCCTGGTGCCGGCGCTGGTTGTCTTTGGTCCGACTTGGCCCTGGTGCCGGCACTGGTCGTCTTTACACGGCCGCCGTTCGAGTTCATGATCAGCAATGGTCCCGACAGAGTTGGGGTAACCTCGCATCAATCGCATCAATGTGTCAAAGCTCTATATGACTCGAGCACCATGTACAGGACCAAGTTGGACCACAAGCTGCTCCGGATCCTGACGAGGTGCCGACCTACCAAGTCGGACCACGAGGTGCTCCTGACGAGGTTTCTGAAGCTAGGACCAAGTCGGACCACAAGGAGGACGAGGAAGAGGTCCAAACTTCAGGACCAAATCGGACCACGAGTTGCTCCTGACGAGGTTTCTGAATCCGATCGGATGCAGCCTCTATAGGCCCAACCTTATCCATGTATCAACCGGCCGCTTATAGCCGTGTACCCACATCGATATCGTACTTGAGCTGACTTGCGCTACAGCCAATTCAAGAGCGAGGTGGCGGGCGCGGTCGACAACGAGATCTGGGGCGCCACCGGCCCCCTTCGCCGTCGTTTACGCAGACTACGGGGTCAAACAGACATGGAGCGTGCAAGTGCACAAAGGTACCTCTAACCTTTTCACAACGAACCCCGCTACAAGTTTCGCTGACTCGGGTTTACAGATTACATCGAGACCGAGAATCCTGATCGAGGCTCGACTTCTTTAATTGCAGTACTTCAGACTATGGATTGAGGCTGAAATAAACAATGCAGTGAGTGTTTCTTTCGGGCATTCCAATCGAGGCGCTGACCTGCATCATTATGATCTAGCTCCACCCGCCCTGCTGGGCTTTAATTTTCGAGCCAATACAGAGCGAGCGCGTCACTCTCGTGAGTAGCTATCTCTCGGCTACTTATTGATCATGATGATCCTACCTTGTATCCATTTCAGGTCGCCGATTCTACCCTCGAGCTGTGCAGGAACTTTTATCGGCTCCAGCCGATTCAAGTACTCGTAAAGTGCCACATTTACAAGTAAGTTCGAGCCGCTCAATCGGACTGAGAATCATTTGTGATTCCTGTACAGATAGCTCGGGGCGCGCATGGAATCCTCTCATATCTCGTTTTCCGGCGCGGCGGTACGTCCTCGCACATGTACATTCCCAGATAGTAAATTGCAATTGCTCATTTTGTCAAGGATCCGGAAGGACTCGTACCAGTGAACTCGTATCGCCTCGAGTTTCGTTCAGCGCACATATCTATGGTTCTCAAATCTCTCTCACACACACATGTACGCACGCATGATTCCTCGAGCCCGTAGCACAAAGCAACTTCATTCGTTTTTAGCATCGGCCTGTTCCCGATCTCCAAGACCTCGTTGGACCTCCTAGCAATTGCAAGATCGACCGAAATTATGCATATACCAAGATCTCAGAGGACTGATCATGATTATGAGGTGCACGTCGGTGTATGTCTTGTCGGTTTAACTAGTATGTCCGTGGACGTCGACTAGCTTGGAGCCTTTTCGTTTGATTGATTCGTGCCGGATAAGACCGTTTGCATGAGGTATGTCTAGCGATGTAGAATGAACTAACTGGTTGAATAGTGAGTGAACTTCGTTCAAACAAGCAAGTATACGTATCGCTCCATGGCCAGGACCTTCTGGTGATCATGAACCAACGCTGACCATGATCATGAACACCGAAAATGTATATGCTCAATTGACCCAGTCGCAGGTATGTGCGTATTGCATCCACGATGTGGTATTTTGAACGAAGATTGGCCCTGGACATTTAAATTTACAGTTTCTTCCGATGGTTAGTACAGGTTGGCTCATGATCTCGATCTCCGAGTCCAACGTCGCATCAATCGCATCGATGTGTCAGATCTAGATGACTTGATCTGCAATTGCGCATGCCTGGCGATCGCGACATATGGATGTATGTACAATGTACATGTGGTCCTGGCCATTGCCATGGGCAGGCTGGGCTCTTGATCATGACCATGACCATGACTCGCGAGTATGAGCGAGCTCCTCTAAATTACCATTTCGATTGGCAGGGTCGCCACAGATCTAGAACGTTAACCAAGCCGGACCACAAATATATGTGGAGGGTCTAGATCTAGATCTTGGAGTTGATCATGACCGTGGTCGCGGCAGAGAGCCCATTGTCCAGAAAGTGCCGATATCTTCTGGCCATGGCCATGGCACAATAATTTCCATTTGAAATAGCGACGTCATGATCAGGACGGATTCTGCGTAGCTTCTCGACGGGCCTCTCTCTTGCCCTGTGCATGAACAGCACTCAAAGCAAGCAAGTCGTTTTCCTCCCATGCCTCCACCCGTTCCTTGAAATTGTCAAAATATAATCTTCAGTCGCGTGCCAGCACACGCACTTGGAGCGCCTTACGCTCTGCGCTTATTCGCTTCAAACGGGTTTGCAGGTGTTGGATCTCGTGCGAAGCCTCTATACTTCGCGCACCCGCTGCCTCCATAAGGTCAGTCTTCTCCTTCTGAGCTTGGCTCTGAATCGATTGGATTGAAGCCTGTCAGATTTAGAATGAGTGGGATCATCGTCAAAAAGAAGAAGTAAACACATGTGCAACTTGGTGGGCTGCGGTTAACGTCTTGATCTCGTTCTGAGCGTCCGTGTACTTCTCCTGGAAGGTTTTTAATTCTCTGAGCATTAGGACCCTCTCCCCTTGTAATTCCTCGAGTTGAGTGTCGTGCCAATGCTGGGTAATTGAGGCGTTGCGCAAGGTCCTGGTTTGTAGCGTCAGGAACAGCGTTTTCGGACCGTGCCAGGATCGCATACGTTTCGTGCTCGATGGTAAGCTGCGCAATTCTCCCACCTAATTGGCGTTTTTCTTCGGTCCACTTGCATTCTGAGTCCTCTAACTGTCTAGATTATGTTAGCAAACATGGTTTTCTGTCCCATACACGTTGGAACGCACTGTTGCTTCTTTTCACAGTCTACTTCCAGCTGCTTGATCATTCCACATAAGCGCAGCTCCTCTGAGGTGCTGGCGTTCAAAGCCACATGTAACTCCCTAGATGAGGCCGTCAGGATTGATGTAATGAACCGTGCAATAGTACCAGATAGAGCTTCTCAGGACGGTGAGTGCCTCGTCATCTTCTAATTCCAACCACTGCTCATCCGGATCCTCTCTGCCAGTGGATGAGAACTCTTCAAATACAGCGTAAAGTTTCTGTCCATACTTTGTCGTGCTCGTGGCGCCTTCTAAATCCCGGTGTTGCGACTCTTTCGAACCTGTCACCTTCTGCACAAAGAAGAGCTAAGCATGCGCAAGAGGTTGAGGGAGAAAAATTACAAAGTAATGTTCACGCAGTCTTTGCAGGAGTGCATAGGTTGCCGCATTTACGAGATCTTTGTGGGCTGCGGCGTCCGTCAAACGCACAACTTTTTTTTCCAGTTCTTCTCGCTTCTCGGCAGCCCCCGAGGTCGCAGCTTCAAATTGGTTTTGCATGTTCCGGCGCTCCTCCTCCAGTCGTTCAACTTCCCTTTTCAATCTGTCTCGCTCCTCCTGGACGCAATCAAATCGGTCTTGCACGTTCCGGCGCTCCTCCGCCAGTCGTTCAACTTCCTTTTTCAATCTGTCTCGCTCCTGGACACCGTCGTCACATCGGCCCTGCAAGCTACGGCACTCCTCCTCCAGTCGTTTAACTTCTTTTTCCAGTCCTTCTCGCCTCTCGGCAGCCGAGGGTCGCAGCTTCAAATCGGTCTTGCACGTTCCGGCGCTCCTCCGCCAGTCGTTCAACTTCCTTTTTCAATCTGTCTCGCTCCTGGACACCGCCGTCACATCGGCCCTGCAAGCTACGGCACTCCTCCTCCAGTCGTTCAACTTCTTTTTCCAGTCCTTCTCGCCTCTCGGCAGCCCCCGAGGTCGCAGCTTCAAATCGGTTTTGCATGTTCCGGCGCTCCTCCTCCAGTCGTTCAACTTCCTTTTTCAACCTGTCTCGATCCTGGCCAGCACCGCCAAATCGCTCCTGCAGGTTACGGCACTCCTCCTCCAGTCGTTCAACCTCCTTTTCCAGTCTTTCCCGCTCGTCGACACTGGTTTGCTCACCCAGAATCGACAGACCGCCGGTACCCGAATTCGTATGTGCAAGTTGTTCTTGTAATTCCTCCACTCGTGAATTCATGTCTTCTGTCAGTTGAGCCTGCCGGAGGGCTTCTGCCTGCGAGCGATGCCGCTCGTCGGAAAGTCGCTCACTGCGACGTGCTTCTAGTTCCAACTTGGATTGGCAAGCTTCCAACGCCTGTTCCAGATTCTTGGTTCGGTCTTGATGCTTCTTGAGGGTTTCACCAAAATTGACCTGGCGCTCATTCAACTTAGCCTGTTCCTTCCTGCACGCGATTTCGGAGTCGGTCAATTGCTGAATTTGCGCAAGCAATTGCTGCATTGGTGGTCATGATCAGTAGCAATGCAATTGCATTGAATCAAACTGAAAATTACCTTTTTTTCCCTTTGACCGTCTGCTTCATCTTTTTGCCTCTGCACCGCTACTTCCTTACGGTCCTGGGCGGAGTTTTGTTGCGCCGCCAACTCACGTTCCCTAAGGCAGGATTTAGTTCTGCATCCAGAAAGAGGGAAAAGCGACTGACTTCTGAGTAAGTGTAGATTTGAGACTGTCCACTTCCCTCTCTTTCTTCTTTAAGTCCTGTTCAGCGCGTTCCCTATACATAACTATGTCAACTCAGGGAATAGACGTGCAGAGAAGGGTTCCGACATTCTTTCCTGACTACTTGTGTTCTCAGTTTGAAGCTGTTCGGTCTTCGTCTCCCAATCCAGGATAACAAGGTCTTGCTGTTTGCTGAGCAAACATGAATGAGAACTGAAATTAAAGCGTCTGAACGGCCCTACTGACATTATGTCGAGCAGCCTGTCCCTCTCTGTTTGCAAAGCAGCGAAGCGCTCCTCCGTCCTTTGCGCAGCTTCCAGAGACCTGTCTCGCTCTGCAACTGCTTCTTCACCCAGCTTTTCAGTTTCGATGGCCTGTTCACGTAACTTTTCGAGTTCGTCATGTAGTTCGTGACCCCTCTTCCAGGATTGGCAGAGAGGATATTCCCTGATTATTACAATGAGGATGCGAGCCGTGTGTGTGGCAGAAGGAATCACCCTCGGTCCACCCATGAGGGCAGCATCGCCGCCGCACTGGGAGGGAATTTACGTATGGAGATTCGAGTAACGGTTGCTTGTAGTATCTCTTGGTCGGATTTGTTCAAGTTTCTCCAGAGTTTATCCTCTCGGGTGGGGGCTCGCATGATAGCAAGCACCAAGGCGTTCATTATGACAACGGCGTATTTGCAATCGGCATCATCTTCCCCCGGATCCACAATGGCATCAATGTTCGGGACTGCAATTTCCCAGGCATCGATGCCCAGGTCCAGGGCAAAGATTGTGCGTAGTATGTGGCCGTAAACTCGAGTGGTAACCTCCCGTCGATTAGCACTCTCAGAGCGACCCCGACGCGGATCGTCCTGATCGTCAGCCTTTGTTGCACCGGATTTGTTGAGTGGGAGACCAAGAGCTTTGCCCCAAAGCTCTCCATTCAAGAAACGGAGATGAAGGGCGTTCGAATCCTGACTTGAGCTTAAACTTGGATCTAGCGTAGAGGGCTGGCCAGGGACCGCATTGATTAATCGTAGGAATGCTGCCAAAGCTGCATCTAGGTTCTGTGGTTTTGAAGCCCTAGGCATGATTCCTGGTACCGATAGAGAGCCTGGGCAAGTGGAATCAGTTTTGATGGGAAAACGCGTTCTTTGGGCATCTTGATTTTCTGGAACTCTCAATCCGCTACTGTAGCCCATGGCCATTTATGCTAAGGAATCCACGGAGAGGTGTGGTCATATGTGGTCAGAATCACGAAGAATTCCATGGTCACTTCTGGGTCCGTGGACATCAGGGTCTACTACGATAGTACTCTTTATTGTGGCTCGCGAGTCTCGCGGCCTCGCCCCTCGCCCGACTCGCCTCAAATGGTTGGAGCAGTCATGAATATTCATATTTTTTCATGGCCGCTTGAAACACATACGAAAAATATGGTTAATATATATTGCAGCAGGTAAAATCCAAGTCTACATATAGTATCTACGAAGTCTTGAAATACAGATCGAGGCAGATATATACCATAGATACGGGACTGCGGGATTGAACTCAGTAGCGTGAAGCTCTGCATTTTTTATGTTTGATCTTCGCAGCTGGCCACAGAAACCAAAAGAGAGGAGGCTTAATCTGATAACCAATTATTGTACATGTAAGCACAAATTTTACTGTTCGAGTCAGCCATCAACAAAAAATTGTGGATGGAAACACTAATACTTTCTTCTAATTTTCTTTTATGTAATCTTAACTACAAACGGAACTTACCTCTGTCATGATCAGATAAAAACATTACTGTTGAACGCGACAAGATCCAAATACCCACAACATAGCCGTGTTAGTCTGCGCAGGCGCTCATTGATCTGATCTGTGGCCTACGTCCAAAGGGTATACACCCATGCGTCCGCAAGTTTTCAATGAGTTTTGTGACCAGCATCCACCGTTGATTCACGTCGTCCTCAGCGACCTCATAGTCGTTGTCGATTGACCTCAGATTGGGGAATAGATGATAAAGAAAAATAGCGGTTTTCATCGCCGCCGGGGCCCGCGATGGTCCAACATTGAGGGTCTCGAGGGAATTTTGACAGATGCCGCCGCCGCCCAAGCCCGTCGGTGCAGTTGTAGTGTCCAAAGTCAAGGTCAACGAGGACAATGCTGGACAATGAGTCGCGAAGGCCACCAGTCCCTGAAATGTAACACTGGAGGAACAGCTGTAGCGGGAAACCGGCGCAGTAAGGGCGAGGGTCTGGAGGCATGGCCATACTCTGGCCATAAGGTGCACATCACTGTCATCCAGACTGAAGCCGACCCCCAGCCGAAGATCCAGGTGCACCAGGTTTGTGCAGGGGAAAAGGAGTTCCAGGAAGCCCCGATCTAGCGCATCGGGCCGGACATCCGACATAGGAATAAGGGTTGTTTTTAAATTGGTGAGCCTGCCCGGTGGACTGCGGTTTATAATCGCCTGGAACAGGCTGCACATTTTGGAGGCATCAACCATCATGTCGCTTTGCAATTGGAGAGTTACTGTATGTAGATTTGGGATCGGAGCGGGGCATGTCTCCAATATTGTCATTATGCAGCCCACTGGTATCCAGGAAAAGGATAGAGCCTCGAGGGAAGGAAAGGAATTCAAATCGGACAAGCTCGGCGAGGGATTAAATATCCAGTTGAGAGGGCTGTCAGCATCTTTTATAGTCAATCTGCGCAGGGAGCGAAGAGTGGACAGATGGTGGAACGACTCTTGACTGAGACAGTCGATCTCCACGCTAGTGACAGTCTCTAATCCAGTTATGAAAGACTGAATTGTGGCTTGAGCGGTGAGGTCGTAGTGGAACGAGGAGCTCGATGTTTGGAATGCAAATTTGTCCAAGGTACCGGTGGGAAAGACTGACGCCAGTTTGGAAAGATAAGGCATGGGGTTGTCGGTGCAGAGGATAGCGATGCGGCGGAGAGTGGGGACCAGCAAAGTATCAATCCATTCGGACCATGCGGGATGCCGAGGTTCCCACGTAAGAACTCGTAGATTTGGAAAAATCGAGCGGCCGGCGTGGAATAAGCAAAGGCCCAGGTCGCGCGACGTCTCTGGAGGGTAACCATGCGATCGCGAGGATCCGCAGGATAGCCTGCGAACACGACAGGCGTAAAACCTAAGCCGTTCAAGATCTTTCTCTGTGATAGGATGCAAAAACTGCTAACGAGGGTCAATTTAGCTGTGGCTGAAAAAGAAAATCGAACGTTACTCACAGACTCAAACCCGCCATGGCCCTCGACTGGAGGCAATCGCTGCCACACACTGTGGGGAAGGCATTGTAGCAGATTGCTCAGGCCATTCTGTTGCTGCCACAGGATGTTCAGGCTTGGATCCCTGAAAATGACACAAGTTCTGGCAAGGTTCGCGAGCGACTTTCCGTCCATGTCCCGGTGGCCATGGCAGTCTGACACATCGACGCGAGCCACGTTATCGCAGATTTCCTGGACCAGTTCGGGTATGAGGAGTACAGAATGCATACGCATTGATATTCGGAGGCGAAGGTCCGTCACGGTCCGTGGAATGAGGCGACAGTGATCATGACCAGGCGCTGATCATCATGCGGCTGAAGATCGCCGAGCGGAGTTGGCCCGGAAGGATGAATCCGAAATTTCAAGCCCTGAGGGCTTGAAATTTCGCGATTGCTCGTATGGATCCATTCCGAATTCGGAACATTGAACCTCTGCAAAACCGGCGAGGTCTCGATAAATTGGTACGCTTGTATCTCGCCGTGGATAGACGTCTGACGGAAGTAAGGTACGTTTTCAGCTTTTAGTATTCATCTTCCCTCTTTTCCTTCTCACTGACTAAACTGCAGCGCTGAACGCCCCACACAAGTACTGCATGGATATGTCGCGCCTATGCACCGCACTACTAGTATGAGTGCGTGCCGTGTGCGTGCGTCACTTGCAAGTACATACTACCCGGTGCTAGCGCGCCGTAGGTGGGAGACGAGTTGCAAATTGGCGCCGGGGACTCGTTAGTCGTAGTAGTAGTTGAGTAGCAGTAATCAAATGCTGAAGTGCCGGCCGAGATTGTTTGACAGTTCGACCCCTATCTGAGGGATAATTCTAATGGGCAACCCGGGTTTCTTGAGTCCATCAGAGAAATCTTACCTTCTTCTAATGAGAAGCCCCCTTCAAAGTTTTCATCGGTTAAGGAAGGACTGAACTGTAAGAAATGCCTTGGGGAATTTTTCAACTCAGATGTTTGATAATTTGATAACTACCATAAAACAAGAGGGTTGTCATTTTTGGTGAAAGTATGGGTTATGGGATAACCGGGAAACCGACCGGGATCAAAACCGGCGGCAAATCGGCCTCCGTGGTTGCCGCTCAAGTGCTGGGCACCTCGGCATCTGCGCGCCTGCCGGCGTCTCGGCTGGCATCAATAATCTCACAGTTGCACATTCTGGACAGCGCTTTTCTTCGAGTGGAGAGTGGGGAGTATTGGGAAATCCCCACATTGATCGGTCTCCCTTTTTAGCACACTATCCCGCTCAAAATTCCGCCTGGGCCGAGCCATCAACGGCCGGAGATCAAAGTCTTAGTCTTTGACGAGACGTACCGGCAGTGCAAAAGTTTCTGTGTACCGGCAGTGCAAAAGTCATACTTGAACACTGAGGTTTTTCTATGCTCTCCAAAGGGTGTGCTGTTCACTTTGAATGGCCAATTATTGCTTTCTGTCTCCCGGAAATCAGAACATACCCAACTCGGAAAGAAGCCGGCTGTGCGGAGCGAGAAGGGGTTTCTCGGGAAACCGGGCTTCCCGATAACACCCAATGTTTGGACGGGGGTTTCTCGAGAAACCGGGTTTCCCATTAGAATTATCCCTGTCTGAGCCCCAATGTTACCGTCACCTATACAGAAAATGGTCGTCAGTTCACGACCCTCCGTCACCCAGCACCTAAACATTCCGTCGAAATAGTACAATACGCCCGCCCTGTTCGGTATCGCGCTTCTCCAAGACTGTGAAAATGCTCAGGATCAGAACGGTGTTCTGTCCTTCGCGCGAGGAAACTTTTAGACTCACCGCTTGAGATCCGTGAACGGTAATTCCGCATTTGGCTTGCGATAACTGATGGTTGATGTGACATACGTGCATCGATGTCTTAACCGACACCACGCGCTGTACATAATTGTCCCAAGGGCGATCACTTTGAATCCACCCCAGCTGCACCCCTGGTACTAGTAAGTTAACGAATTGGCCACTACGCCGCAACTCATGAAGATGAAACATGGAAGGACGTCTAGATCTAGATCGATGTCTCAGCCACACCCCGCCGCGGCTCATGATCACCTCGAGGGCCCGAATTCGAATTCCCTAGGCATGCCAGTGGATGTGGATAATTCCGAGCCACATCGCGTGCCCACCGCGGCTCATGCCAATGTCCATCATATGCATGCGGGTTATTTGGCCATGGATGTGAACGAACCGGTATCGGTACCTGATCATATGCATGAACATGAACTCCTCACGGTGGCTGACATCGAGGGTCCCTCGCGATCGGACCCGGAAGCACCTGGTGATCAGCGACATCCCGAATCCGCCGCCCAAGTTCATCGACCTGTCCATGGTCAATCGCAGGCGCCAGAAATACAGGTGTGAGTCTTGAAAACTCAGGTCCTCTGAACTTCACGCCGATCTATATTATGCTTAAGGGCCAACCTGGATCCTCGCCCAACCCTGTTTCGAATCCTGTACATCCCCGCTGATGTCCCAGAAAGCGCTTTGGTGGCTAGGGGCCATCCGTCATATGCACGACTACGAGCCCGGGATATTTACTGTCGTCTGGATCATGACAAAAACTTTTGAGATTTTCAATTTAATTCATTGGTACATGTACGTCAGGCTACCGAAGAGAGTAATTCTAGAACACGGCGCATATAGGTGTGGCAAGCAAGAATTGGATTTGCAGAAGGCCAATGCAGTTGCCTCACCATAGTATCCAAATAATCATTCATCAACTGAAGTTGCGCGCGATGCTCCAACAAGAGAGGAGAAAGGACGGCAGGAAAATCTGAAACGGATCAAAGGAAATAAACGGCCAACGAACATGGACACGCATACAGTGTAGGGTCTCCGCTATCAGTGGAAACACTGAAGCCCATTCGAACAATTGATGGTGAGAATCTGGACCGCGAGGAGTGTCGCATACTGGCAGTGAATTGCACAATTTGTCACATCCCTCTGCAAGGCTGTCCATTGTCGGACTCAATGCCGGACAGTGGCGTTGCGCAAAGCGGACAGCAGCGTGAATCCGAGAGCTCAGTATGAATAGCTGAAACCGGTAGCGCACAAAAGACATATCGAGTGGCTGTATGTCAGACATATTAGTGTGTGCTTACTCGTCGCGTCATGGGGTGAGCCCAGTACTTACATCACGTGTAGGAGCGAGCTGAAGTAAATTTTAGCACAATTCGTGATCAAGAAACAAACGTTTTGCATACATCAGGCTCTGGAAGAGCGGGCGGGTCAGGCGCGGGAGACAATGTTGGAGACACATAAGAGTTTCTGCGGGATGAGTAAAGGGGTTGGAGTAGATCTAGAGGACGCAAACGAGGGTCGCACTCTGTCCAATCGAACACAATGTGATCTAGATCTTGAACAAGTTCCATAGGCTGGCATATGCATAAATTTCAGCACACTTTATTTGGAAGAGGCAGTTCGCGTACAGCCGCATCGGGTTCATGCTGGGTCGACGGTGAGGATAGCACTGAAGAGACATTCGAGCCATATTGGTTGTTCTTCGACGATGGAGGCGTTCTGTGAGTCACGCCGGTGTGAGGTGGGGCGAAATTAAAACACAAAGATGAGGAATACCGAGACTGATCGATCGCGGCGACAGCGTTAGGTGGATTTTCAATAGACTAGATATATTCAGCGCCGAATTTCACGAAGGATGTTCTTTGCGTACTGAGGGATCGTGATCATGATGAACCGGCGACGGTGACGGAATGGATGATATCGCCAAAGAGGCTTCATGTTGCGACTCCTCCGGATCCGGATCTGTGCGCCAATCGGTCGAGCCAGGTGAAGGGGGGGGGATAGAGGACTAGATAAGAGGACATGGGCTTATCAACCATGTTTCGGCCGGTAAACTCACCAGAATCCCAAGATTTGCTCCTTGCATCCGGCTAACCATGGTCTCGAAGGAACGGTGGGCATGCTGCGTTGCAGAAAGCTCTGCGCTATTCAACTGCCCCCCGAAAGCTACCGGCTCAGCGAGTTCGAATTCGCCCCATGATAGGTGCTTATACTCTCGAAAGGGCCGTTTGTGTTTTGTGCAATCCATAACCGTGTTGATTCCGGACACGATCGCGGCCATGGCGGGCAGTGCGGCTAAATCTGCCTTCCGGATCCCGAAAGAGGAAGCTCAATGTTGTGGTGGTTGAATATTTGAATATTGTACGAGCGATCGAGCAGCAAGTCTTATTAAATTATAAGTAATTGCTTACCAAGCCTGCCAGGTGGGCGGCCGAGCAACGCCAGATATCAACCTCCGGTCGGCCGATGATTGTAAGGCCGATTTGTCCGATTTTAAATTTCGACTCGAGTGAATCTTAAGGTTCATTTTTTGCACGCAAAAGCTCATGTGTCGTAAATCTGAGTCGGGTAACCCCCCCCCCCCCCCCCCCCCCCCCCCCATTCTCATACCTTCCGAGGGCATCTAGCTAGTTTTCAAAATTCTCCTCACTCCCAAATCTAAGACATCAAAGAATTACATCGGACCGGACATGCGGTGTTTGGTTGATGCAAACAACGCGTCCGAATAGACTTCTCCCTTACTTCTACGCGCCAGGTCGCTGTAAAACTCGTTCCGTTCGACTTCATGATCAATCGCTCTCTGCTTTGGCTTCTTCTTTCTGTCCTATGTTTCATGGCGTTCAAAAACTTTAAATGGGCAGATGGGTTCTTTCCTGACATGGCGGATACCGCGGCGCCGACTTATGCCCTCTCCGTCGACTCAGATTCCAAACGACACAGTGTCTTCGTACTCTAGCATGACTCCAATGTCTGGACCCATATCTCCTAGCATGACTCAGCCGTCTGCCCAGCCGAATAGTTCCTCCCGACCTCACTTGCCCTCGATGTTTATTCCGAGCGCATTCACTTCCCAGTCACTATCCCCTCCCCCAACTCTTTTGCGACGCCTCATAGCGGCTACTACTCAGCACTGACTCCCAGCTCCAGTACTCGAACCCATTTTCCCCCAGTTTCGCCTCTTTACCAGCGCAGCAACCTGAAGCGCGCATATCCCGTTGATTCCGAAGTTCCGGAGCTTGTATATCGGTCCGACGACGAAGATAGCGACGAGGAGGACGAGGAGGATGATCCTGCTGATATTACCGAACCCCAGCGGCTCCTGAAGCTGTACAACGCGGGTCACATTGTAGCCGAAGTCGGAGAGTAAACAGATGCTGGCGGCTGCAGTGCAACCGCTGCAACAGCTGGGTCAACATGTCCATCCCAGAGCGCACTTCCCTTTCCTCTTCCGGCCAATTCTCTGGTCTCGCTTCCCACCAGTCCGGCGGCAAATGTTCATACAGCCCGAATTATCGTGTGCGCGCGGCAACGGCACCACCCGACCCACAAACAGTTCCGGCAGATAGGATGGACGTAGACGAGGATGAGTTTGAGTTCCAGTACGTGTTTCTGCGTTGGCGTTCTGTGTGTACTTGTTTTGGCGAATCCGGAACTTATCCTATTCTCGCTCTCCCTACGTGCAAGCATGTCAAAGCCGAAGACTCCCGGACTATCTACGAAGTTGTGATGGAAGCGTGGCGGTCGTCGGGGGCAGCGGAAAAAGTCGGGAGGATTTGGTCTTGGGCGACCGATGGCGATATGATCCGCAGGGTGGCAGGATACGAAGCCGAAGCGTTCCTCACGCAGAAACTCAGCCACACCAGCACATCCCGCATTTATGGAACTCTTGCAGGCATGGCCGGACTTAATCTTTGGACGGGCCCCTTTAAACATCTTTTCAAACGCAAGTTCCGATATTCATTTATTCACGTACCGCCTGCTAACACTATTACAGGTGTCTGCACCCTTCTCCGCTCCCCCGCCGGAATTGCAATGAACAACGGGCGTATTATTAACCCCACCATGCTCGCACGTTATTTGATTCGCCTTCCCTCGACACCGACTCAGTACACGATCTCTTGTTCCCGCATGATAGCGCATGATGCGCAAGATGTGCCACGTGCAGTTCAACTCCTCCTTGGCGTCGTCGCGCTTGGGGAGCTTGATTATGGTGCCGCAGACCCCAATACATGCACTGACATAGACGCCCTTCGCCTTCTTGCCGCAGTAATTAAATCCCTCCTCGAACCCTTCACTAACACTAGCATGACATTGACTCAACAAATAACCTCGTTGGCTACATTCTCGCACCTCTCCTTTACGCTCTTCCGCTGCTCGCGCCTGCAATACATGTCTAATCAATTGTACGGAGATAGCCAGACCATGGTCAAGAACGCCATGTTCTGCCTCGCAAAGCAGCAGGCGCTCGACCCCACCAAGCCCTTCTACCTCTTTCAAGTCGGCGACGACCCGTTGGAGCGGCTCTTCGGCAAGCTGCGGATGCTCGGCGGCCACAGTTTCGCAATGAACTACCTCCAAGCTATTGACCGCTTGGGGCATGCGTGCGACCTTCAGGGCGCATTTATGCGTAATCCCGATCTGGAGCAAGGCGAGCGGCGCCTTAGTATGTCTCGCTCGGAGGGCGTGGATCATTTGACGATGACCTCTTGGACGGCGGACTTGACAGCGGGGTCGTGTCATGAGGCGGCTGCTTGGGGCGCTGGTCGCGACATCGCGCGCGCAATTCTCGAAAAAACCTCTGTTCCGCCGGAGCACTATGACTACGACATCCTTTTTGCCGACGAAGATGTTGATATGCTGCGTCCGTGGCGTGGTGGGAAATACCCCGGAATTGAAGGCGACGTCGACCGCTCCATGCTTGCCCCCCCTCCCACAGTCCTTACCCCCTCTCCTACCATTGCTACTCCCTCTCACACTGTCGTTGCTCCCTCTCACACTGTCGTTGCTCCCTCTCACACTGTCGTTGCTCCCTCTCACACTGTCGCTAGCTGTCGCTACTCTCGCTTACACTGTCGTTACTCCCTCTCCCGCTCTCGCTACTCCGTCCGCCGCCCTTCCTACTCCATCTCCTGTCGTTGCCACTGCTCTCGCAACTCAACCAACTGCAGCCGCACCCGCACCTCCATCATCTCAGGACGCCGAGGAAGACGAAGACGACCAAGGCGATGGTGTCTCATTTAAATTTGAGGAGAGCATCCCTGCGAACGTTGCACCGGAACTGGAGCTCCCGAGTGGCCGCGGTGTTACCCCTGAAGATTACCTTAACGTGAACGGCAAGTGGGTACACAAACAGCGTATCTGCCGCCTCGTAATCAGCAAGGACTTCGAGCCCAAGTCAATTGTGCGTTTGCTCCGAGTTCGCGGTCACACGAACGTCAATGCGAAACCACGGGACGACACGAACATCGACCCGGCCGTTCTGCTCGGTCCGAACACTTTCGTCGTAGGAGATCCTGTTCTCACTCTTCTTCGCACCGAGACCAAGGTTTCCCCTCGCTGTCCTTCGCACCACCGCCATACATCAGGACGGTGTTTCCCGCTCCAGTATTCTCACCTCGACCATCCAAAACCCCGCAGGCTGCCAAGGTGAAGATAACGGGACAAGTCCTTTCGATGACGATGGCTCGCAAATCAGCGGCATCCGACCTTCCTGAGCCTTTCCCTACGAGTGCGACTGTGCGCTCGGCAGATTGGCTTGAATCTGACCACGATTCCGATTGGGGTTCATCAGGAAAAAAAGGCTTGAGTATGTCGCGCTCTGTAGCGCCAATACCTGTGGTAACCCCGTAGGCAAGTCCCCCTTATGGTAGTCGTCCGTAGCCATGCGCCAAGATCTGATAGCATCTCGTAGCCATCACTATGATCTCTGTAGCTCTCCCGTAGCTCTCCCGTAGCACCCAGTACCCAAGGCAGTAGGCTCAAGTAGCCACCCCCGTAGTGCCAAGTAACTTGCAATAGCTCATAATATCTCAGGCATGGAATGTAAAAAAAAACATATATATTCATTTATGTACCGACTACAGACATGTCAACAATGCAAAAAGCGGTACAATCCCCGCCGCGAGTGAGAAACTCGTAAGCACAAAAATGACATGCGAAGGAAGACGCACCACTGTCAAAACGCGAACCCGATATGCTCGATGCGCTGAGGAAACTTGGACCCATATGCCAATAGTGGAGGACAGAGGGACTCGATGTATTAGATAGGCTTAAGTCCAGGTCTTGCGAGCTGGTTGATGGGCCGCCGTTCAATTAAATTGAGGGAACCTTGCATCTTGGGGGGTCTGACATTGAGGATAGCTTGATGACGAAGCCTGCCGTCTTGCGATTGAGGGGCGCGCCAGGAACAACGGTATCTTGATGATTTGGGCCTTGGGCTTTGGGAGAACATTTGAGACGACGGACGAGAGAAGGAGGTGGAAGGGAGGTGGAGGCGGAGGAGGCCGACAGAACACGAAGGCGCAGCGCCAGAGCGTGGTCGCGGACGAAGCGAGCGCTGCCGATGGCAGGATTCACGGACAGTGGCGTGGGATTGGGTACGGCGCCGGGGAAGGGCGGTAGGCGGCGCAGAGGCCCGCGGAACGCCGGGAGGAAGTCGGCATCTTGATCAAGCCGACCCAGGTTGGCAGAGTGTAGCGTCTCGAGGATGAGCTTGACGATGGCAGAGAAGGGGGGCGCGGGAGCCTACGTATTGAGGCGGTGTGGCGGCACGACGTGCTTGAGGGAAGTGGAAAATGGAGGCGCTAACAAGTGGCCTGAAGGGAGACGAGAAGGGGAAGATGGGGGAAGAGGCAGAAAGGCGAGCAACCAACGCTTGTTTGGTCGCCAAACAATCACGCAATCCGCACGTGCTTCACGGACTTGTCATTTTTCCACCGGATTCCAGGCCGACGAAGTTGCCCGTTCTCAAATGCCTCAAGGGAACTCTCGACAGAAAACATGCATTCAACACCGTGGCCGGCCCCGGGCGGCCAAAGAAAAATCTCCTCGTTACTCGGCACTACGGATCCGCGCACTACCGGCTATCAAGTCCTACGGATCGTCGGCCCATGGTTACAGGAGCTATGAGAGCTACGAAGGGCAACGGAGCAAGAGGAGGGGCTACAAGGGCTATCAGCACCATATAATTTAACCCACAGCGACGTACTAAAAACATTTTTCCTGATGTTGGATCTGGAACGGCGAGTATCCAAAGGTCGACTCTGTCATATGTGGGACGACTGGCGAGGGATCCGGCGGAAAAGGGTTGCTACGGACAAGGTCGTTTTGGTCTCCCCTTGTAGGCCAGGTCCCGAAAGTCCAAAATCTGCCACTTTTTTGTCGGGACAACTTTCGGCGTCCTGGCCGAACATGCCGTAAGACGTCTCAAAAGGGCAATTTCTCACTCCCACGAGCCAGAAAACCACCAAATTTCCTTCGGCTGTCGCTTCTGCACCGTTTCCCCCATTTCTCGAGCTGAAATAGTTTGTTCCCGAGAGTTTCGCTCCGGAATAACAAAAGTTGGGTCGCAAGTTGACCAAAGAGTTGACCTTTTTTGTCGGGACGGGACCTGGCATGGCATGGCATTTTCCGCCTTAACCCCCAGCTTGTGTCGGGATTGGACCTGGGTTTTGAAGCCCCAAACCTCGAATCTTTGTCGGGACGGGGTCCCTGGCCTATTAGGGTATTTTCAGGGGTCCCTCGTTCCGCCCACCTCTTGAAGCCTGCAATTCAAATTTAGCGTCTCCGTTACTGTACGTGATGCGAGTGATGCGGGAGGAGTGGGTCCACTGTTACGACTGTCCTCGTGATCTATATGTAGGGAGCAATGGCCAGGGACCGTGCAAGATTTTTTTGATGACGCTACTACGGCCTCAAATTTGGCCAGATCTTTGGGAAATAGCATCCTTAACCCGCATAAAGTTTACGTATGAAAAGTGGTTTTCTGGGATGTAGAGTCAAGTCGTGGTGAACCTGCCGAGTCTCCAATCAAAAGCACACTTGTGCAAGAAAAGTTTTTTGTGTCATTCTGGGATCAAATCGTCCCCGTTTCCTTTGCAAAGTTACATCGGTGTAAGTAAGTTACTGGGTTCGGATTTGTTGAATAAAGTGGGGCCGACCTTGGGTTGAAAAATAACTTCATTTTGCACATCACGGTCATCTTGCACTTCTGGGCGATCGATAGTACACCTCTTTTTCAGGCACCGGGGGGCTACCATTGCTCGAGAAGGCAACGGGGAAAACAAATTTTCATCCAGAAACTGGCCAAATGCACGGAATTTCCGGACGTATCTGGTGCTGCCCAGGGGAGAAAACCTGGTTCCATGCTCATTCAGGCCCCGGGAAGCTCCACCAAAGGATTGTCCGAAAAAAATCCAAATTTTGGCCTCAAAAATCCAATTTTTTCGGGCCTCTGGGTCCCAAAAATCCAATATTGGACAAGGCTTATCACGTGGGTGCCATTTTTTTTTGCCGCCCGCGGCCTACGGCGCGGTGCTGTGTATGTACACACAGGGCAGACTAGCTAGCTGAATTCTTTAAGAGTTTCAATATCACCTTTTTAATTCCTTCGCCACCGCCCCTCGTTTCATCAGAGACATCCGCACAAAATGTGGTCTGTGGCCGGTGAAAAATTCACAACCTTGGTCTCAAAAATCCAAATTCCGGACAAGGCTTTCAGATTTTTGGCCTCAAAAATCCAATTTTTCGGACAAGGAAATCGCGAAATTTGGCTCTCAAAAATCCAATTTTTCGGACAATCCCTTGGTGGAGCTTCCGGGGCCTGCTCATTCCGACCTGTTTCAATTCAAGGCCAGATTTTTTTTTCTCAATTTATTCGTCAATGTCACGATACGCAACCAGTCTCACCGTTACCGTGACAAAGGAACCGGTCGGTGACCGTTACGCGTGATCATGACCGTTGCTCCCCTACATATAGTAGTACGCACCCCTCACACTTTTTCGAATTCATCCGGAATCCGCGATCCTTTTCGGCGCAATAATGTACGAATCAAAAAGAGGTCTAGGATCTTGCTGAGACCGGAATACGGGACGACCATCCTCTAAGCCGAAACGCCAGACGTCGAAATCATGGGTTCGGAGGGAGTGCGGCATGCTTTGACTCGGAGTCGGACGGCGATTCTGACCAAGTGCAGATGTGAATAATTTAGAGAATTCGAGCCACATCCTAGGGCTCACGCCGCTGCCGAAAGTGCAACTCCAACTCCAGCTCCACAGATGTACGGCTCGTCACTACAAGAAAGAGGAACATTCCCCGCTGCGTTTCTTGCACAGAACGATGGAATGGGGGACAGTTGCCGTTTCCAGAATATCCGTTTCTTCTGCAGGAAAGAGACTGGGGGCCTTGTACGGATTTTACTTTCAGGAGCACGAAATCGGCCCCCGTATCCCATTGGTTGGAGGAATCAGTGGAATAAACAGCTAGAGAAGCACCATATTGACGAGACAAAGGCGAAACCTGATCATGATGATACGAGGACCTCAGCTAACCCCGACAAAATAGGAAACAATTGCGTCTGCGGTTACTGTCCCCACTTCGGGTGGAATTGCAGGACATAAACTCACTTCAAGTAATCTTCAAACCGCGAGAGACAGCTTTTCGTGTTACGTGTGGGTGACTTGCTCGGTCATCTCACCTTACTTGTTTCATTTGTTTCACAAACCTTAAGATACATGCTGGACTTCGGTTTTCACCGGTTCTTGGATGTGTCTGTCTTGCGGACGAGAAGCCCTGCGCGGAATGCTTTCGAGAGGATCAAATCCCTTTCCGTGGGCGTTGAGGCAAATATCCTGCCTGCTTCCCAGCACCATGCTCACAACTTTCGTCGCACAACAAACTTTGGGAGACAAGAGTTAATAGAAAGCATCACTGACATGGACCGCATCCTATCTTCATCGCCTGCCCTATCTTTGTCGCCTGCCCTGTCGTCTTTCGGCTTCTCTGCATCAGATCTAAAGTCATCAACCCCTAACGTCCTGCCCATTCACGAGCAGGAGCGGGACGCCAACCTGGTGCCTTCTCACGAGCAGGAGCGGGACGCCGACCTGGTGCCTTCTCATGAGATCCGGCAGTTCACCAATACCTCACTGACCGAAGAGCCGATTCCGCCTCGCATGGGCTTGCAGCAAACCCCTGCTTGTAACAGACGTAGGCCAACACTGAAACTGCCATGGACGCCAAAATTCTTCATCGAGAAATACGGGGGCAACGAAGTGCTTGATTTCCGAATGCCAGACCGACCAGACCAAATGTACCAACGTTGCCGCTTTTTTTAATAACTTTCGGTGAGCAAACAGCTCGAAGGGCAGCTGGAAGCTCAAGGTGCGTTCTGTTCACCGTTCCATCCGCCGTTTACGCAATGCAGCGGCAGGACTGGCCTCCGGCCAGCGACTTCCAAGCGATGTTCCCCGAACTATA
>JARJCM010000547.1:0-47013 GCA_029233265.1 Mycena alexandri | reverse complement strand
GGGCGTCGTCAAGGATTCTGCCGTTGACGGGGACGTTCACACTGTGAGCACAGAGGCTTCGTCGGGGCCTTTTTTTTTTTTATTACAATTTATGGACCGGTCGATGGAAATATTGGCGCACTATACATGATATTCTGCTGGGAGCTGCACATAAGAGTTTCTTGATCAGCTCTTCCAAACCACCACCACCATCCCGGCCGAGTGCTCCCCTCATGCCACAACACGCATCTGTGTTCTCCATTATCAGGCACCCATTACCGACGAAGAACCATCGCCGATCGATAGAGTTGAGCAGGTACGTGGGCGTGGTGCCTTTTAGGTGTATTCTGCCGCATTCTAAACTACCCGCAAGTTACTCCAGCATCGTTCAATTCTGAACAGCTGGAGTTTAATGCAAAAATGAGCCGAGAATTGAAGTCTCCTCTCCCTGATACATCACCTCAAAGCTCCTACACCCGTGATATAACCCTAGAGGAGATTGAGGCTATGAAGCGGCATATAAAGGCCCATGGCATTGATACCTCAATGGGTGTTTACGGCTTCTCATATAAAGACTGTATGGCCATTCCGAATGAAAAGCTCTTGGAATTCTTCCTTTACTGTCTCAAACACCAGGAAATGGCTCAATATTGGTTAACGTCGCTCTTGATTGGAATTCTGAAACAGGACAAAGGTGCTACGGATCCCTCCAGTTACCGTCTCATCGCGCTCGACTGCTGCATGTTGAAAATGCTCACTCTAATCATTGATCGACGAATTCGCGAAGGCGCGGTGGATCTGGGTTTGATTCCTGTAACCCAGAATGGGTTTCAAGACCATCTACGGACCAACGACAATGTTTTTGTGCTGCTTTGCCTTAATGACAAGGCGGACTCGCTCGGGAAACCACTTTATGTTGCGTATCTGGACCTCAAGAATGCATTTCCAGGAACGGATCGGTCTACGTTGTGGGTTAAACTTGTAACCATGGGAATTTCAGGCCCAATGATCGAATGGCTCAAGAAGCTGTATGAGCGTATACGCTATCTTGTTCGGCTCGACGGTCACTTCGCCCCCGCCTTTCGGTCCTTGCTAGGGATTCTGACCGGAGATCCCGGGTTACCTCACCTCTGGAACCTTTTCATGTCCGATTTTATTTTGGCTTGGCACCCCGAGGATATTGAGTTGAATGGAGTCCCAATCACCGATGTTGAACAGGCAGACAATATCCTGACCGCATCGGGGGCGCCGTCCGGGTTACAAAGTCATTTGAACAGTGCTCAATGTTGGTGCAATAATAACGGTTGCAAAACGTCCATCCCGAAGTGCCTATACCAGGTTTTTGGCCCGAAGCAGAAGACGAGCCCAACGTTCTATCTTGGGGGCAATCCAATTTCTCAAGTGGACAAAGCTTGCTACCTCGGAGTCTGGTTGGAAACTGGTTCAAAGTTCATGTGGAGGGAACAATTCAAAGTTGAGGCGGGCAAGGCCACCACAGTGGCCAATGTTTTACTCGGACTCGACCGCTTCGTTGGCAGCATACCAGCTTGGGACGCGCGAGCACTGTACATGGCCCGTGTGGACCCCTATCTTACCGCGGGCTGTGATGTTTGCCTCGATGTAGACGCAAAAAGTCTAGCTTTGTTAGAACGTGTTCAAGTGAAATTCTTGCGTCGCATACTTGGCGTTGGCCGCCGCAGTCTGAAGGTGGTTCTTTTTTCGGAGTCCGGCTTATGGCCAATCAAGCACAGACGCGTTTATCTCGCCCTGAAGTATCTGTGCTACCTTCTCCAATTGGACGAGACGAGACCGGCATCGAACGCCCTGCAGGAATCATTTCTTTGGTTCGGAACCAGCGATTGTTCTGGATAAATGACCTTCGTATTGTCTTGTCCCGCCTTTATGTGCCGGTTGCACTCAACATTGGTGGGGATTTAGATGTGCCGGCTGTCGAGGCGGCCATGAAATGTGTTGAGAAGTCTATGGAGGCGTGGATTGACGATGAGATAGAATCTTCCTCCAGAGTCAGGGATCTTCCTGTGGATCGACTGGAGATGGACTCGGAGACGAAGAAACTGGTGAAGAAGTCCCTGGATTTCCGCCATTATTTGCGCCTGGCATCCCCTGCCCACCGCATTACTTTGACCAAGATGGTCCTTTCCAGTCACAGCCTGGCTATTGAACGACGCCGTTGGACAGAACGCGGAAAGAAAATCGTACCACAGCGATGGAGACTAGGTAGATGATATCTACGACAGGGGGGGCTGTCGTATAGGACATATTACTAGGTACGATTGCCGCTCATGATAAGAGCGTCGTGATCAGCGTTTTGAAGGGTCTCCACAGGGGTACTCTATATGACCATTGATTACTGGTCAGTAATATCATTATTGAACACCAACCCTATGGCTCTGAGGCCAGTGCAATTGCGGCGAATAACTCGGACGATGACCTTGGGCTGGTGCCGCTGGTGGGCGAGAATGGGAGCGAAATTGAGAGTTGGTCTGGCCAAGGGGGTTGGTGACGGTGGGAGACATGGAAGACGAGCCAGAGGCCCATCCTGCCGACGAGCTTGCAATGTTCATATATGGTGGTGGAAGGTAAGAAGCGCCAAGTCACAGACACGTGTCGTGACCAAACGTGTTCCTCGCTTCCCGAAATGCGCGAGAAATATCAGGACCAGATTTTTTTGACGTGGTAGGCTTATAAACTGCCGGAAGGATGTATGTTAGGATTACAGGAGAGGATTTAGGGTTATTTATGGGACCCCCCATGTTCTACGTACTATAATTTGATTGTGATGCGACCAAGAATATTACACTTCAATGTCCTCGTTCGCGTTTACTTCCCCCTCAGCCTCATTCTGAATTCCCTTGCCCTCGTCTGCTTCTTCGTCCCCTTCAAAATACCCGGACAGCTTCATAATGTCCAACCCAGGTTTTTCAACAAGGATAAACTCCGTGTGAGCATTCGGGTTCTTCTGCAGTGCACCCGGAATAAGGCTGTGCGGAAACATGGCGACCACGGAAATGATTGTTTTTGCTGGGATGACGATGAGAAACTTTCCTTGTCCATGATCGCAGAGCCAGACGGTTTTGTAGGACTTTTGGAGAATTTCTTCGTCGGGGTCAGAATAATGATCAATCAACGCGAACGCCTGCGCGACTCCATCAATTTGTGCCCGGAAGAAGAATTGTATCTCGCCGAGATGATGTTTCGAGACTGACAAGAACTAAGAAAACAAAAGGCTGAATAACAGCTACTCGAGCAACATTATAACCCACCTTAACGTTTC
The DNA here is from genome assembly GCA_029233265.1 of Mycena alexandri. Lineage (NCBI taxonomy): Eukaryota > Fungi > Basidiomycota > Agaricomycetes > Agaricales > Mycenaceae > Mycena > Mycena alexandri. The sequence continues at coordinate 43,739 of JARJCM010000547.1, read as the reverse complement.
GAGCCATCCGCACCTTGTTCAAGGCACGCCGACCCTCCTTCCAAGCAGACCGCGCTATCTGACCATTAGGGAGCTGTAGCCGTGCCCATCGCACTACAGAGAGTGTCTCCATTATGGGTCCGTCGCTATGGGGGAACCCCGCCATTCCCAGGGTTGACCTCGACGACCGATCAAGACCGAAGATGCCGGCTGGCAAACCCTGGGCTCCGTTTCCCGGCGTCTGGAAGCCCTGGGAATGACCGATTTTTCCCTGGGCGTGGCTGTACCACGTCTTGACCGCATCGGATCAAGCAGGATCAGAGTGGTGACATCACTGCCACGCGGTGGGTGCGTGCACACACTCATTTCGAAGTCCGCTGGCAGCTGGCTTCTCTTTCGCCTCCACTCCCCCGCCTTGAAGCGAGTGCCGTTTCTTTCTTTCTATGTGAGAGTTGCTAACGGATGCAGCAGCAGTATTGTCACACATGTCGTTCGACACCGACGCTTCATGGCCAGTTGGCTTGCTTAGGATCTTTGATATTGCGCGCACCAGCCACGGCTCGTTCGAGAACCGCTACTACGGTGCATATACAAAAATGCTCACGTACTGTTTTGGCGAAGGCTTCGACTTCGTCGTCGCTCCTCAAGCGCCGCCGACCGATAAGAGTCGCGACACGGTGGATTTCATCGTTTATTTCATCGTGTTCGACGTCGCACAGCAGCGCCCCGTTTTCCTCATCGAGGTCAAGGACGACGCGCATAACCTCATCCCCACCAAACGCAAAGCAGCCGACGAGCAGATGCGCGAGCGATATGACGAACTTCTCCGCGACTGCCCCATTCCCTTGCTATACGGCCTTAGCGTCCTAGGCACCGGTATGCGAGTTTACTGCGGCAATAAGGCCCGCAAGGCCGTGACACCGCCATTCGTTGAAACCAATCGACACTTCGTTTTGCCTGACGATTATCTCCAGGACGAGTGGAGTGTCGACATCTTGTCTCTCGGAGGCTTTTCGGAGATGAAGCAGATCGTAGCCTATATCAAGGATGAAAGCGCAAAACTCTAGTCAGGGTGAGTCCTCTTTTTCCCCTTGGATCCGTCGCTAAAACCGAGGTTACAGGAGCAGCTAATTCCACTTTGACTCGACTTATTTTCCCGCGCATATCGAATGATTTTATGACTGTACCAATCTTTCCGAGTGACCGGCTTTCAGACTGTTAATAAACCAGCGAGGTTGAAACGTGATATGATCCCACTCTTATGCCATACGGCTGAAAGGAAACCAAAATTTGACGCATTTTTTCTGCACTTTGTGGGTATTCTCAACACTTTATAACGCAAGGCTTTCTTGAAACGGAGCCTCCCTTATGCGTGCGGCACATTGGCCAAATTTTCAGTCCAGTGTTACGCGGCAAGTTCCAGCCATGCAGATCGCTACAGTACGCTGTGCGTCGTTATAAGACACGAGCGGTGGCTCGGCTGTTTTGTTGCCTCGCATCCCCTTCGTTTCTGCAGCGAGTTTCCTGAAGTGTGTTCCCATGTCCAAAGTTTATTGGAAGGAGAAGTGATACGACGGCGATTGTATGAACGCCGAATCTTTGTCTGGACAGCAGCATGTTGGTTGCATCACACATGGATGTGTTTACCGTGAGAGACCCAGTCTACAGAAGCACGCAGCATGATGGCATTCATCAGGCGGAGATGGCCGCGTCTAAAGGCTTCAGCTGAGTATCCGAGATGAAGAATTCCCAATGTGCAATGTTGGTAGTCGTCAAACGTCACGGTGAATGCTTGGAGTAAAATCGGATTCCAGGGGTAGGGAGATTTTTCGGAGGCCTCTGCGCCCACCCGATACGGAGATAGCGGCTCCGCCGCTTTCAATTTCATTTCTGGCACGGCAATGCGAGAAGCGTCGAGTCTTGAGTGAAACGGAAGGGGAGTGACGGAGAGGTGGTGGGGATCGAGGGAGTGCGGAGTTTGTTTGGACGGTACCGGCAGTACAGAGGGAGTACCGCGTCCACAGTGAGTCATCGCCGTCGGTTTACGCATATTTTAACCACGTCAACCCAACGTCAACCTGGACCGAAATTGAATGACCCATCATATCAGGGATGCTTGTCAATTGCCGGCCATGAAGTGCTGTACTATTAGCTTGAGTCCTTGGGACAGTATTATGGTGTTAGCACCCCAGCAGGAATGCGAGCGGAACTTCACCCAGTCGATATTGATTCCATCGACTAACTGTTCCCACGGTTCAATTTTCGGCGATCTTATTCTGGGGTGGCATTTGGGGGCCACCAGCAATTCACTATGGGATATATCAAGCCTTACTGTCTCTGACAAGCTCTCAGCCAATTATAAACGCTCTGAAGTTGTGTTGGGCCAAAGTAAATCCTGTCCAAGCTGGGCAAAATTTGCTGCGGTAGCTAAAGATATTTCGGCTCCGCCATACCGACTCCGCTGAAGATGGGCCGGGATGGGCCGTGCACAAAAAACTCGACAGCTTAATTTCCTGGCTTCGACAGCTTTTAGAGCTCATGTTTTTTCGAACATCATACCTCCAGTCAAAGACGCTCTTGTAATCATTCAAATTGCCCAGACCAAGCATCGGGGATATTTTACTTGAGTATTACTTGAACGCTCGAGCCCCGAATCAGTGCGCTGTGTTCGTTTTCCACGGTCACTGGTGTCGAGGTCGTGGTGCGAGCGACAACCTTTCGGCGGTAAACAAGTTAAGCGGGTGTAAGCGGTTGCAAGCGAGGGCTAAGCTAATGTCTTGCAAGGGAGCCCTCAGGATCCCTCTCAGAACCTTTGAACATTTAAATATTTCTGCGGAAAGAAGGCCACCTTACAGTAGTTAGCAACCTACTTGAAATGCAACCAGGGGGTTTGAGGGTATCTGTGAATGTGTATTGAAAAAAGAAACCCTGGGATCTCCCGTTCCTCAGTTGGTGCTCAGTTGCGGTCGCTTGAACCCGCTTACTCAACAGTCTTAACTACCGCCAAAAAGTTGTCATCGGCTTACAGCCTTAGAATTGAATAATATTGTGATTCTTATCAACCAAATCAGCGCCTTTCAGCGCGCCCATTCGAGGTATATTTACGGGAACGCGGAAAGCGTAAGACGCGTCCTCGCTTGGCTAATATGTAAGCGATTACACAAGAACACTCTTAGATCGGTGTTCGGACACCGACTCACCACTGACTCATCCTTCGCTTTCCCAGCCATTCATTTGCGTTGTTGACAACCGGATTATCGAGTTATTCACCAGCAGCACCAGACCCGAAGAGACATCCAAATCCAATGTCTTGCTGCGAAGAGGATGCAACGGCGCCATCCCTGTCCCTGGCGCGGAAATCGGCATTTCTGGCAGGGCTTCGAAAACTCGCATTGAAACTCATCCATGCCGGCGCCTATCACGACAGGGTGGGTTGTGTTGGGAGAAGCGCGGCACCGGCGGTCATCTTGAATTCGTACAGTAGCTCACCCGACTGCACATGCACAGAATGATAGTTTCCGTTGCTTTTGCGCACATCATGCCGACAACCCCGTCCTCCCGTGCCTGGAACACCTCGCGCTGCTGTTATGCCCGCGTTCCATGTTGTGTGTTGCGCTCTTCGAACTTGCGTCTTGCGCCGATCTATCTGTGATACCGACTCCACCCATAGCCAGGGCTCCGAATCACTAGAAGCCGGTACGAACTTCGTGTTCGTGTTGGCTAGGCTCAAACGCACCGGGGCCAGAATTCGGAGGACGACGAAGTGGGTAGGGGTTGGGTGGAGGAAATGAAGGAGGGGTTGATTCTGATTCTGATTCCGGTTCGTTGGGCGCTGAGGACCGCGGACACTGGACAGCGTACCGAGAAGGCATGTCCTGTTTCGGCATTTTGGGAACGAGACAGAAGTTACCGTTGTTGGGGCTGCGCGAGCGAGATGATTGAGTTCGAATTCAGGCGCGATGCGCACCTGTTGCAGTCGGCCGATGGGCGTGGGTTGATTACGAGGATCGCAGAGACAGTGGAAGAGCCCGTAGCTCCTTTGATTTAGTTCGAGTTCGAGTTCGGGTTTCACTAAGCCAAATTGCACCCAGCGTAGACGTTGCGAGGCTGCACTTGCGCATCGAAATGAATTGTTTTCGTACTACATAGGTCGCTGCGCCGGGGTGGGTCGATTTCGTGTAGGTTGGCAGGCTGGGGCGCGGGGCAAGTAGGCAGCGGAGAGCACGAGAGCTCGCCCCCGCGGAATTTATCGAAGGTGGCCCAGACTAGACGTTCTGGGCGAGTAGTCGGACTTGTGTTTGAATATTCCCGGGTAGGTTGCTGAGATTGAATTGACCGGAGGAGGATAATTGTTTCGGCTAAGCAGACACGGCCGCGGAGGTCAAGTCGGAAATATGCGTAAAAAAGCCCATGAGTGTAGAAGAGTCAAGAGCTAGACCAAGGTCGAAGGCGAGCAACGGTATGCCAGACGCCACGCACACGTAAAAACGATCCAGGATTCTTCAAGGATTCTTGCTCACCATCGGCGCGTACGCACATCGCCCGCCCGCTCTTGCGGCACAAAGAAATACGCCGACAATCCAGCGACCCGGTGGTTGGGTTAGACCAACGAAGCCAAGCCACGCGAGAGCCAGGACCAATCGGACATCAGTCAATCAATAAAAGAAGCACGGTGACACATCCCGGGAGCAAATTCAGCCTCCCGCCGTGCCTTGATATCTATCCTGCGTCTTCGGTGCACCGACTGAGGATCAGGCACCCACTTCCAAGCGCATCGCTTTGCCGTGACGGGCGCCGACGAGGACGACAGCACAGTGCCGACGCTAGTACTAAGGCAGCCACTCGACGGACGCGGACACGATGGATTCGAGCGCCACACACAACGACAACGACGACGTCGACGCGGAGGGCGAGGTGGTGGGCGATGCCAATGCACCCATGACCCTCGTCGACGCCGGCGGGCTCGCCAGTGCCCTCGGCCTGCCCTCACCTGCGCCCGGCAGCGGAATTGGAAACGGAGGTAGCGCACTGGCGGGCGGAGGGGTGGGCAAGCGCTATCGACCGGCGCCGGCGAAGACGTTCCAGTGCCGGGGGTATGGGGAGTGCAGGATGGTGTTTAGCCGGAGTGAGCATTTGGCGAGGCATGTCAGGTTAGTCGAGTCGCCTCTCTTTCTTTTTGTTACGGCACGCCTTTTTGGCTGAGTTTCGTTCTTTCGCGCGTTTCATAACGTCGTCTTCAATTTTTTTTACATCCACTTCACTTGTCCAATCCATCTATGCTTCACTTCAACGCTCCCCAATATTCGAATCCTTGCATCCCGCCCGTCTTTTGTTCAAATTCCTTTTCCTCCCTCACATCCCTCTTCGCTCATCCGTCGCCTAACCTCCCTTCATCGCATCCCAGTCATGGTCCCTTTTCTTCGCATCCTGCATTCATCATCCATTACCCAATCTATCCATCATATCCGCGGTTCCGACGCGACGCGACTCGCTAGTGTCCGCGTCCCCGCGCGACGATACGATGCCCTCCCATCCTCCCGTCTCATCGCGTATCGCCCATCGCGCGTCGTCCTTCTCCCGTTACCGTTTTGCCTCTACCCCTTTTCTTTCCGATGCGCGTTCTTTCCTTTTACGCACATACATACTCCTCTCCTCCCGTAAAAACCCCCCGCTGACCCAATTCAATTTCCTCGCAGAAAACACACTGGCGAACGCCCCTTTGCCTGCCACTGCTCCAAGCAGTTCTCGCGGCTCGATAACCTGCGCCAGCACGCGCAGACGGTGCATGCCGATAAGGGGCCGGAGGTTAGTTTCTTTTTTCTTAGTTTTCGTGCTTTTGGGGGTGGAGTGCGGCGTATTTTGTCGGCACTTTTCGTGGCGCTTTTCGATTTGCGCCCGATTCATTTTTGACGATTGGTTTTCGGGCTTTCGTTCTCACTTCGACCCGGCGCTTTCGGGTTTTCCTCGTTCATCGGTTCTTTCGATTTCGATTTCGATTTCGTCGCGTTGCGGCTCGCCTACTTCCTGCTTCCCATACTGACGCCCTCAATTTTTCTCTTTGGCGCGCAGAACGAAGCGATGATGCGCGAGCTCACCTCCCTGCACGCCAGTATGACCGGCGGCGTCGCTCCCACTACCTCGCCTACCTCTGCCTCTGGCGCCTCCACCTCTACCGCCGCCGCCTCTGGCCCCGCCTCCAATCCTACCTCCGGCTCCCCACCCCCGCCCTCTTCCTCCTCCTCCGGTACGAACACCAGCAAACGCCCCGCAGCCAAACGCACTCGGGCGAGTGCGAGCGTGAAGAGGGAGCCGGTGGAAGACGCGATCGGGCTCGGGCTGAGTGGGCTCGGGTTGGGGTTTCGTGCGGGTAAGCGTTTCCTTCTTTCCCTACCCCCTTCATGTGTCGTGCATCTCGCTCCTTGCCTCGCGCCTCGTGCTCCGACTCGCCTCCTCCGCATCCGTACCACCATACTAACCTTTCGCGTAGGCAAACCGCGTCCTGGGACGTCGACGGGGTACGAGGGCGCTGCTGCCGGGTATCGCATGGCGACCGCGACGGGGCGGGACGTGCAGGTGGATGGGGATCGGAAGGGGGATGGGGATGGCGCCAGGAAGGGAAAGGATGGCGGGGCGGGCGATGTGGATATGGAGGTGGGTTTTGCTGCGTGCTTTGCTTTTCTTGGCGCGTTTGGGCCGAGCGGCGTTGTTTCTCTGCTCTCCTTCGAGCGGGCAAGGGAGCAAGATGGATGGATGACGTGGCACCCTGTGCGGCGGGACGCGCGAGGCGACCATCGGCGTGCGTCTGCGTCCGGACGCGGTACCTCGACGAGTGTCGTCTTGTGGCGCGGCCTCATAGCCAGCCGACTACGCGGTCTCGGGGCATGTCTGGGTGCGCTGCACATGCACCCCCGCTCTCTCCCTTTGCCGGATTTTCTTCTTTTCTTCATTTTTCACTCGAGGCGGAGCATCTGCGCGCGCATCTTTCTGCTGCTCGCGTCTCCCTGGGGCGGACGTGGACGACGGTGGAGGCGCGCTTGCCCCCCGTCTCTGGGCTTCGTTGCCCGCGGCGTGTCGTGGATGGACCTCGTTCCATGGAGGTGCGACGATACGCGGAGCCTCCCTCTTGGCATCGGGCTTTCTCGTTCACCTTCGGGGATGCGCGTGGGTCTCGCGTCCCATATCTTACTGCCTTTCCTCTCGTTACGCGGGAGGCGGAGGCGGAGCGTGTGGTGGACCCTGCGCCCACGTCGCCTCTCTGCCTGGTTTTTGGCGCCGTACTTCCTTCGCCGCTCCTGCACCTTGCCTCCGCGTCTTCGGCGTCCGTGGCGCTGGTGGACGTGCGCTCCGTTCGTCGCTGTTTGTAGGCGTGCGCGGACGATATGGGTGTGCATCTGCGGGTGTCGAGCTCGACGTGCTGTCAGTCTCGGTGCTGCGTCTACAGCGTTAGGACCGTGGGCTGCGCATCTTGTCCCTCATCTTCATCTTCGAGAGTTCCCCTTTGGGCTTTCTTGTTCTTCTTTTCGGAGCGCGAAACAGACGGGGCGTGTGCGTCATGGCGTCTGCGCTTTTGGTATGAGGGGGTGGGAGATTCGCTTTCGCGCCACCATCTTGATCTCCTTGCAAGGTGCCACCGAACGGTCGCGCCATCCTTGCATGTGGCGTCTACCGGCGTTGCGTCTTGCTTGCCTTCAGGAAATACTCTTTCCTTCGAGGCGACGACGTCTGCGTGCAGAGGAGCTCAACGGACATCGTCGAGGTACCGTCAGTCTTCGTATGTCAGTAGACGACGTCGACGTGCATTTGACATCGTCGTTTGTTTCCCCTCGTCCTGATCGTTCCTTTCCTTCTCCATTGACATCATACTGATCTTCTTCCAGCCGCACCACCCCCAAAAACAAGAGCCCTCCCTGCCGCTGGGGGGGCGCGGTTCCTTTCGAGGCGACTCCTCCGCATCCCACACCTCCACCCCCAACGGACACAGCACCGCGCAGTCCTTTCGCGCCCCCGAGGCCTTTCGCGAGCCGCAGCAGCCCTCCCCCATCAGCACCCTATCCTCCTCCTTTCGCCCCGCCACCGCAGAGCACGCCGGATTTCGCAGCGCCAGCGGCTCCACCTCGAGCGCCGCAGACCGCGCGACCGCCGCGGATGGATTTCGAGATGCGGACGGGCGCGGATTTCGAGGGGACGTCGGCGCAGGGGGGCCGTTCGACGCGCACTGGCGGTATGAGCAGCAGCAGCAAGGCGGGACGAGGGAGCGGCCGGGGACAGGGACGCGGTCCTTTCTCGGGGGCGTCAACGGAGGAAACGGCACCAGCAACAACAACGACTCACACAGCGGTGGAAATGGACAGTCCTTTCGAGGGTGCGTATTGCGTTTTTTTGCCTTTCATTCCCTTTGGGAGTCGTGGTCGGCGATTCATTTTATGATGGACGATGTGGGGCGTCGTGTGCACGCGCATGGGGTGCGGATCTTATTCTGCCTTGGTTCCTCGAGAAAGCGCGGGGTGCTCTTCGCGCGCGAGACGCGCCTCCGTCCGCGGATGTGTGTGCATCGCTCCGTCGATTTGGTCACTGCGGATGCGCATGCTCGTAGTGCTTTGCGTCGGGCTCTCTTTCCATCAATCTTTCACTGCCTTTGTGGACGACAGTGGGCGAACGGATGCACCTTCATCCTCGGCCTTCCGTGCGCTGTCCGACAGCCCGTTGTGGTACAGGCTACTTGTGCGCGCCGTTGTGGTACAGGCTACTCCGCCCTCGTCGTTCTCGGTGCGGGGCTACGGGTTCCCGTTTCTTCCTCCACTTTCCATCCCTGCGAATGCGCTTCCCGCACTGGTCTTCCTTTTCGGGATGCATCTGCGAGCATTCTTCAATTTCCTTTTTGGGATTTTGGCGACACTTTCAAATATTCCTTCATACCTCTTTTGTAATTCGTTTCACGGGGCCGCGGGGACGACGTCTCGACGTCTTTAGCTGCTCCTCATCGGTCCCAACTTTTTTTCCTATCAGATTTGATACCATTTATCCGTCCTGACTTTGCCCTCTTCGCGGTGCTGACCATTCCTAACTTGCAGCCCTCAATTCATCCGACGCTCCCCACCGGCCTCCACCCCATCTCCGCCAACGCCCTTACACAACGGAAACGGCATCCCCCACCGCATCTCCTCGGGGAGTTTTTCATCCGGCCGTCCCTTTTCATCAGGCAACGCCGACGCAATTCTCGCAGGTAGCTCCTTTTCCGGATCCAGCGGAGGCGCTCTCTTTTCCTCAGGCTCCCGTCCATCCACAGGCAGCGGCGCAAGGCTCCCGCCGCTCTCAGCGGTCGTCTCCGCAGCAGCCTTTCGCCCCCCATCCGGACACGGTCTCCCGGCCCCAGGCAGCGCAGGAGACATACTCCTTCCAAACTCGCTCACCCTTCGCCGTCCCTCCACCAGCGACTGGGAGTGGGGTGATGCATGGAGCGTCCGTCCAGGCACCGCCCCGGGCAATCTCGCCACCGCCCCTGTCGACGACTCCCCGTTCTCATTCCATCCACCCGAACAGCCCACCGCAAGCTTTGGCGTCAGCGCCCTCGGGGGTATCGGGAACTCGCGCAAGCGCACGCTCGGCGGCCCGGATGGGCCGTATGGCGCGCATCCAGACGACGGCGATGGCAGCGGCGGGGGGTACGAATACGGGAACGAGTCCCGCCCCACGAGCCGCCGCTTCTCCGTCATGGAACTCTGCAACGACGACACCCCTCAGCAGCGCCCAGCCTCCTCCTCCTTCGGCCTATCCGTTCTCCGTGGCGGGCCCGCCGAGCGGGAGCGCGAGCGGGAACGCCCGACCACGACAAACGGCCTCATCTCGCGCGCTTCAGCGCTCGTCCTCCACGACCACGACCAACAGTCCCAGTGGGAGCTCGAGTCCCGGCAGCACGCGAGTGAGCAGCGTTTCGCCGCCGATCCATTCGCCGCAGCCGGTGGTGGTGCCCGGAGCCGCCCGGGCAGCGTACGCGGGCTTGATGCGGCGGCAGCAAACAGCGCAGCTGCGGCAGGCGCTCGAGCAAGCGCGGGCGGACGCGGAGATGGCGGCGTATCACAACCGAGTGCAGGCGGCGGAGCAGGCGCAGGTGCATTTTTACCATCAGCAGCAGCAAATGCAGGAGGAGGAGCGGCGCATCGCGGAGGAGAGGTACCATTTGGAGCAGCTGCATCAGCAGTCGCGGGCTTACTCTTACGCGCATCCCCATCCTCACCCCCACCCGCAGCAGCAGCAGCTCGCGCTCGAGATGGGTATGGATTCGATGGCGCTGGGCATGGAGATGATGGAGGAGTATTCCCACCCGCCGCATATGCACCCGCTGGACATGGAGCAGACAGCGGGCGGTTACCACTCTCACCACCCGGCACAGGCCCATATCGAGGCGGTGGGCTCGCCGGTGCTGGGTTACCCGGAGGATACACCGGATTATCATCATTATACGGCGCATCCGCACCATCCCCAGCAGCCGTCGCAGCAGCATCTCCACCCGCATCCCCACCCGCATCACCATCATCTGCCGCATATCGAGACGCATCTCGAGCATCCCGAGGCGGGCTCCCCGGTATCGCCGTATTCGCTCGGGTACCCGCCCACCCCGCTGGCGGCGTACCCGTACGAGGCGACGACGCCCTCCTCGATGTACGGCGGTTCGATGACTCCGGGGTACGCTATGCGCCCGGAGGACGCGCTGAAGTTCGAGAGTTCGTCGCTGGGCATGGGGTCGGACGCGGACCTGAGTCTCCTGGATATGAATACGAACATGAGTATGAACATGGGCCTGGGCATCGGGTTGGGGGTGGGCGGAGCAGCGGGATGAGGGTTTGAGATCGTCGTGCGGTCTGGTTGTCTCTTCCAATTTTGGTCCATTGCTTTTGGTGTATCTCGTCTCATATTCCCTTTGCACGTACATATATTATTCCCATCTATTTCCCCGTCCGTATCTACAGTGGCTCCGCTGTAATACCCTTCTTTTATTGTCCGTACCTTTAATTACTGTCGTTCCCCGAATCCGTGGTGTATCTACTATTATTTACACAAGATATTTTGCCCGGATGGTGCCTTATATATGCTGCACCGTATCTTGCTCAAATTGCGCGGAGCATTTCCAGTCGCTCAAAAAAAAGAATTCCTAAAAAGTACGAGTGTTTCATGATGGAAACGTTGACAGTACGTCGTCGCCAGCCTCAACACTGGTTGAAGACATATCCACGTTATTCAACATACGAGTCCCAGGTATTTGAAGAAGTAGGTGAAATAAAGAAGCGGTTGAGAAGAAACTCATGTCGGTAAGTGGGACCATCGGACTCTGACATGAACTGTCCTGTTGAGATGGGTCTGCGGTCAGAATGTACGACGATTGAATCGTATACAGAAGATATTAGAACAATTCCCGAATACCTCAAGGCAAACACTGGAAGTGGTCTGAAAATGATAACATGAGCATACGACCGCGAGTTTGGAATACGAATTTACTCTCAATCGTTCAACACCTGGCATGTCGTGCCAGAGGGGCAACCCAAGCAACCGGCCCAACCAATACCGCCACATTGGCCCCACTCGGCCGATGCACTGAATAACCGTCAGCCAGCTTGGAAATAAACATGAGCCGAGTCGTACACACCAGTTAGTCGGACCAGTTGGCTGAGTTGGGGCGGAAGACGTGGTCGTAGTTGTGGTCTTAGTTGTGCCGACGGCCGTTCTACCCACTGTCATTGTTCCGGTTATGGTAATGGTGCAGACGCCCGTCCCAGTAGCCGTGGCGCAGGGCTCAGCGCCGCCATTAGCGAAGTTTTGGAGCCGCGCAGCAACTTCGTATGCGGCCGGCTTGGGGTTCCCATTCGTGTCAAAGAGTGTTGCGGCAGCAGCACTTCCACGCCAGGAAAGGTCGTCCCTGGACCGGAGCATAAATTTACTGCACCGCTTACCGAGGATCCCAGTTGATGAACTCGAAGCAGTTAGAAGCATAGAGGCAGACCTGGAAACAAATTGGCTATGGAATTGAACGTGCAGGGATGAACCAACATCCAGATAGTCTCCCCAGATAGCAGCCTGATAGCGCAGGTTAGGAGTTGTGTCAGCGTTGACTTCGATGTCCATCTCAGTGATCATCGCGCTAACACCGAGAGCTGCCAGCGTGGAGACGTAGAGGCGAGTGCGGACTTGCTATCGAAGCCACCGGTTGAAGCAGTGAGATGGGACTGGAATCCAACCGCGAGTCTGTTGCATTGATTTATTTAAAAATAACGTATTGCAAGGGAAGAGACAAGCCTGTTAAATGGGATGGTGGTGTTCGCCTGAATCCTCTTGATAAGATTGATGATACAAGCTGTCTTGGCCTCCGCGCCGCCGGTGCTGAAGAGGAAATGAGCGTTCGCTAATGACTTAAATCAGGCACTTATATTCGTTGACCGCGAGACGAGTGTTGGCGCCCGCGAACTGGAACGCGGTCTTGAACGCAGCAAATATGAAAGACAGATCCGTAACCAGCGGTACTCCAGAACCGTCCGAAGTGACCAAGGGCCAATCACATTTGTTCTGGACGCATTGCAGCGAGGTCATCCCAGCCGAAACACCGTCTCCAACAACCTCGTTCACAACGTCCCGGGAAGTGACCGAAGCGCCCATGCCTTGGATTTCTGCTTGGACGTGTTGTGGGATGATCGTCCCAACCACTACCCGGAAGCCAAGACTGGATAATATTGTCAACCATTGAGAAGGAAATCTGCGAGGACCAGTCTACGAACCGGCGTTTGTGAGTGCCAGAATGTGTTATGGCCACGGAATGTGTTGCTGAACTGGGTGGCAAAACTCTGGGCACCGAGACACTCTGTGAGAGACTTCACTCCTTGGCTAGGCTCGGGTGCGTCCCATTTGCAGCTAGAAACATTATTCGATCGCACAAGTCCGATCCAAAGATACACACCCATTCTCTGCGACGACGTGCCGGTAAAATGTGCTGAAAACACTGTCGAACCACGATTGATCGGCATTAAAGGTGTCGTAGGTTGAACCAAAATGGAAAGTCCCCTTCTTTGCGGTGACGGCTGCTAGGACTGTGTTCAAGTTGAGCGTTCCAGTCGACGGGAAGCCGTGATCAATGAGGAGGTCCACAGCGGGTTGAGCACGAGCCACCGAGACGAAGGTAGCCAGAGCAACCAACGAGGGAAATATTTCGTTCATGGCCGGAGACTCGAGATCCACAGGGCGTTTGGGGGAGAGCGTGTCTGAGCTGTTGAACTAGTTTCCTGGCATATTTTATAACAGAAAATACCGAGCTTGAACCGGGCATTGCGCTGTGGTGCCGTGGTGTCGCCGAAGCGTTTCGCCGACAACGAGCAGCGGAACACAGGTGACCCTCTACACGGGTCAGCGGAGGATTAGTCAATCGGGCGCGTATGATTGAAAACGTACAAGCTATTCCTAACGCAACTCAAGGCAAAACGGGTCAAATATATTTCGCGCACTGGTCACACGGCCTTCTTGCGTACGCTACAGCTGCTTGAAGCTTATCCAGCCCAGGTTGGTAGAACAAGTTCGAGGGTGAGGGGGGTGGCGAGCGAGGGTACCTATTATTTGGGTGTTCATCGGGTCACGAGCAGCAGCCTGCCAGGTGGCACTCGCGGGAAGTGTGATAGTCAATTTCCAGTGCCGCAGAAATCGCAGTCTGAAGGATCCTCAATAGTGCGTCGAGGACGAATATATCGAAGGAGGGTTCGAACTGTCGTGGTCGGCGTCCACACCCTCTATCATCGGCTCCCAGAGCTGAAAAGGCGTGGTGTAATCCTTTATTGGAAGATCGTATAGCCGGCAGCGAATGGCGCCTCAATCGCCAGGGAAACGTCGTCGACGGGTCTACAGAGGTTCCAAGATACGATGTCAGTGATTAAGATTCTGAGAAGCTGTCCGGCAGATATATGAGCCGTCGACGTGGCCGTTGCGACCACTGCACTGGCTTGTATCTCCTGCGTCGCTTCTGTCCACTTACTGGCCTGGCAGTGAGAGTGTAAGGTCACTAGCCGGTGGCAGAGGGCTAATAACAACAAACTAACAAACACAGCCTTCGTGGCTTATCATCACGGCGTGTTCTTCGGGTTTCAAAACTCGCTGGTTCCCCCCTTTTTCAAAGTACCTCGAAATAACACAAATGGCATTAATCATTTTGCCACTTGCCGTCCACTTCTGGGACTGTATTGCTTTTACTGATCATCTCTTGTGTCAACCATTTATTTTTGTATGATCCCAACAGATCTAGAAGAGATCGGGTTCAAAGTCGGGGTTGAGATCGTTCTGTGGGATCCCGTACCCAAAATGGTTCCGAAAATTCCGATCTTGGGACAACCTCTGCCGGCGGCAATCTCCACGTGGGAGACCCGCCCCTCTCCTGCCCACCGCCATGTCTCTCTCCCCCGCCCCCGATGTTACCGTGCTGTTTGGGCCCATGCTTTTGGGTTTTTACCTCCTCTCATTCCTCGTTTCGACTGCTTGATCCCGGGTATCTAGGGGTGCTACTCAACACTCTTTTGTATGGTGTGAGTGAATATTACCTTCGCGTCCCTGAAGACTAATTTGCTTTATAGATAATGCTCGTCCAGGTACAAATTGTTGTTGCGTTCGCGCCGCGCGTGTGTTAATTGAGGCCAGGTCATGGTGTACTATAGTCGATACATGAGGTGCGTCCCTGTAAAATCGCTTCTCTCTCCTCTGATTTAACATTGCGGCCTAGTGATCGTCCGTGGTTCCGATATCTGGTTCGTGACTTCAACTGTCGTTCGCCCAAGATAATCTCAACCTGCTCGCTCAGGTCTCCTATCTCGTCCTGATAGAAACTGTGGACTTGGTTTGCGATATTGGAATCATATATGAGCCATTGATCCTCCGTTACGGTGTGAAAATCTCCCTTTGTCCGAGAGCGCGGCGCTAAACCCTGGCGCCAGGCACTCCGGAGGCACTCTTGGTTTCACCAGTCAGTAAGTACTCAAGAAATTTGTCTCGCCTTCTCCCGCAATCATAACAAATCGCCCCAGTGCTTCGGGCTGGTGAGTTCGACGCGACCCTCAAATTAAATCATCCCCCACTAATTATCTGCTGCCACAGACGCCGTCCTTACTGTACGCGACATCCCTCAACCGCACTTTCGTACTGACATGACTTCGAAGGTCCTTATTTCTACGCCCACGCAGTTCTTTATTGCATGGAGGATATATGCTGTCACTCGTTCACTCACTCTTCCCGCCCTAATTGTTTTGCTCTCCCTCATCTCCTTCGGTGCTGTCTCAAATCTTCTCGGATATTATAGGAAACGACTGATTCATATAATGTCAGGGGGCGGAGTCGCCACCACGGCAGTTGTGTCTGCGCACCCCAACTACGCCGACTTCTCGCGGTTCCACGCTGAGGTTATAACGTGGCTTGTGAGTTCAACCTTTGTGATCTCGTATTGACGGCTCAGTACCATAGACGAGCTCGACCCTTTGTGACATCGTATTAACGACTTCGCTCGTCCACTCTCTGGTGCGTCTCTCTGTGTTTTCAGGCTTGCCATTGTATTCAGATTTTATGCTCCTCAGTGGACACGAAAGACACGAGGGGGGTCGACAGACAGTTACGTGTCAAAGATCATTCGCCTCACGGTGCAAACTGGGAGCATAACCGCCGCCGCCGCGATGTTAGATGTCATATTCTTCCTTGCCATTCCAGTGAGTCAATCTAACATCCCAGTGGACTGCATTCACCGTTAACTCCACCCCAGAACACCACCTTGTTCGCATGTCCGCCAAGCGGAAAAATTATTTGCTTACCGTCCACTCTAGCAACTTTATGATAGATTTTCCCCTCTCCAAGCTTTACACAAATGCGCTAATTAGCACGTACGTTGCCACCTTCATGTTCTGTTCATTCTTCGGGCTGCACAACCTTAGACTCAATGCCCGGTCATGGCGAGAGGACATCGTTCAAGTCCACGCGACGAACGTGCTATTTGAGCAGACAACATCTGCGACGGAACTGCATAGTTTCAGCACACATCAACGCCGATCCGTGCGTGTCCTGCGTTGATCGAGGTCTAGTTTCTAATATCTCACCCTCATGGCAGGCATTCCTCGAACGTTATCTTTTCCAACACGGCTCACACTTATCTAATTCTCCTCCGTCCTCCAGGGGAACAGGAACCGATTCTTACCTGCACAATTCAAAATTGGTCATAGATATTGCACCTATACCTTAAACCTCAGTTTATACCTTGCCCCTCTTTCATACCCTCCAACTGGGAGATTCTCCTGTCGTTGAACCTCATCGCTTTGCGTTTTTTCGCGCATGATTGCTGGGTTGTCGCTGGGCGAATGTGCAATCGGCTTGTAACAATTTTGTAGGCTTGTAACAATTTTGTAGCCAAAATAACACGTACTTATATCATACTATATGCATTTGAAGTTCAACCGTTCGGCGCCCGAGATGTGACAAAAAGCGCCCAATCATCACATCGTGAGTCAGTGACATCGGTCACCGTCACCACTCGCCGCACGCCCTCACCCAATGCTCCCCACACAATCAGGGTATCCCAGCGCAAGTCCCATGGCGGCCTACCCCAGCCTCCAGCAAAGTTTCAATACTGTGCAAGGCTTCCCTCCCCAAGGCTTTTTGCCCACAACGACGAGCCAGGAACAGTCTCTTCATCAGGGCACAGATCCCAATTCCCTTGAACTTTTTAAACAAAACCTGCAACTGGTGCAGCAGAATGTTCATAGATTGCAGGATGTTGCAAAACGCGCTCTCGATGGGATGTAAGTCTTACTCGGTTTTTATCCTTCGTAAGCGGCAATGTAAACTCTTGCGTCGGCAGCCAAAATGCATATCGCGCTGGCCGTACGCCGACACAAACAGATGGTAAGCCTTCTTTTTACGAACTACCAAAATGTGGGTTTAGAGGCTAAGTAATCATGCCAGCGGACCTGGCCACGCTAAGGCAGACGCTCCAAATCGTCTCCGACCAGATGCGTCAGACCGGCGTCGGTGGTCTACCGGTTCTACCTGTTCCGGACGCCAATAATCCACCGCCCGTGCTTCCCACCGAAGAGCAACTAATTACGCAAACAACTCGCGCAGTTCAGCTGATGTACGATCAACTGAAGCGTGGGCAGGATAGTGCTGCTGTCGTTGCCAATTTACTCACGAGCACCGATCGTGCTCCGGTCCACCATCGGCCATGACGTTCCTCCCAATCTATATAGGTAAGTTTCCTGTTCCCAAACTGTCTCAAGCCTGATTTATTCTAGGAAAAATGTATATCCGGATAGCAAATTATACGGTCTTCACCCCTACTTCACTTACGAAATTTCCAACTCCAAATGTGCTCTTGTCTCGCCGCCGGTGGGCGTTGGCTGCATGAAACTGGCCTTCCGTTTTACTGTTGCGCTGGTCAACATTGATGTCCCACTTTGTGCTTAACTCTGGTAGAACTACCTGCTTGGTAATTTCCCCATAGCCGGTTAGCCAACAATTTATTTTCGAGTCTCTTTCGCCCCCCCCCAATTCCCGTTGGCTGTGAAAGCATTTCACGATCAAGAATGCAATGTCCGACTCGGGAACCGAGTTCAAACCATCAATGATTGCAAGCGGTACGCTGCTCCGTTGTTGATCATGATCTATTCTGTCCGCTCGATATTTAAATCGCTACTTGAACCCCAACTCCTTAGCTTTCCAGGGATAGCTTTTCCGTGCTGAATCCTCCCCTCTGACGACACTCAAATACTGGCCACGAAACACAACGGCAACGTCGAATCCAAGGCTAGTTGAGGTTTTCCATTACAAATCTGCACATAAAGGTCAGTCGGCATGATTTGTGGACTTGGTGAAAACGAACAAGGTGGTCTGAGGTAAAATCCACGCAGACGATATCAATTTTCACCGGAAAAGACCAAGTCCCAAAAACAGAGCGGCCGCCCGACATGACCCAATTCCTCGGCGCCTACACTGCGGGGATCAATCTGTTCTCCCGCCGGGAGAAACTGCCAGGATTACTTAACAATGCTCCGACAAAGATTCTCCTAACATTGGTGAAGTGCATCGTCTACTGTAGGTTCCACCCCCGCTCATATTGATCACTATTCACCGAAAATATATTCAGCACAAACTTAGGTCTGGTTCCGAACCTCAAGCCAATCTCGCGGACGACGTCTTGACATGTTGGATCTTACATATCGCCGCGAATATGCCTCAGCGCATTCTGAATTAAAGGACTGCAGCGGCCGCTGGATATCGAGAATGAGATCAGTCGTCTAACGAAATGAACTGAGCAACTAAACATCCAACACTCGGTTGAGTTCTACGCGCTTTAAGCAGAGTGTGAAGGTTTCTCACAGTCGGCCGGACCACGGTTATAATAATGGCTCAGCTTCTGCGCTGGTTCGATCTCGTCCTGCAGGAACTGGACGCAGCGGCCGCGACGGTTTTTATAGTTCAACACAAACTTGATTCAAGGGCCCGGGGCGAGTTGCAATTGAATTTGATCCAAATGTGGTTCAACGTATAATACAGAGGTTGCGCAAAAACCGCACGCGGCTTTCAAATCCGCACGCAGCAATATCCTTTTTTTGCTCCAGAGCATCACTGGGACTCTTGAATAGCCTCTTTTGAGCAAAGAAGAAAAAAAGCCGCATGCGGTGAGTTTGCGCACCAAAAAAGCCGCATGCGGTTTTGCGCAACCTCTCTAATAGTTAACTCGGGTTTGGCTTTGGTTTGGCTGAGGAAAAAATGGCGGCTAATCTCGGGCGACACGGCGATGTAGGTATCAAGAGCGCTGTTCCACACTTGCGCCAATCTGACGTTGAATGGCGCCTCAACCCCGCCAATCAATTCCAAGGCAAGGGCCGCCAATAGGAACGGCGGAACCGCCCGCTGATCTGGATAAAGGCCGCTTCACGTGATGCCGCTAAAAAGCCTCGACGAAACATGATAGTAAGTGGCCGGCAAGCGGCGGGGCACAAACAAAAATCCAAAATATGTTTTCGTCCCGGATCAACCACTAACGGAGCCCGCCACAGAAACTCCTGACCAAGCGTGGTTTTTAACCACTGACCTAGCCCAGGTTTTAACCACTGACCTAGCCCGGGTTTTAATATTTTCAACCACTGACCGAGCTTACTTTCAACCACCTATCTCGCGTGAATTTTTGACTTTTAATAATGTGTTCAATTTATGCCAGCAGGTACTTGAGCAAGTGGGATATATACATATTCATAAATTTTGCCTTATTTCTTGGTCCGCTAGCTTCGGCGAGTCAACGTAGAGGGAGGAATTGATGTTACCAGCGATCTGCCGCCAGGGACTATTACTATCGTTTCCCATCGCTCCGGACAAACCTAGAACCCGGACACTTGAGTATTTCTCGCTCAATTCTCACTCGTTTCTCGAGATTTTTTTTTTCGTGTACTCCCCTAGGTCCCCTCTACATTCCTCAGTGCTGCTATGGCTCGGGCGAAGTTGGTTAATGTGCGTAGAATCACCGGAACACGGCATCACTGGCTATTTATCTGATTTCACGTAGTTCCAACAGAGCCGGGACATTGAGCTACACAAAACAGTTGAAGGACTCGGTCCCTAGCGTCCATTCGATGTGCACACCAAATTTTAAGGTTCTACGATATCTAGGTCGTCTGGAAATTGTGATTTAATGGTGCAAAGCACTTTGGGAACTGACATGAATGGCCAATGCAGACACTAAAACTGGATGACAGACATCGGGTGCCGTGGTCATGGTCAAGGTCAAGGCAGGGGAGGAGGAACAACAGGTGGAAGGTCGCAGGCGGCGATGGTGAGAGACTAGAAATTTGATGGGCCTAGACGGGGCTGAATGCAGGGACAAATCCAATGAGGGGAGCTTTGCCAGTCAGTCAACAGCCGCTGGGCACAACGAAGATGGTGAAAAACAAGTGGAGGATAGTCCTCCACCCGTTCGAGGCACTTCCAGACAGTAGCCAGATTGTGCTTGGGCTTGGCTTGAGAAAAAGCGGTGGAAGCGATTGATGATATTCTGTAAGAGGAGCTGGGTTGTCTTGAGGGGTCTGGGTCCATAAGTAAGTGTCTTGCATGTGGTAGAATACCCCTTCAAAATTTCAAGGCGAAAGGTGGAGAACTGAGTGCGCCACGTCGTCGACACTCGCCAAGACTTACGTTATATAGAACCCGGACACTCGGGCCCAATCGAAAAATTGATGCCGTTTGTCAACGGATGAGCCGTTTCGCATGAAACCAAATGCTAGACCGCAAGAAAAGATAAATTGGCATTGAATGGAGTACTTAGATTGAGGTGTAACCATATTTTTCAAAGAGATATTCAAGCATTTTCCTTCAGTGTCCGGGATCCCCGGAAACGATAGTAGGTCCTTCAATAAAGAAAGATCACAGCTTACAGTGTACTGAGTGTGTTCCGCGAACACATCATCCTGCAGCGGGCACTGGTCTTTCCGGGTTGGTGCCAACTCCTCGGATTTTTCCATTTAAGAAAAGTCGGACTTCCTCAGGAGTTGAAAATTTGAAAAGCCGGGCTCAGTCAGTGGTTGAAAATATTAAATGCTGGGCTAGGTCAGTGGTTAAAACCCGGGCTCGGTCAGGAGTTTTGTGACGGGCTCGGTCAGTGGTTCATCCGGGCCGAAATTCTATTTTGCAAACAAAATGTCACCCGAATGACAAGGACGTCACGTTTTGTGCACGGCACGTGCAATTGATGGGGACATTTTCGGTCTGCTGAGCACAAAAAAAACTAAAGTTTTTGTTTGTGAACCGCGCAGTGCTCCTCGTCTTGGCTCCCTCGCACCGCTTTCCCTCCGCTTTCATTCACTCGCTCCCTCCCAAACCTCACCCCCTGGAGCTCTTGAGCTCTTGTCTTGCTGCTCTGGGATCTGTAAACCGTCGGAAGTGTTCGAAATGTCTTTTGGCTTCACGTAGTTTGGGTCGAGAACGCATCAAGAGGCAAGAATGGGATGGTACGGATTCACTCGAAGTTTTTGACGCAATAGTTGGTCTCTGTGTCTTCCTGTCCTCGTCGTCTGGCAACTGCCGTTAATGTATCGACTCACGGGTGAAGACGGGTGAATGCGAGAGCGTAGTCCTCACGAAGCTGGAACCCGTCTTTGCCCTTCAAAACGCCCGTCAAATATCTCAGGATGATCCACCACCCATCTGGGGCTTCTGCCAATTCCCTCCGGACCTCCACGCCACCCCAGACAGGTGTACTCTCGTCTTCCTAACCCCGATTCGACTTGGTGCGCAATCCTACTCCTCACGTCATAATTCGACCTTATCTTCTCTAGGGAATCCCCAACGTGGTCCTCAACTAACGTTCTGAGAACCACCTTCTCCCAGCTACACCCTCATCCGCGGCGACGCACGGGCAACTCAAAAATACCTCCCGCCATCCTCGTTGTCCGACCCACATCCCCGCGTTGCCCATCGGCGCATCGGCAACGACCCACATTTCCAAGCCCCACTATAATTATCCTGACTCGGGGAATGACTCGGGGAATGGGGTGCACTCATTGGACCGAGATTCGTTGCATGGGACCCGCGTATCAGGATTCTGGCGGATCTCCTCCCGCAACAAAACAAACGCTGCTCCGTCTCCGTGCTTTCTTTTCGTTTTACGCCCCTGCGTCGAGTCTTCTGTGTGTCCATCTGAGCGCCCTGCGTCGCTCCTCGCAATTGGTGAATTCAATTTCTTGGCTTGACGACCATATCGATCGGATTTGTGTATTTGTGTGTGTTGATTCCCGATTACCCCGCGCATATCATTTCTCATTGCCATCTTTAGCTGCCGACCTCCTCGTCCTCCCACTACGACGACCACGCATACCATGTCATTTGCCCTCCTCGCGCTGCTCTCCCTGTTCCCCCGGGTCTACGCTGCCGCAGAAAATGGTATGGACATGTCGATGGACGACGGCATGACCCTCGCGGCAGGCACGATGATGCCCATGCTGCATTTCACCCGAGGCGACACGCTCTGGTTCATGGGCTGGGTGCCCCAAACCGCAGGCGCCATGGCCGGCGCCTGCATCGGCCTCTTCATCCTCACCCTCATCGACCGCTGGCTCGCCGCCGTCCGCGCCATGATGGAACTCCACTGGCGCGAGACCGGTCTGCGTCTGCGCAAAAAATCCGCGGCAGATGTGGACGACAAGTATGGCAAGATCAAGCGGTTGAGGCTGAGGGCACCACCGTTCATTCCGGCACATGATATTATGCGCGGCGCGATGCACGCTTTGCAAGCGGCATTAGGCTTTGCGTTCATGTTGGCGATCATGTACATTCCCTCTCTTCTGCTCCCTTCCCGCACTCTGCTGATCCCGCTGTCGTTTAGGACCTTCCAAGCGGCCTACATTATTACCATCGCACTCGGCCTTGGCATCGGCGAAATGCTGTTTGGTCGCTACAGCGCGGGGGTGACTGGCCATTGATGATTTTTTACTACGACTTTTGACGGCGAAAGAGGGTGTAGAGTTGGATCTGACTGACGACCGGAACGGATTGCTGCTTCTTTATCATGCTTGTACTATCACGATGTTTTCTGTTTCTTTGTTTCTTGAAGCATTGACTCCCTGCGCACATGATTTCTCTTCGCCCTGCTTTCGTTTTTTCGGAGGGCGCGTGTCGTACTTGGCTTCTTGGGCACTGTTCCCGCCAGCATCCTCTGTTCCCAGGCGGCTCAGATGGAAAACATAATTGTCCTTAGTGTCCTAGTCTCCCAGAGGGAGAGCACATAGATATTCCTGGGTACTTTGAGGCACGGCCGACTCTAAAGTTTCGTCCTATAGCGTTCTACAAAGCGACAGGGGAAGGGCTCGAGGAAGTTGACCCAGCCTGACCAACAGTCAAGATTTATCGCTTCCTGGGTGGGATGTCAGTACGTTGAGATCTCTGAATGAACTGACCTTCTCGTTTTCGTCACCTGTGTCGACGTCCTCGTCGCGTGTAGAGGTACGCGGTTCACGTTGAAGCGTCTGTCTACGAGAGACTACGTTGCGTGCAGCGCAAGACTCCTTTTTCCGTTCAAGTAGTACGGAGCTCCGGCGTAATGAGCAAATGTGCCACATTCATGAGTGTTCGTGCATGAAACATAGAGAGATCGTCGAAGCAAAATCAACTCGTAAATACATGGTACATTCAATCGTGAAATCCATACATATCGTATCGTGAAGCCGTCTAATAACATGCAAGTAAGTCGGTAGAAATACAGCGCTATCCTCTGACGACACGCAACTCCAAAGCGTAAGCGTAAGTAAACACATCAGACCGTAAACACCTCCCCACAGAACGCCACCCCACCCGCCGCGCGCCCACGTCCCAAATTCGCCGATGCGACCGCATTTCCCGCCTCACGGATGAGGGATCCTGGCCCGGCTGCAAACACTGCAACGCCGCCCGCACCACTGACCACCACGCGCCGCCCGCCCTTCTCCAGGTCCTCCTTTCCACCCTTGGGCAAATCCTCCGTCGACGCGGACGCACTGGATGCCTCGCTCTCATCTAGGTCCGTGATGCCGCAGCAGTCTGCGCCGGGCGCGGGGCGCGGGTCGAGGAGCCTGCTGAGGACGGTACCGACGATGGGGCGCGCCTCGGTGACAGTGCAGCCCGGGATGTCGGGCACGGCGTCGGGGTCGCAGAGGCAGGTGACGAAAATACAGATGCGTAGGTCGAGGCCCGAGTCCGGGCGCGCGGCGAGGGTGGCGATTTGCATGAGCTGCGGGGCGAACCAGTTGATTGCGCCTGTGGAATTCGGTCAGCACGCTAGTATATCGGAAGGTGGAAAGGTATTAAAGAGGAAAAAGCTTACCAAAGGACCGCACACACCAGCACCACACGACGCGTCTCGTCTTCTCGCCCTCTCGACGACCCAGGCGCACGCAGCACCCGACGAGCTCGTCGAGAACAGCAAGGGTGAATGTAACCCCACTCCCACCCGCGAACAGCAACACGCGCTCGTAGTCGCCCGCGCGCAGCGTCGGCCCGCCATACGGACCCTCCAGGATGAAGTGCGCTTCGGGTCCGGAGAGGTCGTCCTCCACGCCGGCGCGTTTTTCGTACGCGATAACGGCACCCTCCTGCGGCTCGCCCGCCTCCAGATCCGCTGCCTTTTTCTCAGCGGCGAGGTCGCCGTCCGTGAGGCCGAAGGTGTGCAGGGAGCGACTCCAATCGCCGCATGCGCGCGCGGCGAGGAGCATGCCGATTGGTCCGCCGTCGGGGGCTGATTACAGGTTCGAGTCAGCGTCGTTAACGCAATGGAAGAAGAAGGAGCAGTAACTAACCTCGCAGACAGCTCACATCCGGCGCGGCACAGCACACGCTGAGGGGGTGTCCCTCCCACGCACGCCCACCGATGAGCGCACGCACTTGGACGTGTTGTCCGGCGCGCCAGCCGTTGGTGGCCAGAGGGATGTGGATCTGCAGAAAAGTGGTGCGTCAGTGCGGTACTTGGAAAACACGAGAACAAAAAGGAAGACGTCGAAACAGAGGGCAGGGAGGGAGGACGTGTAAGCGGTATCGGGGAGGAGTGCCGGGAGCGATGTCCGTGTCATTATCAGGCACCAGGCAGAAAATGTCTAGAAAGATGTAGGAGCCAGAAGTCCGTCCAGACAGTTATTCCTGACGGGAGATGAATGCCGCCGGGCTATTAAACGACCAACAACATTCCCTAGGGCCAGGAAGGGAGCGAAAGAGTATCCCAGGAAGAGAGAGAAAGCAGGAAGGCGTCGGCAGGAAGAATAAACAACGACAATGGTAAGGAAGACGAGAAGAGGGCCTCCGGGATGGAAGAAACAGTGATAGGTAGCCGTAGACGGAAAGTGAAAGCAAAGAAAGGAAGGAAGGAAGAAAGCAGGGGCGGATACTCACAAGGGACATCCCGCCGTCCTTCGCCTCCACATTCCCGACGACGACACGCCAGCGGAACACGCGGAAGAGCAGGTCAGCGCCGTAGAACGCGAGGGGCGGGAAGATCCAGGGCGTCGCGTAGATTGTGTGGTAGCAAATCGTGATGAAGAAGGCCGGGAAGACGAGGAAGCTGCGAGTGTGTCAGTCAGTCAGCTGGTGGAGAGTTTGAGAGCGACGACTTACTGGATGAGCAAGAATGCGCTATAGCACCACCGCCGCACGGGAGCGATGCTGGTGAGCATGATGACGCAGAGACAGCCGAGCGCGGCGACGCCGGAGCCTTCCTTCTGTTGCGTTAGGATGGGCAGGTCGTAGATCTGAGAGGTTCGTGTCGTCAGCATCCGCAGGAACGAGATAATACGAGAGAAAGAGGAGGAGAAAATAGAAGGAGCATCGTCGAGCCACTTACAAGGTGGTTGTTGATCCAGAGAGAACCGTGAACGAGAGCGCCAAGGAACAAGAAGCGTGCGGACCATCTATGAGACGCGTATAACAGTCAGCCGAGATGCAAGGAAAGAAAGGGAGACGAGCCGGTGGATGTAATTGAGCTTGGTGTAATCTGCGCCGGGGCCAAGGAGGAGCGACGTGAGGGGGCTGTTCTTGGAAGCGAAGAGGAAGACGGGGGTGAGTTGCGCCAGGGCGAGGAAGCCTGGGGAGGCGGTTAGTATTTGGTGGAATTAGAGACGAAGAATTAATTCAAGAAAACAGCGAAGGTCCAAGTAGGAGCAGGATGAACTCCAAAATAAAGTCCGCAGCATGTTGAGGTGAAGCTGGAAACTCACCGGCTCGGTTTGGGTTCTCCATGAGCGGCGCCTTAAGCACAATACAGATGAGCGCAAATGCGGCGTATCCGGCGACGACAACCACTAAAGGCGTTGTAAAACATGGTCAGCGTCCAGTCATTGCCCAAGTGAAAGGGAGAATATGCTCACTCTGCCCAACGTTCAAAGGAACCCCTGGCGCGCTCCACAACCGCATACTATCCAGCACACGTCCAAAAGTCGTGAGCCCGTTCCCAGTCTCAATCGCCGTCCTGTCTGTCACCGCTCCTTTTGTATCATTATCCTCCTGCGTCGGAACGGCCTCATACTGCCCGCGCACCCGCAGACCAAGCAGCCCAGTAACGCTCTGGCGCAGATTCCGGAGCCGGAACGCCCGAGGTGCAGCGAGCAGGATGCAAATCGCCAACGCAGCGCCCCACATGATCGTGAAGCGGCCCTGCCATTTTGGATCCTCCGTGTATGATTCGTACGGGAGGAGGTCGCTCGGAATGATTGGGGGTGCTCCGTGGTCAGCCATTGAGGTCAAAGTTCGGCCGTTAACGCGCTAGAACGTTGAATGTGGGGCTAGACGTGAAGGAAGACCCAGGGCGTTCGGCGTCCAGACGGTCTAGGTAGACGGACACTAGCAGTTGAACGCAAGACGAGAACGACTTGAAGAGAGACGTCTTGGTAGGATCCACAATTAATCGCGTCGCTATCACACGCTCGATTGGGAAGGGTGAAAAAGTTTTTCTGATGGCATTGATACCGTTGGTTGAGTTTGGCTTTCGGCATCGCGGCACGTTGGGTTCATTTTTTCTTTCCGGGGGAAGCCTGAGACAAGTTTCTGGTTTTGGTTCTTCAGATCCGGGTGTCGTGCTAGATGTCTTTCTGGCGAAGGAACAGGTCCCGACCTGTTTGCATTGAATTGAAAGTTGAACCAAAGTTGGACTGCTCACCAATGCTTGTGATTGAGAACAGTTCGCGGGCACGACATCCGTGCTCGGAAGAGCACTGAAACTCCAAAATGGTTGCCATCCAAGCATATTCGTATTTATTAGGTGTCCCTGGATTTATTTTGCCCTGCACGATTGCTTGCAGTGCATTATTCATAATAAACATGTTCGTCATTTCATTTTTGCAATTGTCAATCATATATCCCCCGCTTCGATCCCTGTTGGAGTTAGCGCCGAGTCGTCGTACTTCCCCACGACGACCCCTGGCCACTTTGCGACGGAGAAGGTACCAACACGAGTGACGAGTCTGATGAGTACCAGCGTGGAAAACGTATGCCAGCACGAAGAAGGTTAACCGATTCCTTTGGAAAATCGGCTCGGAGGGCAGGACTGATCTGATGCAACTGGCAACTACGATCTACAACCACTATTAATATAGTAAACAGTTCAACTCAGCGCGCTGCTTCTAATCTATTAGGTTGTCAGCGACATGAACAGACCTGTTCGGGCAACACAGCTGTCTGCCCCACTGTCTCCCGTCGGAGAAAGTCCAGCGGCAACGAATTTGTCAACATTCGGTTTCGAATTAAATTCGTAAATCAACCGATGTCACGCCTACCTCGCTCGCTGAATCATAATGTCTTTCCACGAGTGCCTTGAAGTGCCGCTCATATCTTCTTGCTTCGCTGTGTCCGTGGCGCCAACACCGTCGAAGCGCGTTCTAGCCTGTCGAATAAGATGATTTTACTTGGACGTCCGGAATCTTCTCAGATCCCTCCTTATTGAACGTATTTTCCAGAGCGCGCATTGCACCTGACCTCTGATCCAGACAACGCGCCGCTCCTTGCGGGGAATCCCGGAGAGTGGTATTCCGGGGCCTCACTGGTCTTGCATCTAGTCGAGCTTGTTATGTTGAAGAATTTCGTCTCGATGGCGTTGGTATTCCTTTTTCGAAGCCAAAAAGCTCATGTAATATTTCCAGCTCCCAAAATGAATCTCCTCGTGCAGGAGAAGGGAAAGGTTAGGAAGGATACCCACGCCTTCATCGAACACTTGTTGGGGTCCACATTCATTTCCATGAGAATGCTTTCAAACGTCTAGGGCATCCAGAACACGAAAGTTAACCTCTCCTACAAGACTGGATGGCCAAACTGAGATCGAAGGCCGCTCTCGGGAACGCGATATCGTCTCGGTGCGATGCGCGTGCTCGGCACGATGAATTTCAGGTGAAGGCACCGTGTGCCTGCCGGCGGCCAAGAGGTCGTCTTGGGGAACATGTAGAAAAGACCAAGAACTTGCTTCGCATTCAGCGAACCGCTTGACTGCACGGAGGGATTGCCACCGCGACACAAGGCGCGGTGCTGCAGCCCAAACCAATACTCGAACCCCGAAGCGCATTCCTTCGTCAGAATGATACCGGCACGCAAAAGGATGTTATTGCACAGAATCGGATAGCAAAACCGACAGCCCACGCCGCTATGCAGAATGATGCAACTCCGTTGGATATCCGTAGGTGGATTATCTAATTTCAAGCCAACATGAGCGAGCGAGCGAAACGTGAACGGTCGAGAGGAGGGAATACTGACGGCGGCGTTGGAAACGTCGACCCGTACGAAAAGATATCTGCGACGTTCAGAAGCTCGCGGCGCGGCCGGCGGGATGCTATAAGTTACTTATTGGATCACAGCCTACAAGAATAATCCGCATGTCGACTCGCCGCCACAGTGAGGGCCAGACTTTGGGATAACCCTCAGACGGATCCAGATCTAGAGTTCAGAGCTTCGCATCAAGTCGATCAAAGTTGACCAGCAATTTTATCGGAGGAAAGCATAGAAATGGGCTGCTTCTCTTCGAGCGTAGGGATGGGCTAAGGAAGTGATGTCGAAGTGGCATTTGGGTCCAGGCGAAAAAACCGCCCGACGGGAAAATACGGTTGAAGATGGGACATTTCCCTAAAGTCGACGAGGAGAAAGCCAAAGCAATCCCGAGCGGGGAAGTACAAGAGAATGCGTTGAATCATAATGCAGATGGCGGTGGAGGCAGGAAGCAACGAGGTGGCGGTATGTGCACGTGCAACGCATCAAACACTCGGCCCGTTGATGGCCCGGACTTTTCTTTTAGCTTCCGCCACCAACGACCCAGCGTTCTCTCGACGTTTTCCACAGTCCATCCCCATTGCGAGTAGTATCTTCCGAGGGACTGGCTGCTCGATCCGCGGTCTCTCTGTATACTCAGGACACACTTGGCGGCGGCTGCGTAATCCAAACACTCTTCAGCGGTCGCCTGCTACTCGAAAGGCGCAATTTCGATACTTTGGCCGCAGCTAATGTGCCGCCTCTCACTACCTAGCGCTCAACATTTGGTGTGGGTCGCCTGGTTAGGACGAAAGGCAAAGAGCACTTCAATAATGCTGGTGGCCACCGCGAGCCACAGCTTAACGGCCAGCGACGAACTTGCCTGTACATTGCGGAGCTCCGGGTTAGCTTCTGCGGCCATCCGCGGTCAGCTGTCTTCTGCTCCGCATCCCAATTCTACTTTCTCTTCTCCCCACACAGAAATGCCCGTCGCAACCTCGCCATGCGACGATACCCTGCGTGGACTCGGCCAGCAGAAACCAAAGAAGTGCTCGACTGGGCTTTGCTGAAGGAAATCGATCTCAGTATGTTTGATGACCCCGGTGGCAAGGAGAAACTTGCAGCGGAGCTCCACGATGTGGTCAAGAACGGTGAGGCCCTTCCGTCCCTCTTGTGAGGTGTTTCCTGTCTGAATGTGTTCTCTAGTTGGCCTCTGGGTAGTAACCGGCCATGGGATCCCAGATGATGAGGTCCTGCGGCAATTCTCGATCGATTGCGTCGCGACTTTTACGACACTACCTTTTCCCTGACGCTGGACAAATATCAATGCAGCCAATGCGTTCTTCAACCTTGTAAGTTTCTTGTCCTCACATCTCTTAGCATTGCATTCATCTCTTGGCAGCCTCTCGAAGAAAAACGAAAGCATGAATGCAACTTTGAGCTCGGAGAGTACGTGATATGTGTTGCTGGCCCCGAATTCTGTTGATCCAAGATGCAGCTGTTTCGGATACCGCGAGCCCAAGCGGTTCATTGGCTCAACCAAAGGTTTGAATATCTCTTCCCTAGGCCATACCGCCCGCAGTGGAAACTATGTGTGGGAAGGAGCAGCTCACCAGGTACCGCGCACTCCATGAACTAAATTGCGAGGGAAGTCAGTAGGTACTAGTAAGTAGTCTCCTCGATAAATGTGTATCTCGCCGAGGTGGCCAGTCTCCCGTAGACACACGCTACAACTACAACAAAATTACGCTCATACCTCGGTTGTTGTAAAACCAAAGTCCTGCGAAAATATGTTATAACCATTTCTCGCCTTGGACGCTTATCGTTGAATGCACTTCAATCGAAACTTGCGGCGTTTCGACATGCATTTTTATACAGAATTCTTCCTCATCAGCTAAATTCGGCAAACCTCCGGGCCGCCCTGGCGACGAGCGTGATGCAGTAACTCCGTGACACTCCTTCTTTCCTACCTCCACTACTGTTTGGATGTCCTCCACTAACCTAACCAAATTCGTTGCTCTTCCCACCGAACTCGTTGATCTTGTTTCCAGCCATACAGCGGATAATGACCTCCTTGCTCTGTGTCGAACTAACCGCAGAGTTTACGCCGTCTGCTTGCGATGGATTTACCGCAAGGTCTTGCTCCCGAATGCTTGCACTACAGTCTCTTTCTTCAAGGCGGTGATCTCCAACAAACTTGCCGCTTCCTATGTATTGGATTTGAGCATGTGTGTTGTTTCCATAGCATTGATAGATCGACATAGGGATGATAATTTTCTAGGCAGTTCTTCCTCGACGGGATATTCAAGGCGTTCAGTCACCTTCTGCGGGTTGGGATGTCCAATCTGACGAGGCTGTACGAACTGTCGATCATGACACCAGACCTCCTTGGTCTTGTTTACGACATGCACTTCCCGCACCTCCGCGAATGTGTGGTTCCCTTGACTGAATCGACCACCGCCTTCCTCAGACTCCATCCAAAACTTGCCAACTTGGTTGTCTCCGACCACCTCAGTCGTGGACTCGAGTTGCCAACCTCTCTGACTACTCCCCGCACCGTCCTCCCCAATCTAACTACCTTCATGGGACCACACACTGTAGCCCCGTGGCTTCTGCCCGGCTCCCCGACCACGTTGGCTAGCATAACGTATCACTGCCTCACGCCCAATCCATACCTCCCAGTCCTCGCCACCCTCGCGAACTCGGTACCAGCGCTGCGAACGCTGATAAGCACCGTTCCGAGGTGGGACCCGAACCTGCCGGCTGCAATTGCGGGCCACTTGCCAACGCTCTCTGGTATCAAAATCCGACACAGTCGCATCCTTCACCCGGATGATGAATCGGACCTACCTGTGAGTATTTGCTTCACTCAACGCACTAATATTTTACTTAAATTTCAAAATACTAGTCCTTTCTCTTATCTTTGGACGACATGATCCGTACTCTCCATGATCTAACCGCCATGCATATCACCTCCACCCCGCAACGTCCGCCAGAGGATCGCAGTTCCGAATTCGACCACGTGCGACGTTGGGGCGATATCTCTCCGGAATTCAATTTGTGCCTCTTCCCGACTGGGACGAAATGGGTGCGCCTCCCGACATACAACATCTGGTTTCCGACCGAATCCGCCGGCGCCGTCGACTGGTTTATAAAGGAGGTCCTCCGTTCCACTTCCCTCCCGCCAGCCTACATAGCGGCGTTGGAAGAGCTGTGTGGGAAGGACAGGATTACAAAGCTTCGTCGTATCGTATTGACCTTGGCACTGGATGCTCTCCAATGATAATATCCTTTTCTTACCGAACCTGGCGCTCAACATCGTCTAAGGATGCCTTCGCACATTTCTTGCTCTTGGCCAGCTCCTTTATAACCAACCATTCTGCCCTGGGCGTTGGAAGTCGGTCTAAACGGGCATATTCCCATCGAAATATGGACTACACACGCACCCAACCCGCCCCAACGAGGTTGAGAAGAAACAACTGAGCCAAGAAGGACATGGCTCGAACGGGTACGCACTCAACGCTCGATGTCTCTTCCGGTGCCACTCTGCGCAAGTACTCCTCGATTCTGGGAACGACTATTTTTTCTCGGCCTGAGCAAGACAAACAACATCGTCGCGGAAGGAAAACCAGTTGAATCATCAAATTGGTATAGATAATGAAGTTGGCGAAATGCTGACCAGCTGGAAGTACGCGGGTAACACAATGCACCCTGCCCGCCATTCACGACGTGCGATAGTTTCTTTCGCAGACGCTCCTGGAAAATTACGCTCATACCTCTTGGCAGTCTTTTTGTTCATGCAGGTGATGCCGAAGCATGCCGCCCATCGGTCATTCGACTCTTCCCTTCTTCACGTCGCTCAGGAAATATTGCCAGTAGAGGTATGTTTGGCCGTATCTCCATCCGGGATAATACTTGCCCTGAACTACCCGCCAGAGCACAGTTTAGGGAGTTCAGCCGAAGTTCAACTCCTCCGACGGATCAATCGAACAAACAAACAAACTCTTTTGTTCTCGGCTGAGTGATGATCAATGTCTCAGTACTCTCAGTCCTTGTCCTCTGCCACCATGACCTCTCAGTCGACGATTTCTGCAGACCCTGGTCCCAACAGTGATGCCACGCATTTCAATGAGCAGGTCTGTTACTCTTTCTTCAGTAGTGTTCTTCACGACTGTGGCTCAATGACATCTAGGCTAAAGAGCCATTTAAGAATGGCGATTATACAGAGGCGGCAAGGCTATACAAATTGGCCGTACTTGCTGATACGTCCAACTCCCCTCTGTATCTCTGCAATCTTTCCGCAGTGTATCTCAAGCTCAGGAGGCATGTCACTGTATTAATTCTAGCGCAAACCTCGGGACTAATTAACATCTTCAAAGGTTCAAGGACGCAGAATCTGCCGCCCATACAGCCCTCATCCGGGATCCAAAATCTATCAAGGCCCGATATCGCCGCGCAGTGGCGAAGCGAGAGCAGGGTGGTACCGGTAGCCTGGAAGCACTGGTCGACTTATCGAGCCTGCTATCCGTCTCTCCAGGCAATACAGAGGCCCTTGGAACATTCCAGGACATTTCTGACAGCCTACTACGCGGGGGCCCGCGGCGTCTTTGCTTCCACGAAATCCTTGATGCCGCCTATCCCCCCGCAGTTGCGCCTCCAGTCCAGGTTACGACGACGTCGTCAACGGTCATCGAAATGCCCCTAGCCACTGAAGCCCTCGAGGATCCAGACTCCGGATTTATCCCATCGTCCCACCGTTGCATTTGCCAAAGCTGTAAAGCCATCAAACGCCGGCAGAAAATGAGACAATGTTCTGCGGTGAGTACATGCGACTTTTCCGCCAATTTCTTCCTGAAACTCTCAGTGTGGTAACGTAATGTACTGCAATACAAGCTGCCAGCGCGCCGACTGGTGAGCAGGAGTCCACTAAAATTTTCACGACCCTCCCATAGCTTATGATTGACAGGGCCGAGCACAAGATTAAGTGCGCGCGTTCGAGCGACAACCATCGGACTCTTTATCTGGCGCGCAGACTCCTGGAATGTGAATATTTCGCAGACCTTCTCACCGTATACGCCGTCCGGGCCGCTGGGTATGCCGAGGGCACGTTCCCAACTCATCGGTCGGCTCGTGTGCTCTCAATAATCGTCGACATGGTTCCCATATCCACATCGCCGTCATCCCAGGGGAAGCGCCTCCGGGTGAAGCACCTTACCGCTGTCCCGGTGGCTGTTCTACCAGAGGAGCTCGTGCTCAGCCATAACACAATGTTCACAGACATGCGGCGTACCTACCCCGACATGGGGCTCATATGTATTTGCATCACCGCAAGCGGTGTGCACGGGCAGGGCGAGGATCCACGCTTCAAAATGCACATGAACGTGGTGGCTCCGGAGTTGGCTCCCCCCGATTTGAAAGTGCTAGTGCGCAGTGCGTCCTGCGGAGAAGATCGCCTAGTTACACCGGATCTCGACCTCCTATACTCGTGAGTACTTGGTTCATTCATAGGAACGACGTGAGCTCACTGTCACCGAGTTTGATTGAGGAGGAACTTGCGCGAGACGAACGAAACTACTATGGGATGCGGGATCCAGTGTAATAATTGAGTATTGTAGTGGCGAAGCCAAAGATCGAGAACATGAAATCATCCTCTCTGTGACCGTGGCCCCGGTTCAAATTTATCCTATGAAGCCAGGTGGATTTTCAACCTAAAATGCTCCACATTAAACCTATCTCTAGCTACTTTATAGGTTGAAAATGGAATCAACCTACTTGATAGGTTACTTGTTCTTCAACCTAAATGCACACCTATATAGGTTGAACATGCCCCATTCGTCCCACCATAGGTTGATCCCAGGTGAATTTCAACCTTACTTACCCCCATAGTGCCTGTTTATATACGCGTTGAAAAAAAAAATCGGCCTGAATTTAGTCTCCCCAATCAGACCCTTGAGCTAGAGGTTTTCTTTTTTGTGAGGTAAGGTGGAAAGAACCTTGTTAAAGGGCTGAATCGAAAGACAAGCAGTTTTTTGCGCCGTCATAGGAAGCATAGGTTGGTCTTTTTCATTTTATTTTTTCCAACCGTTACATCGTTCAGACGTACGTGGTGCTCTGAGGTGTCGTAGACCTCGATGTGGACGGTGTCGGTTGTATTATTTTTGATATTTTATTCTAACTCGGGCTAATCCGTGGGGAAATAATTCCACCGAACACCTGAGAAATCGCTGGGTCAAAGTCGCGTAGGGCGGGGGAAACGACTTCGTCAGGGCGGAGGCGACACAGAGGCAAGTCAAATCTAGAGCCGACGTGTAGACGCAGCTATAAAATGCTACAGAGGTGTCGATATGTCTACCGAAATAGGTCTGCCAGGGTACGTAAAACGACTATTGGAGAGAAAGGAAACACAAATAAGTAGAACGGCACCGAAAAATAAAAAAATGGTCGTCCCCTCGCAGAACAGCGGAAACCAAGCGCGCACTCCTAATTTTGGGCACGCCTGGTAAGAGGTAGTCGCAGCGGCAGAGGGCAGCAGCGCGGGGGAGGGCAACAGCAGCGCGGTGTAGGCGGTTCTGCAGATCTGGATCGCCCCGCCGAGCTAGGTCATGACGGAGGTCATGTCACCACGCCAACACGCAAGGGATGGATCGAGCGAGGCGAACAAGGTACACCGGCGCCGACGAGTGCCGAGGTCCTGATTCGCTCAGCATCAAGTAGCCGGAATGGCGGCCGTGCAGGATACCTTGGAGCAGGGGAGAGTTGCGGTGTCGACGGGCACCAAATACACGGACAGTGTGGCGTGCGTCCGGTTTTCACTCTCGCGTTGGATGAGTTAAGCATACAAGCTCGTATTCGACGCCCCGCGAGTAAGTTGATCGAATCGCCCGCGCTGGAGCGCAGATGCGGGACGCGGGGGAAGGGTAAGCTCAGCTAAAGCACACGCGTCGACGCGTAGACATGTATAAGCCCGCGGTGGTCCCACACGGACAACGAATCTTTTCCGCAGGGCAGCGTGGTGGCGGCGTAGGACGCACTCATGCTCGCAGGCGGAGGGGATATCGGGAGGCGGAAGGGTTGTGGGGATGCCGAAGGATAAGAAGAAGCCGCCGGAGCCGGTGGTACGGCGTGGCCGCGCGATCAGTGTGAAAATTGGGGATATTTGACGCCGCGCCAGTGAATAGAGGAACTCCTAGGTGCAGCAGGTGAGGAAATCGAGCGCGGGGGTAACGGGGACGGAGTGCAAGAGAAGGTTGGGCGAGTGGTGGATGCGCCACGCTGAGGAAGCCCAGATCGACACAAGAATTATTTCCGCGTCAGATCATGGTGGCGGTGCACGACGTCGTTTTCGACCATGTCGCGCGGCAGCTCAGTCTGTGGGAGGGCGTGCGCGCGGGGCTATACGACCACCCTCAATAGCCGATAGTGCCGGGGAGGCTCTTTTAGTCGAGGCGTCCGACGAAGAAGATCGTGTGCACTGGACTTGTCACCCAGCGAACGAGTTGACCCAATCGCCTACGCCGGAACGTAAATCCGGGACGCAAGTAAGGGTGGGGCGGCACTCGTGCACCGTAAATGCCTCAGGTGGGACCACGCCGACGCAAAAAGTCATTTGGGCCGTAGATTCGTGGTGGCTGTGCAACGACGAGCTCGTACTTGACGAGGTACTAGAGCGAGGTTTCGAGGAGGGAAGGACGTGCGGGCGATACCAGGGGACTGCGATGAGGCGGAGAGAGTGGCGCCGGCGCTCTTTTGGCCAAGGCGTACGACAATGTAAATTGCTGCGCTCCACGTCACGCGAGGGAGTCGACCCGATCGACGGTGCAGCGGCGGCGCAAATCCAGCACGCGGGTAGCGGGGAGCGATGTACTAGAGCACGTAAGTTCAGGGTACACGGCGCGAGGGCATCCAGATCGACGCACATGGTGTGTCGGCACCCGGCGGTAGTGGAGATGCACGACGACCTCGTACCCGACCATATGGCGGCAGGGAGGAATTCTGAGGCAGGGACGAGGAGGGTGGGATGTTGGAGGAGTACTGTACGAGGACTCCAAGTGTGCGGCGCGGGAGGGAGCGAGTAGGACGTCGAGGAAGGAGTTGGCACCGTTACGTAATGACCTCCGAAAAGACCAGACCGCAGCAAGGATGGAGATGAGCGAAATTTTGCTAACCGGACCCGCGCGCGGTACCGGTGCGGGCACGCGTAAACGACGGCGAATCGAGGATACTGAAGCCCTATAATTAAAGTCCGAAACCTCAGGGCGTCGATACCACATGTAAAAACGCCGAGGCATACATGAACGGCGAATTTCGGAGACTACGCGAGCAAGTGGGACTCCGGCGAAGACTCGCAGATCGTACTAATCGAGGAGCGTAATTCCTTGGGGGCAATCGTTCCGGTCCGCCACGAATCTGCATCTTGTCGGTGCGACATCGTCTTGAGCCCAAGGCTTGGCGACAAGATCCTGGAAGCCGAGGAAATGAGCGAGGCCGACAAATGAATGTGAGAAGCGGGTACATATGACGGCCGGCGCACAGCAGGATGCGAAATTACTCAGCGGGGCCCTCCATCGACACCACGCAATATGGCGGTCGGATGATTCAAAGTCGTGATGAAGCGCTATGCCCGGAATTCGCGACGGTGAACGCGGGCGGGCATGTGTGAGACTGAGGTGAAGGTTGGGTTAGTATCACTGAAGACTATGGTTAGGGCGTCAACTTGCTAACCACTGCACTGGTATCCACGTCGCGTCACAAGAACGGAATAAACGGCGCATTTCCCTGCGAATGGTCGGCGGTTAGCGAAGGGAGCGAGGAAGGGGAGGATAGAGGAATGTATTGAAAATGCAAGGATGTCCCAAGGATGTCGATAAAAAGTGAAAATGAGTGTGGCAACATGCGAATGAATCCACCAAAGTACAGAGGACGCCTGGTACTGAGATAAGGTAGTCCACGTACTGGAACTACTAGTCATAATTCCCTGGCCGCCCTCCGTCCACCTCGAGCACAAAATGACCCTCCTGCGCTTCTGGGATACAGTTACGATTTTAATTTAAGCCATCGAGTATTTTTTGTCGCCGTTTCGCCGTCGAGATTAGGGATTCCGTGGCCGAGTTCTCACCCAGAGAGCAAGCAAAGAGTAGAAGAGTTCATTGACGAACGCATCGCCCGAGACCCGCGGGCCGTTTCGAAGGTAGTGGATCGAAAGAGGAAGCGTCTTGAAAGGGTTTGTGTTTACGACATGTTTGGTCTCGGCTTCTTTCGGCCGGCGATTGGCACTTGTTCGCGACGACTATCATGATGCAGTTTCTTAGATCTTGCCTAGTTGTCGCACCGTTGCCTTGCTCGCTTGATCTGGATGACTCTGGGTATCCTCCTAACCTACTCCGACCTCTCTGGACTCAACCCCGTCAATTTTTCCCGAGTTTTCCCTCCGAGTCGTTTCTTGCTTTTCGAAATTGGAGCTCGGCTGGTCGCCGGTCGCCGCTCGGTCTGGAGAGGAGCCAATAATCTCCTGAAGGGTAATTAACCGATCCTATGCTAGACAAGAAATTTGTCTATCTTGTCTGCCACCTACCTCCAGCAGTAACTATTTTTCAACACAGCACCGGCATCCGATTGCGCAAAACTCCCGACGAATTCCTTTCGCTGCTATACCGTGAAACTATCTTCTGCAGTACGCTGCTCATTGTCATCTTCCTTCTGTCCCAAACCCATCCCATTTGATCTCTCGTGTGTGGCCGAATTCGCGGATCCAATGGCAAACGCTTGAACCTTTCGCCGATTGCGAAAAACCCTAATACCAATGCTCTTTCCACACCGACAACAATCTGACCCATCAAAGCAAAAGGAATTGCTCGAGATTTTCATACACCCAACCCCGGCTCGAACGAGGTCCGTCCGCCGCCATCTGAACGGACGGATAAGTACTCAGCGCTCAGCACTCGATCCCTCACTGGATGCTCTTCCTCTTCTGGCTGGTATTTTCCGCGAAAGTTACCGAGGCGAATTGGAGGGTTGCACCTTGAGTGCGGGACGTTAAGTTTCACCGCGGTCAGATACTATCCTTCAAATCTGCCGATTGGCTTTGAAGGCTTCACCCTCAACAAATTTGCCGCCGTGCGGCGTGGACTGGTTTGAACCCCTCTGCCAGCCCGACGCACCTCTCATGAAGCCGATCTGATTCAGAACCCATGGCGCAAAGGTGTTTTTTGCCAGCCGTTCTCAAGTGATGACACAAATGGACTACGAGGCATTGTCGGCGTGATTGCCTGGCGAAGAGTACTTGAGAATCAGCTCCTTTACCTTCATGTCCGCCGCGTCCGATCGGATTAGCTGTCCCCGATCTGCCTCTCTAACGTATTGGCGAATCCCACGGTGGACCAACTTGAAGCGCACGTCAGAGTTAACTAGTGTTCGCGTGCGTACCGGTCCAATTTTCATGGCTCCCCCATACTGACTGGTGGCATGTCCCGCTTGCATAGCGCACTCATCGTCATCCAGCTCCCATTGCCGGTTCTCTACGCGCGGGGCAACTGATCTTCTTCTCTGACGTAAATGCTATGTTCTCCCGTATTTGTTTCTCGATTACCGCTCACACCTTTGGGTGCACTTCTCAACTGTCGGGTTTCTTTGTTGACGCGCGCCAGCGCCGGCCGCCAACACATTCTCCAATTCTCAGCCCCTGCCTCATGAGCCAGAGACAGAATTTATTGTGTGCGTCTGCCTCGCTTCCCATCGTCGTACAGGATACGGTTTTTCCTTCGCAGAATTCACCGCCGTCCCCGAGATTTGGGGAGCCGAGGTCTAATTCTTCGCCGAAACGGCCTCCAATTATTTGGTACCGTATCTGCCGTCTGCCCTTCCGCCCGCGATAAACTAAGATTCGGGCTAGGATTTGATTAGCGTTCATTGTCCGCACCGAAACCCCGAGCCATTTTGGTTAGGTCTTCTGTAAAATACTCACTTAGACTCTGGCGACTCTCCGAATTGCCGTCCTTTATTCGCGGCCTTGCCTACGGCATCTGGGGTTCAATATCGCAAACACAGCTTGCACTCCTGCGCCGACAACTCTTGAACCGACTGAGCGCTACCCTCAATCTTCATTTCTGGAACGCTCCTTGTCCGCTGGAAATCCTGCGCTGACGAGCTATTCTTTCGAAATCCCGCGCTGACTAGCTCTTTTTCGCTCTGGAGGAAATTCGAGCGCTGCGATTCGACAGGGCACTGTGATCGGCACCGTGGAAGGTACGTCCGTGTGTGGAACTCGTCCGCTATGTTACCAGGTAATCTTCGTGCTTGATTTTCAGGCTGATGGGCTTTACCGACTTGAGTATCCCTGGTGCTCGGCGGGGTTCAGGTTGTGAGTGTTTCTTTCGCCAACCATGCATCTCATTCGCTGAGATGGAACTCGGGCGCAGCCCGTGAGTATTTTTCGCCATCGTGTCTCTCATTCGCTGACGCAATACTCGGGGTTCAGGTTGTGAGTGTTTCTTTCGCCAACCATGCATCTCATTCGCTGAGACGGAATTGTGGTTCAGGGAAAAGGAACTCGGATTCAGAATGTGAGTGTTTTTTCGCCGACCATGCATCTCATTCGCTGAGAAGGAAATCGGTTTCAGGGTGTGAGTGTTTTTGTGCTGACCGTGAATGTCGTTTGCTGACCCAATACTCACTCGGGTTCAAGGCGTGAGTGATTCTGCACCTGCCACGTATCTCATTACTGGACCTGCATCCCTCATGGTTAGAGCTGAAAATGTCGGAACCCTCAAGACGTTTCGATAACCTGCACCAAGTGGTTTCTTCGAGGTTTTTCTTTCCCTGCAACTCTCTAGATGTCAGTGGGCTTACTGAATCTTGACAGTCGTGGCTTTTTATGGAATTCATAATGTGTTTTGAACTTCCATGTATATCAATATTCTGAAGTGGTGCTGGTTTCCATGCGTCCTCCGCCACAAGCACCTATTCTGGGTGGCGAATTTCCGTCTATGTATCTCCCCAGTTCAAGAAATTTGAAATTCGACCAAATTTGTCTGTGAACCTCTCAACGGGTCGTTTGCAAATCTTTAAAGCACACCCGGGCCTTGTTCTACGCGACCGTGTGCATGTGTTTCCTACAGTGCTGATTTTTGTACAGATTTCGAAGGAATCATTATCAGATTGCGTATTATTGAAATTTCAGCAAACCCGGTGTGTTTGACTTTCGTCCCAGTGGCCGAAAGGACGAAACAAAGCGCGCACGAGCCTTATAACCTGGCAAGACGGAGCTGACGTACCCAACTTCTCCCCCCGTCTCGGCAGGTATGGACAATTTATACATCTTACTTGTAGTTCTCCCGCTCGCCAATCGGCAGACTCCGGAGCCCAACAATCACCGCCGGCAAGCTGCCGAGCAGGGAGGCATCAGGGGAGATTGAGCGGAGCTTAAAAAGCTTGAGACAGATAGACAGGCTTTTATATAGAAGGTAATAATTAGTGCATTTGCTAAAGCAAAGGTACTCGGCGGACAAACTTTGAATCTGAAACAAAGGGCTGCGGAGACTTAGGCGCTTTGAAGACTAGTAAAACTTAAAGGATCATGGATGGTGTCCGATATCGATCAGCTGTCAAACTCGTGTCCTCGGCGATCACACTGACGTCGTTTCAACCGCGGCGCGTCATTGGTCGTGTGCCCCATCTCTTCAATTACCCACCTCCTCCTTCTCCCTCTCAGAAGAGAATGCCGCATAATGAATCGACCAACGGGCAGATACCCGAGAAGAGCAACGGACAGGAGAAGAACGAGCAGCCTGCCAGTGACGGACACGAGGACGACTCTCAGAAAGACCCAAATGTGGTCGACTGGAATGGCCCGCACGACCCAGAATACCCCCCAGAACTGGCCCGCGCGCAAGAAGTGGGTCAACTTGTCGCTTGCGACGCTCGTCATGCTCGTCGCGAATGTGTGTTGTCCACCCTTCCCGAACGTTGCAAGAGTAATAATAATCACGACTTTTCTTCTTCTCCAGCTTGGAAGCTCCACCATCTCGCCTGGGTCGTCCGAAGTCCTGTCCGAGTTCAAAGCTACCAGCACCGAGTTGAAGGCGCTGATTGTCTCTATTTTCTCTTTGGGTATTGCTCTCGGTCCAATGTATGTATTATAGGCCCCGCTGTTTTTGTTTCTTGTCGCTGAGACGTAGAAGGCTCTTGGCCCCCATTTCCGACAAGTACGGCAGACGAGTGGTCTATCTGTGCTCCATCCGTAAGTTCCCTTGCAACTCCAGAAACAAAAACAAAACAACCAAGAATATCCCTGGCCCCTTGTGCAGTCTTCTTCATCATCTTTTCCTGCATCTGCGCCGTCTCCGGGAATCTCCCCATGCTCCTCCTCTTCCGCTTCCTCACCGGCGTCTCGGCGTCAAATACCTGCGGCGGCACCATAGGCGATCTCTTCGGACCGCACCAGCGCGGAAAGGCCATGGCACGTGTTTTTTCCCCTCACCTTTGCGCCGTATTGACTTTGCCAGACCATTTCGAAACTTGAAGGCGCTATACGGACTTGCACCCATCTCCTCGAACGCGCTCAGCCCCGTCATCGGCGGGTACGTCATCTTTGGGTTAGGGTGGAGGTGGGCGTTCTGGATTAACGCGATCATCGTGAGCAAAAGAAAAACTCCTCCGAATCCCCAGACTAGGCTAAGACTGACCTCTCGACAGGCCGCGCCCGTCGTCATAGTTGCAATCTTCTTCCTGGGGGAATCGCATGCACCCACCTTGCTCGCCAGGAAGGCGAAAGAAGACGGGGAAGAAGACGCCAAAGGATGCGGCGAACTCATCAAAGGGCGCGTCGACCCTCCTGACGCCGTTCCGGCTTCTCTTTACGCACCCGACGGTCTTCTTCCTGAGCCTCTACATGGCCTTTCTCTACGGCCTCTTCGTAAGTCAAATTATGCTGATCTCTAATCTAAACCGCTAACTAACCCTGACGCAGTAACATCTTCCTAACGACAATGAGCCTCGTTTTCAAGGGCATCTACGGATTCAACGTCGGGGAGGTAGGGCTCAGCTTCCTCGGGCTGAGCGCTGGGATGCTGATCGGGAACGTGCTCACGGGCTTGGTGTCGGATCGCCAATACGAGAAGGCGAAGGAGGCGCATCATGGGACGCCGCATCCCGAGTCGAGGCTTACGGAGACGGTGTACACTGGTATGTACTGTACTTTACTTGCGCTCCGCAAGAGGCGGAGGAGGGTGCGCTGACACGGCTTTGCTCGTAGGTCTCCTGGTGCCGCTGGGCCTCTTCTGGTTCGGGTGGTCAGCGCAGGAAAAAGTGCAGTTTGTGTGTCCTATCATCGCCACGTCGTTCCTCGGCATCGCGATCTCGGCTGCCTATGTACGTACTTCTTTCTCTTTCTTTTTTCGCTCCACCCCCTCACCACAACACATGGTATGTATGTAGATCTCGATCCAATCCTACATGCTCGACGCGTTCGCGTCGGAAGCCGCCGACGTCCTCGCCGCCACCACCTTCCTCCGCTCCGTCTTCGGTTAGTCGTCCGTTCATTGTCGACTATCTATTCCCCCAAACTCCTTCCCCAAACCCCAACTAACCCCTACTCTTCTAGGCACCATCCTCCCCTCGCCGGCGCCCCCACGTACACCCTCCTTGGCTTTGGGTGGGGGGAACAGCATGCTGGGGTTCATCAGCCTTGTGTTGGTGCCGATTCCGTGGGTTTTCATACATCATGGGCAGAAGTGGAGGAGGAAGGATGAGGAATCCAAGTGAGAAGTCTCTCGAACCACAGTGAAGGAAATTGAAGTCATTCAATACTGTTTTTTTTTTTTCAAAATCTGGGACATGCTTCATTTTTGTTCGATTTTTTTTTCTGAACGACGCTGAACTAATTGCTCCCTCTTGTTTCAGCTATCATTCACCATCCCACGACATCCGCCGCCTGACGCGCTCTGCCTCCTGTGTCGTTGCCAACGGTGCCGCTAATTACAACTAATTGCGCAGGCATAGGTCCAGCGCGGAACCGGGAGGCGTTGGGTGCGTGAGATTTGAGTGGTTTTTTACCGTTTTCAGCCATTAGAGTCTCTCTGGTGACGGTTGGTCTGGAGACGCTAATCGCGGGCGCACTGAAGTCTCTTTCGGGGAACCGCCATAAATGTTAG
The DNA here is from genome assembly GCA_029233265.1 of Mycena alexandri. Classification (NCBI taxonomy): domain Eukaryota; kingdom Fungi; phylum Basidiomycota; class Agaricomycetes; order Agaricales; family Mycenaceae; genus Mycena; species Mycena alexandri. The sequence goes on along the minus strand of JARJCM010000547.1, from coordinate 381 downwards.
AAGTACCGCAAAAGGGGCCGCAAAACTAAAGTTCAGTTTTGCACAGTCGGGATGCATCTTCAGTGGGGCACTGAACTACGAGGTCGAGGTATAAGGCTTCGCTCCGAGCGAAATTCGACCGTAGTCCCGTGGAGGCAAATGTAGGTCACTTGCGATAAAACACAGGAACGAGAACATACGAACGGGATATTTTGGACGGGATTTCGGTGGGGGAGGTCCAAGATTGAACAATACTAACGAAAACATACGAACGGAATATTGTGAAGGTGGTCTTCGGCGGTGAGGTTTCAAAATGGGGCGGGTGGGGCGATTTCTTGTTGAATTTGTCCGGATGGTAAGCGCGGGGTGGGAATGGAAAGAAGAGTCTTCAATAAGTTCAGG
>JARJCM010000546.1:0-47305 GCA_029233265.1 Mycena alexandri | reverse complement strand
GTCTTTCGGGCTTCAAACTTGACCCCCCATCATGTCCTGGCACAGAGCGCTTGCTATCTTAAATATCTGACCCGCGGCCAGCGATGTCTTTCGGGCTTCAACTTGACCCCCATCATGTCCACAGAGAAAGAACCTGAAGTTCCTACTGCGGTTGAGCCCCTCCAATACTCGGCGGACGAATCTACTCAGCCCAGAACTCATGGCGACAAATTCCGCAACACCGAGACCGCCGTCGACCTACCGCACAACAAGTGCGTCCCGAGCAATCACACCTTCAAGTTCCGTGTCGAATAATGACAATGTCTATAGTATGTTCCTCGTCATGACGGGCCTCGCCACCACGGTATTCCTCGCAAGTCTGGATAATACGATCGTCACCACTGCACTCCCTACAATTACGGAGCATCTTCATGGGACTGCGAGCGATTATAGCTGGACGGGTGTCTCATACGCAAGTTCCGTCGCTTGCTGAGTATCTGGAGGCTTATTCCACGCAGATGCTCTGTTCCGGCGCGTCCATTCCGCTATGGGGTAAGCTCAGCGATGTTGTGGGGCGAAAGGCGAGGCGCGTCTACCTTTCAGCTAGTCTCTTGGGCTTACTCCGCTCCCAGGCGATTCTGTATCCGTGTATTGCGCTATTTCTACTTGGCTCGGGATTGTGTGGTGCCGCCACAGTAAGCTTCGTTTCTGCGTGTATGGCATATTCCGACCGTTCCGTTTCTAGTCCATGTCATTTCTTATCGGCTGCCGCGCACTACAAGGTATTGGTGGAGGGGGAATCAGTCAGTGATTCACAGACTGCAAGGAGACTATACTGACAGTCACCCAGTCGTGATGGTCCAGGTCGTCTTGTCGGACATCGTAAGCCTCCAAGACCGAGGCAAATATGCGTCCGTGATCGGTGGATGCTGGGGTAAGTTTTTGTGCGAAATATCATCACAATTCGACGTTAATTAGCTTTAGGTATTGCTGCTGTACGAGAGGGCCTTCTCTCAAGTGCGTGCATCGACCTTGACCGTTTTTAGATCCTCGGTCCTCTCCTCGGAGGCATCCTAACTGAGCGACTTTCCTGGCGGTGAGCTTTTGCACATCCTATAATAACAATTCCTATATAATATTAGTTGGATTTTTTGGATAAACGCGCCTACAGGAGGGATTGCGACGCTTCTGTTGATGTTCTGCTTGAACTTAAACCCCACTCGAAAATTGACCTTCAAGGAATTTCTGCAGAAATTTGATTTTCTGGGAGTGTACGTTTTGTGGAAGTTCCGCCGGCGTCAACTCACCACCTGCGCACAGATTACTACTCATGTCTGGTACAGGGACGTTGCTCGCTGGGTTTTCACTTGCCGCTGATAACGGATGTGCGTAGGATTCAGCCCGTTCTCACACCAGCCAAATAACCCTTCTTCACAGGGAATAGCGGGTCCACGATCGGTCTACTTGTGGCGGGCCCCGTTCTGCTTCTCCTTGCAGGAATAGTTGAATCAAGAACGACTCGTATGGCCGTCATCCCGCCTCGGTTGTTCACGACGCGGACGACGTTATCCCTCTTCGGGCTTGCCTTTTTCCACGCCATTGGCTTCATGTGTCCGTTCCCTCTCCCCGGGCTATACCGGAGCTTACAATTGTACCACATTTCCAGGCACGAATTTTTATCTGCCCGTCATGTTTCAGGGCGTGAACGGCGACAGCCCTTTAATCAGCGGCGTGAAGATGTTTCCCGTGGCTCTGGGTGGATCCGTCGCCACCGTCGTCATCGGGCCCATTGTGACCGCCACGAAACGAACGCGGCCATTCATCTGGTCGGGCACGGCACTCATGACTCTCGGCGCGGGTCTTCTGATTACGCTGTCCGAGAAATCTAGTCTCGGGCAGGAAATGGGCTTTTCGCTCATCCAGGGACTGGGGACGGGATTTGTATGCCAAAATGTCGCATCCTTTGGAACGAACTGCTTATGGATCTTGTAGCTCTTCCAGCCGCCCTTGATTGCCCTTCAGGCTGCGATGCCCTTGAAGGATATGGCGGCGTGTACGGGTGCAGTACGTCCCATCCGTTATACCTACCCGACCCGGTCTTACTCCTTCCCCAGTTCTATCTCGTTCGGTATGACCAACTTTCCTCTGTCCGACCGACGCTAATTCCTCTCAGCACCCTTGGATCCACACTGGGCGTCTCGCTCGGAGGCGTGGCCTTCCAGTCCCAGCTCGCCATTCGCCTGCGAGCCATTCCCGCCCTTGCAGGTACCTCAGCGGAAGCGAGCATCCTGCAGGGAAACTACAAGGACATCAAGCTCATCCTTCCCGTCGAGCTGCGGCAGCAGGTCATCGTCGCTTTGTCGCGGTCCCTGCGCACGATCTACATCATGCTCGCCCCGCTGGCTGGGACGACGTTCTTGGTGTGTCCTGTTCTGGACCCGCAGACATCGTCGCTGATTTGACATTGTATCCAGCTCTCGCTTTTGGTGCGGCATTATAGTCTGGAACGCAATTTCGTGCAAAAGACTCGGCCGTCGGAAGAGGCGGTGCCGCAGATAGAGGCTGACGAAAAAGGCGGCGAGGTTGCTGAGACCAAATGACTGTAACGTTGGAAGTTTTCTCTGTGTATTTTCTAAAGCCATAGATTTTTCGGCTTTTGGTGTTTGTCTTCCGACCGTTGTTCGAGTCGATGCAAACCATCCTTCCCGCCGAGTACCAAATTGCTGTTCCTCTCGTCGAAGGACGTGGCACCAAACCACATAACAGCCAGTCGTGGAACTACGCCCTGGTCCTCTACGAGACTTCGAGACAAGCGTCTTTTGGCTCAATGAAATGCTTCCCGCTCCGTTTGAAAATAACGGGAAGAAACTAGGACACGTATTTTTGCCGCCTTCTTCACTAGAACCCCAAGCCATTGAATTTTCAGTTTTTCCAGGACGCCAAGACCCAAAACAGAAAGTTACAGGAAAGCAAAAAGGAAAAGCTGCACGCGTCGGTGGCTGTGATTGTCGATCAGCGCGTCTTTCTGTCCACCATCACTTCCTGCCGGTCCTTGATCCACCAACTATCCTGGCCCGAGCCCTCAGACTCGTTAGCCAAAAGGTGAAACGGCGGTAGAAAAACGCGTGGAAAGTGCACATTACAGGCCCATCCTCCCGACTATCGTCACCCCCCTGAAGGAGAGGTCCACCTACCCAAGTCCCGCTCGACGCCCTCGAGCGGAAAGACGAGGAAGTTATCGATATGTGACTATTTTTTCTACTCGAACCCATGCTTGATGACAAACCCGGTCGTCGGCGCAAGAGCAGGGAACCAGGGCAGGGACGAGGACGAGGCCAGCGTTTTCCATCTTTTCCATGCTTCCAAAATTCTAACGGTGTTTCTTCTCCGGTCAGATTACTGCTGGGCTCGCTGGATTTGCTAAGGGTCATCCTCAGGACGAAAGGATCTCGTACCGACGGTGTCGAGCCCCGTCGCCCCCTCGCGCCCCTCGGTCCGTGATGGAATGGACACGACAATACGCATAGACCAAGCTGTAGCGAAATCGACGACCACGTGTAGAATAGACCTAGGCCGAGCCAGTAGAATTGGATCTTTGTTGTACAACAGTAATTCTTGATGTGAGGAGGCTAACTTACTATGTACATAACTTATAAGAGAGCTCGCGCGGAGCTGAACCCTAGTTCCGCAAACCGCTCCCAATCGCGATGCCCCTGGTCTACCTCCGTGTCTTCCGCCTCATACCCCGCAAAATCATTACTCTTTTTGCAAGGAATACATCTCAAAGTAGCCAGAGTCACCATTACATTCGTTTATAACGCTAAACGCGAGGCAAGGAGGATAATGTATACCTCCAGGATCACTAGCCTCTTATGAAAACAAAACAGCTAGCGCTACATCGAATTAGAGAACGTCTGACCCCGCCAACCTAATCTCAGCGCGGGTCGCATGATATCATCACAGTCTTCCTCTAGTCCTCGAGGAAGAAGTAGTTGCCGGCAGCTGAACGAGCAGTTAGACGACTAGAGCAGAGATGAGGAAGGGCAGTACGCACTCTTCTGCTCGCGATCCTTCACGCTGTTCATCTTGTTCACCCGCGGCCGGAAGTTGGTCGGGTCGCGGCGGAACGTGACCTCGAGCGAGGCGAGGAAGCGGTTCATTCCTGAGAGCAGGGTCTGCGGGCTGTGTGGCACACACGGAGAATGAGTACGTGAGAAATTTGGGGTAACAAAGGGAACCAACGGTGTAGCGGTGGCAGAGACGGCGGGCTGGCCCTCGAAGACGATGACGCGGTCGGCGAGGTAGGTGGCCATGATAAAATCGTGCTCGATGACGAACGCGGTTTTCTTGGCGTGGAGGATGAATCTAGTGCAACTCCTCAACCGGTGGTGATTATACAGGAGCGAAAGGACGTACCGTTTGATGACCTTGCTAGCGATGATACGCTGCTCAGAGTCGAGGAAACTACAGAGTCATCAGCGAGGTTCTGAAGGAAAGTAGAGCACGCACCTGCTGGGTTCATCCAACAGATATACAGCTACATTGGGTTTGCCTAAACGGAGTCAGCGTTTACTTCAGCTACGGAGGACATAAGCGCACCGAGTGCCAGCACGATGGCAACACGTTGAAGCTCTCCACCGGACAGAGTTTTAACGTCTTGGTCCATCAAGCCCTCTAAGCTCATCGGCTTGAGTACATCCGTCTGGAACTGGGGGTGCATGAACGCGGCCTTGATCTGCTTAATCAACAGCATGCGGACAGTGCCAGGGAACTTCGGCGAGATGGTCTGCGGCTTTAAGGACACTTGGAGGTTCTGCTTGACCGTCAAGTCGTCGGGATCGTCGCCCGCGAGGAGACGAACGAACGTCGTCTTGCCGGTTCCGTTCTCGCCCAGCATGACGATGATCTCCGAGTCGGTGAATGAGCCGCCTTCCACGGTGAGCTTGAAGCCGCCAAGGGTTTTGGTCATCGCAGGGTACGAGTAGTGTCGCGTCTTGTCGACGATAACCTCTTCAGCAGTCTCGACCATCTTGAAGGAGAGCGACTCCTCGCGGAATCGCAGATTTTCGGTAGGAATGAAGCCGTCGAGGAAAATGTTGATGCCTTGCTTGTACTTCAGCACATAGTAAGGAGACGGAAATCAATCCTCTCCTACCTTCTCGCACAGAGTAGGGCATGGTAACGACGCCATACATCGATGGCTTGCCGTAGAGACAGCAGATGTAATCTGAAAGGTAATCCAGGACGGAAAGATCGTGCTCGACGGCCACGACATAGCAATCGGGAGTCAAGAGCGAGCGGATGACCTCGGCCGCCCGTAGCCGCTGCCGGATATCAAGGTAACTTGAGGGCTCGTCGAACATGTATCTGGAAAATCAAAGGATTAAGTCTCAACAGAATGAGAAAAACACGCGTAACGCACACGTCGGCCCGTTGTACGCAAGTTATCGCGATGGCAAATCTCTGCAGCTCTCCACCAGACAACTGAGACACGTCTCGGTCGAGGACTTTGGTCAGCTCCAGCACCTCGCACATATGATCCTTGTTGTCGAGGTCCACCTTCTGGTCCAGCATAACAGACACAGAAAGCTTTCCCTTGATTGCGCGCGGAATGTGGTCGACGTATTGCGGCTTGATTAGCGCCTTCAAGTTGTCCTCGAGGACCTTGGTGAAGTAGTTTTGTAGCTCCGAGCCGCGGAAATATTTGAGAATATCCTGCCAGTCGGGGGGATCCTGCACGACATCTTTAAGACGATAATTCATCCAAAGAAAGTCCACGCACGTCATAGCGTCCGAGGTTAGGTTTTAGTTTTCCGGCCAGGACTTTGAGGGCCGTGCTCTTGCCAATACCATTGGTACCGACAAGCCCCAGCACTTGCCCCGGTCTGGGTGTAGGCAATCGATGCAGCTTGAAGGCATTTGCTGAATAACGATGCGTAACCTGAGAGTCTAGATTTGTGGGTAGATTGATGATTGCGATGGCGTCGAAGGGGCATCTATACGCATGGATATTAGCAGGTGCAGGTTCCTCGAGCATCCAATGCTGCTACTTTTTGACGCAAATACCGCAACCGATGCACAGAAATTCGGAGATGAAGGCGATTTTGTCGGTGGATTTAACTTCTATGCAAAGCTTTCCTGAGATATCGTATAGGTCAAATTTCCCGTATTTCAGGCCACCACTGACCCATTTTGACGACGGGACATGACTGCAACGCAGATAAATCACTTGGTCCAATGAAAACGGCGGTATTTGACGCACTTTTTTGCATTCTTGCGCGCATCGCTTCGGTTTACATCTGTTCGAGTCTACGATGGCAATACGGGTGATTTTGTCGGCCATAGCTGCAAGTCCCAAGTTTGAGTCGAGACTCGAGGAACGGTACCGTGTCAATGGCCTTGGAAATCAACAAGTACAAAGTGATCACGGACACTGGCGTCCGAAATCAACATGGCCAAGTTCATTATTTTATTTCAACCGGGTCTCTTCCTGGTATCGAGCCTAGGTCCGAGCATATCCGTCCGTCGGGATATCCGGCGGCGTACCGTACTATATCCCGCTACCCCGAAGCCGGAGATTTTTAGCAGCAATTGACTGAGGCGCAGAGCACTGCTATTCTTCTAAAGATTACAATGTCACCCTACTAGGATTACGGGGCCAATTAATACCCCAACGCTCGCTCGGTCGACGCGCAAGCGTCGACCAGCTCGCATTGGGCAAGCATTGGGTAAAACTCCCCATTTTTTTGCACTTGGAATCGGTCAATTGGATTTTTTGACTGAGGGCTGTCATCTATCGACCATAAGTTGAAAGGGTTTCTCATTCGCGCACCTCGACCAAACAAGAAGTGCCGGTGATCTCGGCATGTCGGCACGACTTTGGAACACTCTGTTTCGTTCGAGGTGTTCATGACAAGCCTCAAAAGCCTCAGTGAATTGTGCAGCCTGTTTTAGGGTCACAAGCTCACAGGGCAATATCTTTAGATGAACAAGAGCGTGGCGGGGCGCTCTGCGCCCCACGGGCCACTTCGGTTCAAGATCAAAAGAAGCATAGGCGCTGTAAAAGCTGTTAAGGTCTGAAAATAAAAGCTGTTGAGTTGTGCCGAGGTGGGATCAGCACCGGCCACGCTGGGCATAGGCAAGCCGGACTTGTCTGGCTGTGTGATCAGAGATGCCGCAGTGAAATGGCGGTGCCATCAGCGGACCTTAAAAAGCTTCAGACGGACAGGCATAATCTTATAAAGAGAGTGACTCTGCCCGTTCCAAGTCAGACTGAAGACGACCTTTTTGAGTTTGGTTGTCAGTTTTGTAACTACATGGGGCCCGGGAGGCTACGGTAGCTGTATCTAATGGTGGTAAGGGAGGTACACGTTCTGGTGGTTGTATGGGAGCGCTTTTTTTTAATAGGTAAGAGACGGAAAGAGAGAGATAAAGGAACGTTATGCGATAATGGTAAATTTTGGAAGAGTGGGATTCGTATCGGGGGTATGAAGATCTAATTGGTATCGTGATGAGCTGGTATTCTGCTGGTGGGTGCGATGGTATATGTTATGAGAGAGGAAAGTGAGAAATAAATAAGATGATATATAATCGGGACAAGGAAAGGGAGATTATGAGAGATTGTATTGTAACTCAGCGTGTTTGGCCTTCGAAACGGGCAGACGCCTCGATGAAGACCGGCTGTGCCGAGTTGCAGTTCCCGGAGACCGGGCCCATGACACACAATATTTGGAGGGGCTCTCGTCAAGAAACTGGGTTTCTTATCATTATCCTCGCAACACTGGTCACCCGCAAGGTCACCGCAAACACATTTCATTTCCATCAATTTGCCATCCTGCCGGCTCGACTCCTGATCCGCCAACACAGTTGTGTCATTTGTCATTTTTGCTTACAGATCCTGATGTGGCCCACGGTTTTGATGGCGCGCGATCCCTTGCGCAAGTTGGGGTTTTTCACTTGAAAAAGTCCCTGGAATGGTTTTTTTTGAGGTGCAATAAACTGTTTGCACAAGTTGTCATAATATTTCAGCGACGTGAGCTATTGCTACACCAATGCCGAACTCGTGACTAATATTGTCTTACTCAACTTGTTTGTAGTAATAGTCAGACTGGTTGACTCAGCGGGAATTCCCTCCATCCTTCAGATGTCCTCCATCATTGGCTTCGTTAGTCGCGTCCGAACGGTGAGCTGGCTGATAGTCTAGGTCCATTCAACTTTCAACTTTCGTGTAGACCTTCAATCCTCCCGAAGCAAAACCGCTCCCGAACAGCAAACCGCTGAAATTTGGCGTCCTCGGCGCCGCCGCAATCGCCCCCGACGCCCTGATTAATCCCGTTAAAAGTCACCCTGAGGCTGTTGTTTTTGCCGTCGCAGCTCGTGACAAGGAGCGCGCTGGGGCCTTTGCCAAGAAACATGGAATCGCCAAAGTTTTTGGCAGTTATCAAGGTAACTACTTGAAGAGTTGGTTTGTCCCCACATCTTACCTTGTCCGCAGAATTAATTGACGACCCCGAAATTGATGCCATCTACAACCCAGTCAGTCGCGGATAAGACTCATGGGCTGTTTTTCAAACCCTCCGCATAGCTTCCGAATGGTCTGCATTACGAATGGACCATGAAAGCGCTGGCTGCCGGAAAGCACGTTCTGCTCGAGAAGCCTGCTGCAAATACTGCCGAAGAAACGCGCAAGATGTTCGAACTCGCAGAAACCAAAGGCCTTGTCCTCCTCGAAGCTTTCCATTACAGGTGATTTTATTCTTGCAATACGCGTCCACATCTAATCTTTCCAGATTTCATCCTGCGGTTCACCGCGTCAAAGCCATTATCGAGAGTGGGGAACTCGGTGCGGTCCAGCGGACAACAACTTCCCTGACTCTTCCGGGTGGTTACATGAAGGCCAACGACATCCGCTTCAACTACTCCCTCGGCGGCGGGGCGCTGATGGATATGGGTTGTACGTCTTCAGCATCAAGTGACCTCTTAACAGCACTCACCCGATGTCGCCAGGCTACACCATCAACTCGATGCGCTATTTTGCGGGCGTAGACCCGACAGAAGTCCTTTCTGTGAAACACGATCTCTCGAACCCCCAGGTTGATCGGAAGACGGTCGCAAAGTTCGCGCTCCCTGGATCTATCACCTCCACCATCGTCTGCGACCTCGGAGTGCCATGGAAGTTCAAACTCATCCCAAGCATGCCTGACTTGAATGCAACTATAAAGTGCGAGAAGGGCGACATAAAAGTGGGTCCATTCCAAACTTTAAATACTCGTCCCTGACATCACCGGTCAAGTTCATGAATTATGTTATGCCGACGGCATACCACTCGATAACTGTGACGACGGGCAGCAAAAGCAGGGTGGAGAAGGCGTATACGTTCCCCGACCTCGGCGAGCCGTGGTGGACGACGTATCGTTATCAGCTCGAGGCGTTCGTGAATAGGGTTAAGGGCCGCCCAACCCATGCGTGGGTTACGAAGGAGGACTCGATCAAGAATATGGAGGCCATCGAGAGCGTCTACGCCAAGGTGGGTTTTCTGGTCTTGTGTCGAGCACCGCGTCTAACCTTGGCGCAGAGTGGACTGGGCAGTCGGCCCAAATCCGAGTACGTGCCCTCGTCATCGGTTTGAGCCTATCGACGAAGTATATTACTTGCTTGTACAAATGCATATGCTGCCCTTCCATGACGACGTCGGTGAAGCCGCATCCTCATGCTCAGACTTGGCTCTCACACTGCGCTCGGCTCTGTGTCGCCTGTGGAACAAGTCGACTGCATCTTAGCGACAACTTTTCGGCTCATGGGTATATGAATCGTGCGAATGCCAGAACTAAGAGACAGCAAAGATCTCTCCGCAGCGCCGTCGAAGACACGAATGTAATTGTTGAGTGAAGAGTCCCAAGGTGATCCCCCCGTTCCAATTCTCGACGTGTTACTAGCACTTAACTGCCTAAGGTCACATCCTGGCGGCGTATCACTCAATAAGGGGACTACAGGCAGCACAAATCGGCTTGAGGCGTTCATCAACAAGGTCAAGAGCTGCACACCTGATGCGTGGATTATGAACGAGGACTCGATCGCTAAAATGGAGACCATAGGGAGCGTTTACGCGCGAAGATGGTTTTTTTTTTGTTCCGCGACGCACAGCAAGCCTGAACTTGATGCAGAGTGGACTGGGAGTCGCCCAAATCCGAATATGTCCCACCGACATCGGTTTGAGCCTGCGGACGGCGTACATTTTATATATTCATACCCCTTCCATAACGACATCGATCGAGCCCTCCCCAGCATCCTCATCGTGCTCAGACTTAGCTCTTTTCGAACTACGCTCCTCCGAAGGCTCTTCCTCGCCCGCGGGGCGCGTCGACTGTACCTTCGCGACAGCCTTCTTGCTCTTGAGTCGCCCCAGTTCCTTTTTGCTAATCTGATCGGCGGCGTTTTCAAGCGGCTCGCGATCCATAGGGTCGTGGTCGCTGTCATTGTTTTTGGGAAGCGCTGAGAGCGGGAGGTAAAGCTCCAGGGCTTTCAGCTCGGCCGGGGTCGCTGTGGTTGGGTCAGCGCAAAGTACAAGAGTGAGGAGGAAACGAATACCCGGGAGAAGGCACTTGGAATTCAGAGATAAAAGTAGCGGTGAGGACTCGGCTGGGACTTCGACCAACTGTATACCATGTCAGACACTGTCGGACAAGAACGGTGTATGGGAAACCTACTTTATCTGCCGATAGCCTCACAACGCGCACCATCGATGGGGCGCTTTCCGAGGCGTCTGTTTCCGACCAGTTCCCGTCGACCCAGACCCAAATAAGTCCGTCGCTCGTGATAGTGAAGTCTGTTACAGGTTTATTGAAGTCGAAGGCGTGGATATCCGGCTCGGCATCTTCGGAGTACGCGCACCAAAAAAGGACGGTAGCGCTGAGAACACGTTAGGTGTCGTCACTTAAAGGATCGCACATGCAACATACCCAACAGCGCTGAAGATCAAGTACCGGGTGTCGTCCATGTCGGACTTGAGCGATTCGACGCGCCGAAGCGCAAGGACGGGGTCACCGGCCTCAACGGCCTCTACGGCTTCGGGTTCATCGGCTGGTGTAGATCCCTCCTCGTCCTCTCCTCGTGCGCGTTTGGCGCGCGCCTTCGCTTTCCGACTCTTCTTCGTGGAATCCTCTCCGGCATCCTCACCGTCGTCCTCAAAGCGCCGAGGTGTCCGTCTGGCGGGCTTCACCTTGATGAAAGGCTCCACGGCATGCAGAATGGGGATTTCGCGCTTGAGCTTGCCAGTCATCCAATCCCAGATTTTGAGCATCGGGTCTCCACCACCAGAAACAAGTTCTGTTGGGGCGAATTCGGGAATATGTATAGCCGAGACGAATCTGAGAGCGTGTCAGGTCTTTGGATATCGAAGGTAAGGATGTAACGCACTTTTCGTGCCCCAGACAATAAATTTCGATCGTGTAACCTTGAGGGTACCAGCTGACTCGTATGTGCTCGTCTCGGTCCGCGGTTATGATGAATTTCTCATCAGAGGTGAGGAGAAACGCGGTCAAGAAAGAGGCATGGCCCAGGATGAGCTTGCCGCCCGAGGGGTTGTCGTGTGAGGCCAAGGCTTTCTTTTGTTCTACGGTTTGCGGTTCTGGATTCAATTCATAACTTGTAGTTACCGTCACCACAGATTCGGTCGAACGAGAGGGATATCGCACCTGAAGATGTCCCCAAATTTATCAGACGCGAGGATAGTCTGACCATCCTGCGTGAAGGCCAGAGCCGTGGGCCTTTTTGGTAACTCTCTGTGCTTCGGATGAGGAGACGATCTGAGAGTCCGAATAAACCTACCGCTCGTTCAAAAGCTTCAAGCCATCGATTTGCCAAAGTTTAAGCTGTTTGTCGTCTCCGGATGTCACAAGATGCGTCCCAGATTTATCTATCGCAGCGAGTCGTACAGGTCCCGATTTCAGCAAGGCTTCCTTGTCTGCACCCTGGCGGTCTGCGGTAGTCGTAATGAGGTCCCCTGTTCTGCTCCGTATGAGAAGCGACGCGCCTTGAAGCTCAAAGTTCAGACCTTGAGTTGAGGATTTGTATATAAGGCCCAGATATAACGACCGTCAGAGAGGCTTCAAAGAGCAGCTGGGTATGAGGGAAAACGGACATCGGGCGGAGGTCTGCGGAGGTGGGAAAAAAGCACAGCACGTGACATATCCTATTTCGGAACATCACGATGTGGCGATGCACTCAACTTGCCTTTGACTCATCTAAGGAAAGGCCCACCCAACGTCCACCACCTATAGTACATCGCTCGCAGGCAATCAACTATGCAGCTCATGATACGACACGGGAATATGTGTAGGACTCGGAGTCGACTCTATGGACACGAGTCGCCGGAGAATCAACAGCAAATCAACAGTCGCTGCCGTCACGCTGTAGAGTCAAAGAAACTGAGTACCATTGTCAGGTGCATCCGCCCTAAAGTGCGACGTGTCCGTTTCAAGAGGTCGCTATTCTCAATTCAGACTAATGGGGTCGTCTTGATAGCCGATCGTATTTTTTTTTGTTCAACCTCTTTTGTGCAGAACAGTACGTGCCCTCAGCTCATAGAGCGCCCCGTGTTTCTATTGCATCACTATACCCATGTAGATTCGTTGCAAATTATCAGAGTCACGCTCACCGATCGCGACTTCTTTTTGTTTCTGTACAACCTACGTGTTCTTGTCGGGATGTGGGGTCGACGAGGACCAGTATCATTGTTTTGTCCTATCCCTTCTCACCATACTTCTTATTCAGATAAATAGCGTCTAATTATGCGAATAGCCAGAATTTTACTTCCTTTCGGAGTGCAATGACGGCCGGCACTACCGGCACCTCCCCATCCTCCACCGTAAACCCACTGTGGTTTGCCGTGAAGAAGAACAGGGCATTCTTCGCCTTCGCTTGGCCAATCCTCATATTCTTCAGCCTCTTTGCCGCGCTATTCGAAGCGCAGCGTCAGAACATCCTGCAGAACCGCACCGATGCCCAGATTATCGTCATCAACCGCGATGCCTGGCTCCCGACAGAGCTAAGTAATTGGTACCCATGGGAGGCTACGACCCCCGCATGCTCGACGCAGTGGAAAAAGTGGCGCTGCTGGCAGCCATGTTTTTTTGCTGGTGGCCCGGAGGGATTATCGGAGTCGACCCCAGTGCCTATCAGGTGCTGTTATGCAGAAGTTGCGCGGGGAGAGTGTGTTGAATATTGTGCGAAAGTGGTGCATGGACAGTGCATTGAAGATTGTGGCTATGAACATACTTCGACGACGGGGTGATCAAAAATAAATCCATGCCCAAAGTTTTGTTTTAAATCGAAACGTCTATCGTTTTTGAATTAGCTGTAAGTAGAGTTTTACTTTCCGGCTCGTTCGGTGGGCGTTTAATGGTTAGTTGTATCATCAAGCTGGCGGCGTTAAAGTTGGCGGCGGGTGGTCGGCGACAATGGCCGATATGATAGCCGAACACTACATTCGTGTATCTTGCTTTTCGGGGTAGTTTAAAGTAGCGGTTTCTTTATCGATTTATCCCTTTCTGCGCGCTATTCTCAATTCTCAATAAGCAACGAACTTCGCAGCCGCAACTTGAATTTGCCAAAGGGAAATTGAATTGCGTTTGAGATTCCTATCTGACGACGAAGAATGAACCACATAAATCTGGCTTCGCCGTTACCCGGCCCATAATGCGATTGTTTTGGCCCCAGCGGAAGATCTGGATTGATCTACGCTAGGCTTGGAAGATTTAAAATTACATTTCCACACCGGCGCTGCTGCATCACTCACAGACCCTGTCAGTAGTGGCCCATATTAATCACCCAGAAAACATTTAACGATCTAGGGGAGCGAATTGCAAATGAGTCGACTCTGATCACATTGGGGCCACAAATTTGAACCGTGGGAATAAAACTGCGATGGATCAAAGAATTTAGGATTTTCGTTTTCTGCACTGCCTGACCGGTACTATCCCGCTGAAAGTAACCCGAACTTATGGGCTTCGTAAAAAAAAACATTTCCATCACGAGAATTCCAAAGTATCCAACGTAAAAGATGAAATAATATACTAACATACAAAACACAAATACAACACCGCACCCAACAACCTCCAGATTACAGTGAAGATATTTCCAACTCGTTATATTCTGCGCATTAAGCTTCATCTGGTTCGAGGTTACTTGTCGTCACCGCCTCGAGGATTTATTGGCGTCAAGGGACGTCGTGGCTCTCCATTGCGAATGTCCGGCGTCGCGGACTATAGTCGACAATCAGAGACGTTTTCCATTCAAAGATATGAACTATACACACCGCCGGTACTCCTAAAGCAGCGGAACCCTTGGCGTGGTTGCTGGGCCCAGCGGCGCCGTGCTAATCTCCGCATCAGATCCCGGTAACGCCAAGGAGAGAGAACATTTGCCTTCTCGTGGAGAGCCGCAAGATTGCGCTCATACTGCTTCCTGAGCTCTTTGTCCTCAAACGCCGATGAATTTGACGGAATTGTCTCCGGACTCGCCTGGGGATAATATGAGTTACAGGAGAATGAAGATCGCCGTCTTCGCATACCGCCTCGATCTGCAAAGATCTTCGATAGGTGATCTGAATCGAGAAGCACTGCGACGCACCTCAAGAGGGGGGAGGAGGCCGTGCATGGCCGCCATTGTGTGCTAGTCCGACAAAACGTTACGAGATGAGTTCCGGACGAGTAGAGGTCCTCCTCACCTCGTTCTGCCGATATTCGCCGGGCTCTGGCAGCCCTAATTCGAACTCTATATAGCTGTGTCCGGGGAGAGAAACCCAGTGTCGATACAACTGGAGCTCAGCAATCAGCAATGTTAGTCGGCAAAGCAGGGCTAGGTGGTCGCATACCTCGTCACTTGGATCGAGGCTCGACCCTTGGTCGGACAGAGCCTCGGAGGAACCACGTGTAGACTTCGACAATGCGGCGAGGTTCAATGGACTCAGGTGCCAAGAGCCAAAGGAAGGGATCTAAGATTTTGTTGAGTGCCAACTCTCCGCTGGTGATTGCACAGAACGTTACCGCGGGAGGGGAGACTCGCGGAACCTCGCCCAGCGACATGTCAGAGCCGCTGGAGTTTTCGGAGTCCGTCGAGTCGAGTTGAAGATCCCGCAGATTAGTAAGGAACAAGAGATCTGCGAGATGGTGAGCAGAACGGTTTAGACGCTAAATTAAGACAAGGGATACCGTCAGACATGCGGTGCACAGCAGCCTTGTTAGATTCTGTTTCATTCTTGCGCGTCTTCGGTGCTTGTTTGGCCCTTGGAGGTTCGTAACTGTCAAACAAAAGCCATGTTGGAATTAGGGAGAGTCCGCATGTTAGCTCGACGTACTGTTCAAGATAAGCAGCGGTCGCGGCCGTGATGAGAGGACCGAGGATGGTTTCGAGCCACTTCACCATTGTGGGCAGGTCTTTGAGAACAAATTCCCAAAAGTGCCCGAGGAGAGTGTAGAAACCGTCTACAACACTGTCCACCCCGTTCTTGAGGAGCTGGGGGTCAATCTTCTTCATAACCCTTTTCAATACTGCTGGAGAGGAAACAGAGTCGCGAATGGTCTAAGGAAGGCCCAGCTGCGTTAAACCTTGGCCATACGGAAGGGAACATCAGTGGCGCGCACCTGAAGCATTCCGGCCGGCTGCCCGCGTATGGTGTCGGACATCAAAAAGAAGGTGACAAAGCTGAAGACCTCTTTGCCCTGTGTACACATTCCTTGGCGAGCGAGTATGGCTGCGGGATCCGGGGGTGGCGCAAGGAGGGGAACCCAATCTGGGCCATCGACATTGGGCAGAGAAGGAGGCTCGTACTCGGCGCTATCGACACATTTGTCGACTGCGCGAGAAACCTCATGATTTATATGAACCATTTCGTGGTCGCCGGAGTGAGTTGAAGGAGGGAAGATGAAAGTCGAGAACAAAGACGGTCACGGTATTTGCGCGCTTTGTTCGATCGCACTGCCACCGACGCGTCCCATATGGGGAATTAATTAAACCTTCAAGTTCCTCTCAGTTCTCAAACGTCGATTTTCGGCGCATTCAAGAATTGAATAGTAGGAAAAAGGTCAAATTTTGAATGTACCATAAACGTTTACATCGTGGCGTTAGCGCAGGCGGAGGGCATATGGCCGTATTACTGGCGTCACTTTCGCTGGACCTCCATAGTTTAGTGTTAAGAACGCCTGCCAGTCGGCATTACTCGATTGCGGAAGGTGCTGGGTCCGAAACCCGCTAGAACAGTTTGTGAGCCGGACCTTGGGGCTGTGTCTTCACGTCCGAGTTGACCTCAGTGCATTCCTGCTGTGCGATGCTGGGTTTACGCCAAACGAGCCGTAGAGCTTTTTTCCGTCTGTTTTTCAACAATGGTTCGTTTGTCAGGGCAAGCATTCTTTGAGGTCTCATGCTATTTCTGAGTCGTTTATTTGACTTGAATGATTAAAAAAATTAACGAACGTTAAGCCAGCTTTGAACATCTTGCCTGCGGGGGCAAACAAGGAGAGAATGAATTGCGTGCTTTCGTTAGTAACATCGTCTGGAGTATACCACATCACCATTCAGATTGCAAACGTACTCTGTGTAAGTACCATTTCAAGAATTTCTTGAACATAACAAAAGGGAACTTGAACGTACACTACCAACAGCCCAGACGTCGATTCTTTTCAACGCGACTGGCCACAGCGGTGGGACGTTGAGAACAAGACAGGATGGGCTCCTCCTTCATATTGTACGGGCTGTCATTCTCGCCTAGATGGACTCTAACAAGACGATGGTAGAAACTCCAATACCTCCATTTAATTGGGGTGCGAGGGTTAAGCTCGGATGACCGACATCTTCCCAGTGTCAAACTCAAACGGAGGTGGACCGTGACGGGGTTGACGCCAAATCCTGTGCGGCGCGCCGTCCACAATGCTTCCGTAGAGGCCGAAATGTTTACTGCAGCGGCCCTTTGCAAGCAGAGTCTCCGCAAACCGCTGAGAAAGCTCTGAGGAAGAAATGGCCGGTTTCACCTCAGCTGGTGAATCCCTGACTCCTAGGTCTATCCAGTCTCCTCGCCCATTGCATCAGATACGAGCAGACTCCTAGTTGACGCTGGAAGTTTGTGTTCATGAGCGCAAATAGATTGATATGGTATTTTCGAGTTAGACGTGGCACTAGCGCGAACGGAATGTTTGCTTTCTGAGAAGCGTCAAATGACCACTATGAAATGACCACTATGAGAGCTTGTTCTTTCAGGCCAGGATGTCCAGCCAAACCCAAGTTCCCGATACCGTACCAACACTGACGGCGCTCCGAGTCCGAGTTGGCTGCAGAAATTTGCTTTAATCCTATAGTAGGCGCGCCGCGCGCGGCAGTGTTAATGATAAAGTTGGCTTGGTTGCATTTCCAGTTCCTGGAGCTTCCTGCCATGAATGACGAGGCCGGTCCTGGCTGGTGGCTGAGTTTTAACTTTTGGCTTGCCAAAAGAACTTGAAGGCATGACTCTTGCGTACCACCAGATCACAGCGGGCTATATCAGTTGAATGCGGACTCTACAAGCAATCCAGGCCGCTTCAGCGAAGTGACTGAGCGAGCTTGAAATGAGCGTTGAAGTCGTGGTTGAAGTACAAGTCAGGGCTTGTTGCACCTTGTTTACAACCCAAGCCATCGGCGTCCCGCACCCTTTCTCCGGCCATGAGCACCAAGAAAAAGTCCGTGCCCACCAGCGTAATTGTCACCAGTAAATTAACATCCCCACAGCAGCAAGCTCGACCTGCTCGTGCGCGTGCGGTACTCCAACCCGCTCCCCGCACCACCATGTCCCCCAAGCTGCTCGACATCCCGACGAACCCCATGCGCTACGCGCGCCCTGAGTTCCTCAACGCGCTCGCAAACGATCTGCCGCTGCCCATGATCGTGGACGCCGAGTGCGGGATGCCGCTCGACCTGGGGAAATGGGAGTCTTTGTGGCTCGGGGAGGACGGGGAGGATACGAGCGGGGGCGATATCAAGGCGCGGTGGGCGCAGTTGGACCTGGGTGCGGCTTGTTAATTCCTCCTGGAGAACGATGAAGGATAACTTTTCTCGAAGAGTTAAATCCCGACTCTGAGAATTTGCCGGTACTGGACCCAGAGGACGCGGCATTACTCGCAGAGCTCGCGCCTGCTCCCGCTGCTGCATTCTCCAACGGCCAAAATACAGCCTCGGCTCCGTCGACGCCTCTCCCGGCACACGTCCCATGGCTGCGAAAAACAGAATATATCAGTCGAGAGGGCGTCCAGCGCTCCGGCGCGCAGGAGCCGTGCGTCCCTTTGCCTCCTCCAAGTATCTACTACTTATGGGTTCTCACTCTGACGTTAGAAAACATATCGTTGCCGCCCCCATCGACGTGTCGCGCGAAGCTCAGCTGCGCGACATCGAGGCGTCCTTTGCCGCGTGCAACGACAACTTCTCCCTCGAGACTCTGCGGCATCCGAACAAACCCAACGTCCACGCGGTCGAATCGTACGAGGTCCTCCCTGACAAGGACATTTGGGCGAACCAGTACGATCTCTTCCGCTTTTCGGAGCGGCCGGGCGAGCGCGGGATTGATGCAAGTTTTTGTTTTCGTCTCTGCGCGTTCGTGTGGTTAAATTTTGGCTGGGTGCGATGGTAGGTGGACGACCCGCGGCTCGACTGCGCGATTTTGCGCCCGATGAAGTCGGAGCACGACTCGTTCTTGGCGTACTACCTCACGGCAGACGACGCGTCTGCCATGAAATTCAAAGAGACGCGGTTAGGACTCGCGCCGTACGAGGTGCCCAGCGAGCGGGAGGTGCGGTTTCCTTCTCTTCCTTCTCTTCCTTCTCTTCGTTAACCGTCCTGCAATGCACAGGAAACGATATTTAACTTTGTCCGCGACTACGAGACGGTCAAGGTCGAGCAAGAAGTCCCGAACGAGTTTATGCTTGTCATCGAGGACGAGACCGAGCCCGACGCGGCGGATACCAAAGAAAAAGGGCGCGTACTACAAAAATATCGAGCGGAAGATGCTGTTGAAGAAGAAGCGGGTGCAAGTGAGTTTATTATCTCCTTTCCTTTGATAGCATGCCGGGGTGACTAACAGCGCATGTTAGGCATACGACGAATACAACGACAAGTGGGAGATTATTCGGATGACGCATGTGGAGATGGGTGAGGAGGAGGAGGCGGAGCGGAATGATCTGCTTGCGGAGGTGGAGAATCCACGCTTCCTGAGGGAAGACGTGGATGCGGACGGAGATGTTGAGTTGGAGGATGCGGGCCCAATAGTGGTTAATGGATAGATTGTACTTATATTAGCTGTGTATTTCTTGCTTTCAATTGCTTTCGCGTCTGGTTAGAGCTAATTGAGTTGGAGTAAGACACTGCCGTCTGCCGACAGAAGTTCAAAGCAGGCTGGTCAAGCCACATTCATTATGCTCTGGACTCGGCAGGGCCAGTACAAGCAGGTCATACTGAAATTAGGTCGGTGATGCGCTCGGCCCTCACGAGAATCTCCGACTGCAGCTCATAGTTTTTTCTGGTTCATGAGGCATACGAACATACAACGTGCGCAAAATGTGAAGATCTATGCCTCTGTAAGGTCGCGCAGCCGACGGACGGTACTGTAGATATCGCAGCCAGATCAGAAAAAGAGGGCCAAGAAATAGACAGGGCAGCGTACCTGCGGACTGTTGCAGCCGACGTCGTCGAGACGGTCCATGCGCCCCCAGCGATAACTTTTCCTGCACGAAGAGCAGTTCCAAATTCCGACGGCGGTCCGCTTTACTGTGTCCTATATAAAAAGACAAGGAATGAATCGGCCATTCGACGGGGATGGAGGGCGAACACGAACCTTGCCACAGAAGGTGCAAGTGTATCGTGCGTGTTGGGATATTTCCATCCTTTTAACCTGCTTGCGCAGGGAGGCACCGTAACGCTACAAGGCAACTTTGTCGGTATCGGCTTGAAGATATTCGGAGAAAAACGACGACGTACTGTACCGTACTTTCCGGTGATGCCGACTTTCTTCGTGCGTTTTGTCTGTGAGCCATGGTCAGTTTACCGGAGGGCAAGAATATGGGCGGCAGGCTGACCATCTTGAGGTGTTGGTGGAAGTCTGAAGCGTGTGAGAACTGTGCAGCTGTCGGTTGATGCTTCCGGTGTTTGCCATCATCTTCCACGCCTAACAACATCACCGACATCCCCTCGAGACACCATCAAACAAACTTCTTGAACTGCAATCAACTGCAACTCCCGTCTTTTGTGCATTGCTCTACGATTGGCTGCTGTATTGGATGCACAGGAATACCTCTATTTCAGTGTTCATCTCAAGCGCATCGTGGCTCTTCTCGAACTCGAACTGCGCGTGATTATTATACTTACCGTACCACCGCACCCGCCGTTCTCCAGTCATTTCAATCTGCCGTCTTGCCAACGTCTGGCCCATGCGGCGAGAATCCCAGCAATCTCAAAGCCGCGCTCAGAAAGCCTATGTACTTGCTTCCCCGGACGGTTGACGCCTTTGAACTTGTAATTCTTGCTCTCGGGTTGACGTTCGCTCTCTGAATTTCCAGCAAGATCCCGCCGAGTCGCCCGGAATGCTTCTCAAAGCAGACTTGGTTACGGGGCATAATCAGGCTCGATTACTGACCGTTGCTACCTTGTGCTTCGCCTCTAATTGGTTCTCGCGCGCTTTCGGCAAATTCACGCGGTGGTTGGAATGGTTATAAATGTCCCACCACCAAGGCGATACTTATCCTCTTCAACTCCCTATAAAGCAGGTCTTTTGTTTTCCGTTGCTCTACTCTCCTTCTACTTTCTATTGGGTTATTTCTTCCCATTCGGTGCATTATGGTCGCCACAGTTCTCCTTTGTCTTTTCTCCCTCGCTGCCGCTTCTCCCGTGATAAACCGTCGCGTCGTTTTAGAGCGCCGCGATGTACCGTCCAGTTTTGCGAGCCTCGGTGCCGCTTCGAAGACCGACTCCATAAAACTGCGGTTTGCCCTCGCATCTCAGGACATTCCAGGCCTGCAAAAGGCACTCCTGGACGTTTCGACCCCTTCTAGCGCTAACTATGGCAAACATCTCACCTTGGATGAGGTTTGTATTTCCTTCTTTATTTTATCCGATTTCAATCTGACTATTTCTACCACAGGTAAACGCCTACGCCGCGCCCTCTGCCGCCGCTCTTACAGCCGTGCAAAACTGGCTCTCGTCCAACAACGTGAACGCGACCTCGTCGGGGTCCGGAGATTGGCTTACCGCCACCGTCTCCATCGCGCAGGCCAACACTCTCCTGGGCACCACCTACCAGACGTTTCAGCACAGTTCCGGCAGGACCTACGCGCGGACCCTTAGCTACTCGCTCCCCGCGGAGGTTGTGCAGTACATTGACGAAGTCCACCCCTCGACGACGTTCAATAGCCCGATTTCGCTGCAGCCGGTGGTCTCTATGCCTCAGCCAGATTTTAGGAGGCACAGGAAGGGTAAAAAGGGTGGCAAGGGCGGGGGCGGGAGCAGTGGGAACAGTGGGAACAGCGCGACCAACAGCACCGCCGCCGATTCGTGTGATACTGATGTTACGCCTGGTCAGTGTTTTTTGCCCACCGCTGACTTGGTCTCACCACCTTCCTTGATATTTAGAATGCCTTCAAACCCTCTACAACATCCCGGCTACTCCTGCGACTCAAGCATCGAATAGCATTGCTGTTGCAGGTCAGTTTCTTTTCTTTCGTGCAAAATGGAGATCGGATACTGAATTTAAATATAATAAAAGGCTTCATCGACCAATTCGCTCAGAAAGCCGACTTGCAGCAGTTCCTCACCGCGTTGCGCCCCGACCTGTCCCCTCAGACCACCTTCTCCCTCGAGACCCTCGACGGTGGCGCGAACACGCAAGGCGCAGCCGAAGCCGGCGTGGAAGCTGTTCGTCCTCTTTGTCTTTATTGACTGTACCACAATTCTGACGTTGCTGCAATGCAGAACCTCGACGTCCAGTACACTGTCGGTGTCGCCACCAAGGTGCCCGTGGTGTTCGTCTCCGTTGGCGAGCAGTCGCAGGACGGGGACCTTGGCGGCTTCCTCGACATCGTCAACTTCATTTCCGGGCAGAAGACCATCCCGCAGGTGATGACCACCTCCTATGGTGAGAACGAGGCCGACATCTCGCCTGCACTTGCTACGTGAGTCTTCTTCTCTCTGTGTGTTCTAACTACTCGGACGCTGACTGAGGGATGGGTACAAAGGAAACTGTGCAACGCGTACATGGCGCTCGGTGCGAGGGGCACGTCGGTTTTGTTCGCCTCTGGGGACGGCGGTGTAGAGGGTGGGTCGGCGCAAACCTGCACCACGTTCCAGGCGGCGTTCCCTGCTGGCTGCCCGTAGTAAGTCTTCAAGTTCGGTGTGTATATCGTACTAACGCCTCTTAGCCTCACCGCTGTCGGAGCTGTGCACGGAACGGCCCCGGAGACGGCATCCACATTCTCGAGCGGTGGATTTTCGAATGTGTTTGGCGGTAGGCTCCGAGTCGTTCCATGAGCTGGCTTATTTACACATCTTTCAATAGTCGCCGACTACCAGAAAGACGCCGTCGCGGGGGTACCTCACCGCCCTCGGCAACACGAACAAAGGCCTCTTCAACGTCAGCGGGCGGGGGTATCCCGACGTCGCAGCCCAGGTGCGCCTTCCTCACTCTCCTGCGTGCCTTTTCACTTTGCTCACAAAATCGCAGGGTGAAAACGTCCAGATCGTCTCGGGCGGCACGACCCAAGGCGTTGCCGGAACCTCGTGCTCGTCGCCCATCTTCGCGAGCGTCGTCGCCCTGATCAACGACCAGCTCATCGCTGCGGGCAAATCGCCGCTCGGTTTCCTGAATCCTTTCCTGTATGAGAACGCTGCGGCGCTTAATGACGTTACGACGGGGAGCAACCCAGGCTGTGGAACGCAGGGATTCCCCGCGAAGACGGGTTGGGACCCTGTTACTGTTCGTTCTTTCTGTCCTCCCCTTCATTGGCGCTGCTTGCTGACGCGAGACTTTTTTTGCAGGGCCTCGGCACACCGAACTTTGCCGCACTGAAGAAAGCTGCGGGTTTGTGAAGCGCGTACTTGTTTGTAAATTAGATGTGAATGACGACTGTAATGCATATGTATAGATATCCGCAACGTTTTAGAACAACTAATGTACTTTGGATTGGACAAATGGATAATTTTCCATGAACAAATGGATAAATTCGAGGCGTCTCAAATACAGCCACTTAAGTCCCTGAGTATTCCGACTGTCTTGAATTCTAATCCAAGGTAGATATTCAAACGCGACCGCAGAACACCAGGAGACCGCGGGATACCAGAGAGTGGCGAGCAGGGGGAGTGCAGTGCGTTATCGATCAAAATCAACCCCTTATAAACGGCTTCGTCGACGAAGAGATGTAGCCCCTTATGTCAAACGTTGCGCACGCAAAATGGCGCGCGGCCAAGCTCGAGCGCCGCGCGCAATCTTCCTCCGTCGTGAGTCGTGACACGGAACTTCGGCTTACCAAGCGGAGGATGCGCAACTAATATCTTGACGATTCTCGCAAGAGAAGAAGGGAGTGCCATTGTTAGCACCCTTTCGGGCCGTTGCCCAGAGCGGCTGTCTTGAACGTCGCGGTCGATGCGCATGTCCCGAGCATGCTGAGACGCGGACTCCCACCATCGCTCCCTCGGCTGGCGGATTTCACATTCCCCACTTCATGCACATATGCCAGAAGCCTTGTCGTCTGCTCCAGCGTCCCCACGTTCAGGACTGCTTGCCCTACCTCCACAGCAGCGGCATTAAACGATTTAACCCCTCCCCCACTTGCGATTTTCACAGGGGGTTGCATAAGACAATTACTCGAAGAGCTCTGATCTCGATTCTCGAAGCCGCTCTTGAAGGGAGCGACCCCGAGTACGTGCTGCCCTCAGGACTCAAATTGGTTCTGTTCCCGCTGGCAAATATTGCTTCCCTCTGTATCAGCGACAACACCACGCCGTACGGCCGTGAACAGAGTACGCCAGCTCCGAAACATGTATCCCCGGCTCCGAATCGTGTTGCTCCCGGCCAATACTCCAATCTCCAAGGATGGATTGAGGATGGCCGACCCGAGTAATGCTGATCTGACTTCTACCACCGAGCTCGTCGACGAATGGCTCAACCACTTGTCGAATAATAGCTAATTGATAGTACACATAGAAAAAGTACACAGACAGAATACAGATGTTAGAATTTCACTCGGGTCAGTGATCAGGAACATCTTCGAATAAGCTGCAGCGACTATAATGCGCGGAGACCGCCGCCTGAATTTCCCGTCGATGAGCAGATCGCACAATCGACTTCCCGCATACATAGCAGAAATGTGTGTTGCATCCCGGAGACATGCACTGGATATTTTAGGAGCGAAGTACAAAGAACAGGCGGAAAACTCACCGTCATATGGTTACAGCCGGACGACTTCTGGAATGGAGTCTGGCATCCTGAGGGCGAGGTAAGGAACGCTGAAATTCACATAGACAAGCTGACGAACCAGGGCAGTGCTTCCAGCCGTGAGACTTCATCAAGTGCTCGAGCTCGGACGAGCCGTCGCAGGAGTGCTTCGGACCGTCCATGGAGATGGTCTGCTGGCATGCCTTACACCAAGCGTAATTGCACCTCGGGAGGGGACACACGAGGATCGGGGCCGCCTCATATTCCAGGCGGTCGACGAACACAGACTGCTTGCATCTTGAAGGAGACTGTCAGGTCGGAATGTAAACAGAGTGAAACTCGACTTACTTCCGGCAATGCAGCAAAATACACAGGGAGGCTATCTGGAGCCCCTGAAGAGTTTGATACTCTTTGTCGTCGAGGCCCAGCATCTGGACTAGATCGTCCGTAACCACTACGCGGGCAAATAGTAAGCAGTGAAGGGGTAGAAGGGGATCAGCTCACTCCCGGGCTCGACGCGGGCGTTGTCCGTCACGCACATCGGGCAGAAGATGGGGTAGAGCCTATCCTTAAGCTTCGAGACAACATATCCTTTCATGCAGTCTCGACAGAAGCCGTGCGAGCAGTCTGCGACGCGGGACACGTAATCTTCAGGATACTTGTCGAAGCAGACCCCGCATTCGAAGATGGGCTGCGCGTTCTTTTGTAGAGCCGCTCGCTCTGCCATCAAACGTGTATCCTCCTCCTCAAACTCGCGCTGCTTCTCCCGTGCGTTCAGATCATCGTCGCGCCGCGCCCGGTCCCAATTCATTTGTAGTTGCGCTGCGATCATGTAGTCCTCGTCCTTGGAATGATCGTCTTTGGGCTTCGACACTACGGCGTCAGCGAAGGTGTGGCGGGGTCGATGTTCCTGATCAAAATCCATCTGTAGTTGTTTTGCGAAGATATAATCCATGGATTCGGAACTCGGGGATGAGCGGGTTATGTTGGAAGGGTTGCTGAAATACTCCAGTGCATTCAAGCTTGTCGACGCAGAGGAGGGTCCGGACGTCGGAAGTTTGGATGAACCGGACTGCGAGTCATGGCGTCTCGTCTTCGGAGGAGGAGGAGGGGGCTTCTCGCTATCTTCGAGGCTCCGCTTGACGGACCGGTATTTGTCTTTCAGCTCATCCAGCTCTTTCTCCAGAGCCTGACGATCGCGGGATAAACTCGAGTTCTGGAACTTCAACTCCGCAACCTCTGCCCGTAAGCCCAAAGCAACGAGACTAGATTCCAGAACCCCTTGAGTCAATGCATCGACACTGTTCGTGGCACTGCCCCTCGCTACGAAGAAATGGCCCGAAAAATTGGCAAGGAGCTGTGTTTGCCATTGCAAACTACTGTCGGTGAGCAAACGGGCGTCCACAGCAAGAAGATTATCGAGATGCGCCGCAGTGGCGTCAAGCGATGTGTTGACTATAAGTCCCGCGCCATTCGGGTGCTCCGTTCTTGGATGGGAGTCGAAAACGATAAAGACATCCTGCTTGCCACTCGCGGAGGTGATAGGGAGTCGGAGAACGGTTACGATCTCTGGGGGACGTGTTATTATGACGGCTGCATGGTCATTGGGAAGGGATTGAAGATGTCTGAGGTGGTTTATTCAGTGATGGATTAGGAATAGCGACTCATTACTCACGAGAGTACCTCCCGAAAACGCTTCACTCCAGGCTTCCCGTATGTCGAATATACAAGCGTCAAAGCCCGCTTGAAGAGAGGGATTGAGAATATTTCCTCCACCTCAAGATGGCCGTTGCTGG
This sequence comes from Mycena alexandri, assembly GCA_029233265.1. NCBI lineage: Eukaryota > Fungi > Basidiomycota > Agaricomycetes > Agaricales > Mycenaceae > Mycena > Mycena alexandri. The sequence goes on along the minus strand of JARJCM010000546.1, from coordinate 21,094 downwards.
TCCATCCCGCACAAATGGAGATGACCTCCTGCCGTCGACATCAATTCGATTCCCCACAACGAACAACGAGCTCCCGCGATACTCACCTCACTTGTCTTCCGCGATAGCACATTCTTCAATAAACGGGTGCCTGTGCCTTCCAGTCCGGCCGCTTCCACCCTTCCGAGGACGACACGAACAAAATTCAGCGCAGCAAGCCCGCAGGACGCGATTCCGCCAGCCTCGTACTGACTGGCTCCGACGTGGGACACGATTTTTTCTCTCCCAGCTAGGACCTCCTCGACTATCTCTGAGCGGCCCTCCTGGTTTTCCGGCTGATTTGACGCGATGGGCTCTTGGGGTGCGTCAAGTCTCGTCATGGTGGAAGTCTTCCAACTAGCGCCCGAACGCTCAGGAGTCAGAAGAAACTTTGCAGCGTGGACCCTTTCTCAGAATAACTGCTGTTGAATGCCTGTAAGATTAGGGTGCTAAATGTGCCGCCGCAAAGGCGATGTGAACCTTAACACCTTTGAACATCGAATGGGTAACAACTTAAAATCGATTTGGCAAAAGCATTTCTGCAACGCGCAATACACGCGTTGAATTCAAAGATAGCGCGTTAATTCGGTGGGATTAGAAGCCACTCTCCTAGACAAAGAAACGCCTCGTTGCAAGTTAAGATCAAAGGCCACACAAGCGCCGAATCCTCTTGACCTCCTACCACACTCTGCAAGCAAAGTCCAATGGCTGACAAAATTTCTGAACCCCTCCCGCATCCACCGGATGGCGTAGAGCGCAACCCGACGCCAGACGGTACAGAGCACAGTTCAATCGATGTCGATGGTATATTCCTTTGTCAAATTCCCCGACGCAATTATTCACGATATATAGGTCAAGATGAACCATCCGATGACTCCACTGGTAGATCTACTAGATACCCGCTCCCGATTTCTATTAACGATATCCAGTTCCCTTTGTCGAAAACCCGGACGATGCTGGGTCTGTTGCAAGCTCGGATGAATATTTTTCAACTTCCGGCGACCAAGTTTCCGTTCACACCGAACGTCCCTCTGCTACCCTGGACGCGAGTTTTCCTGATGATCCTATGGATGTGGATGTGCGTTCATGACCTGCAATAAAGCTCTAACGTCGCCTTATACTACACAGCCTCCTGCTCCCGTTTCGACCGACCTCATGTACTCGGTTAACGGGATGTTTAGGGCCCTGGAGTTGGTTTCCGAGGAGGGCAGGTACGGCGTGTTTGACCCTCTCCCACCCCTTCCCTGAATAATTCAACAGTGGCGGTCTCATCAATAAAGTCCTCATCTCGCAAGAGTCGCTCCAAGCGTTCATCAACGAGTTGTCCCCCGGCGCGTACTCTTCGATGACGAAGGTGAGGTTCTTTGCTCTTCACTAAGCGTCGCGCTCACGGAAATTTTTATCAGGTTGACTTCAAGACGCTCGATGAAGTACTAATCAAGCCGGCCGGATTGTACGGAAGTAAATCCGAAATCGTCGCTTTCTTAGCCGCTCACGGCGCCGTCGACGAGCTCACGTAAGTTTTCTTTTTTTCCCTCGTACTATTCAAGTATGTACCGCCAACTGACAATTTATTTCAGCGCGCACGCCCTGCGCCTCTCCAAGGACAACTCCCCGGGGCCGTCCTTGTCCTCTGGACTGTATCTCCTTCGCAGCTTTGGAATAGAGCCTGGCACCGAGCAGATCTTCGTCATTTACTGGCCCGAGGACACTACCTGGGACGACAACACGACCTCCTCCACCATCTCGCGAAATCGGGAGACATTCATGAGGTGTGTTTGGGTCCAACTGGGTTCAATACATAAGCTCAGTTTGAACAGGTACCTCACCAAGATCTGCGACCAGGTTACCTGCTTGATATCAGAGGAGCACGCACAGTCCATTGTCTGGAGCGACGATTCGGAGGACGCGGCCACTAACGAGGCCAACAGCCACCCGAGTCGGTTGTACAAGTTCACGGTCGCCAAGACAAATGAGCAAGAAGAGAGCGTCGTACCTCACCCCGGCTTCAAGGTCGGCATCCCGGACCGTCCATATAAGTATGTATTTAGACTCACGATTACGCTTTTCAGATAAGTATGTCTGTCCTCGCCGACCGTGATGACCAAAGCGAGCATCCCATCGACCGTGCTCTTCTCAAACCCAAATTGATCAGCGGGGGAAACTCGTCAAGCTTTGTTGACGAGTCGTTATGTGCCCGCCGGTCTAGGATGGAAGCCTCTGACTACGGAGACCTACAATACCATCCATATTGCTAAACTGCTGTACGAACCCGTGTCTCTATTTCTTGGACCAGCTTACATTTTATGATAGGGACGAATCCATTGAACTGGGCCCGGAATTTCCTGACGGCGCCATCGAGGCTTTGATGTCTGCGCCATCGCCGCCGTTCCAGGCTCGTTATGGCCCGGCTTTAAAGCGGTGGAAGTCCCGGAATGCCGACGAAAAGCGCTCGATAACCCAGAAGCTGCAGAAGGAGGACAGTGGTATGCTTACGAGGATCACGCAAGAAACTAAAGCAAAGCGGGAGGTTTACAAACAAGCTGTAGTCGATCGCCTCCTTGACTTCTTCCCGTACGTCCCCTTCAACGTACAATCAATGAACCGATGCCTGATAAAAAATCAGGAGTATCCCTCAGAATGCGCTTTCGGCCGTGTCTGACGAGGAACGCGAACACCTTCGACGTATGTCCCTAAACTTCAAATCATGCAGTGTCGCATTGACATTGACGCCCCTGTTTAGGACAATTCCTTGAGTTGTGCAACAGTCATCGATTCATTGAAAATGAGTTGCATGACATTCTCGACGCGCACCGAGCAGAGCCAGTCAAACCCGAGGATCGCTTCAGAATTCTGAAGCATAATCTTACCTATATCGACATATTTCTCGACTGTCGCCCAGATCTAAAAGGTTCTCGGCGAGACAAAGCTATACTGGACTTGAGCAAAAGCTCAGAGTCTTTGATCTCGTCTAAAAAAACTGTTCGGGCGAAAGAATCTGCAGGCCTTTTCGGTTCCATCACAGACCTCGCCTCGCGATTCAACCCTTTCTCCAGTAAATCAGAGCAAGAGCAACAAGAGCACTATATTCGAACTGACGCTCAACATCGGGTGGATCGGATGCTCGATGGCGAGTTTTTGGTCAATCTTGAAGATCTGTTGGAGACGGCGCCTGTCCTGCGCGAGATCATTTCTCAAACGAAGAGGATCGCCACCGATCATCTAAAGACCCTCGTTGACGAGCTTCTGCGAACTTTCGTAGCACGGGTCAATAGCGGCCAGCACAACGAGATCAAGGTGGACCTTGAGCAGACCAGGATCCATAATCTGGCCGACTCGTGCCGCAGGTCTGCTCGTCTATTGAGGGAGGACATGCAAAAGCAGACACCTTCCGCCAAGTAAGTTGTTTGACCGTGTACACAGCATTCATCGATAAACTGAACTCTACTTTCTTTCAGTGTCCGGATTACTGCCTTTGAGCTCCGAAGTACAGGTATGCGCTATAAAAATCCCACCTCTCAGCTATATACCTAACTCAGGCTTGCTAGCGTTGTATGAAGTGCAAGGACTTCGACGAAACAGTAGTTCGGCTTACCTTGAGTGTCAAATACATTTACTGAGCTTGAAGACCGACGAGTGTCAAAGCCTTCAAATGGACCATCTGCTCATTCCCCACCCTCAAGTTATGGCAAACCCAACGACATTATTTCTGGACCCAACTTCCCGAACCGTGATGTAGGAAGCTATCGGTATAAAAATATCAAATGATTATCACTCACGGAGATTATCTAGTCATGCCCAACTCATCGAAAATGGCGAACTTCTGTTAGTGGTTGAGGATCCCACACACATAGTTATATACTTGGAGCGACTCGGCCGCCTCCACCTTGACCTCCTTCGGCATCGAAAAAGTCTCCCCCGGGAGAAGCTCGGTGAACACCCGATTATTGCATACGACGAATCTTTCCGTATGCTTTTACTGTGCGACACAACCAAGGTTAGTGATTATCAGTCTGACCTCATTCCGCCGTCATGACACTTCTTTTAGTTGAGGTTTCATCTGTATGTTTTCGACGAAAACTACAATGGACTGCAAGGCCCGAGCACCGTGGATGTGAAGGCGTACTATGCCGAAGGAGCGGCAATCACCCACGTGTGTTTCGTCGCAGGAAGGAGCGAGGTTAATGAGTTTGTCAGCAAAATGGCTGCAAGACTACTATATGTCACCCAGTACTGGGCCACCTTGGTACTTTTGCTCTCTGGCCAGTTGATACAGTGCTTGATGTGCCTATATTCCGACCCTTGGGTGAGGACTAAGATACTAGAAGTCAGTTGAGATATTTTGGGGAATTTTTAGGCTGTGTTTCGAGCCGCCAGTGAATTTATTTTCGGCGGTACCCGGAAATGGCAATAAACGAGGCAGTGGGCCACCCGCCTAAATCAGTGGTCACGACTAGTACCGTGCACCCTGGAGTACTCAGAATCACTCAAGTGGTTCGAATGTAGGATTCTATACACTTAAATCATGGGTTGAAGGTGTACACGAGCTATAATTACTGAGACTTGCGGCAAAGGAGGATGGGTGAAATGGGGGTATTGACAAAATTGCGTGCGCTACAAGGCAGAGAGACGAGTCTTGGGTAAACTGAATGTTGGAAACATAGATAGGAAGCTATAGCACATAATTAAGTACAATAGATGACACCTTCATACCACTAACCCTTCAAACAAAATCCATTCATTCACGGCAATAAAATCGGGTGGTTCGGTGAAATGACCCCCAGTGGACGCGAACTCGAGTGGTAGAGACTCAAATGGAAAGGGCAGGCAACTCTGGTACTTAAAACGAATGTACATACCAAACTCTAGGGCGACAGCATTGTCGGGTGGGTCGCCAGAAGGCGGTCTGTCTTGCGCCAGTCAAGATAAGGCCGTGCTGTTCTTGGACAGTCTAGCGAAGGTTTCTACCCATCCTTGCGTCTAGCGTCCACAGAGGACGTTACCCTCGGTAGAGGTAACGAAACGAGCCCGCAAACGTGGGAATCGGTCGAGAATTGGTCGAGAACGAAGGAAAGGAAGACGGCAAGTGGCGTTCGGAGATAAGGAATGATCAATTCTCACCCTACCATCGGAACCAAACGGAGCACAGCGTCTGATCAACGCATCACTCGGCTTCAAAATTTGATGGACAATGTCTTCATATATCGTATTCCATCCTTGAAGCACCAAACCACGCACGTCTGCAGCTTAAAGGCTTGTATTATCGAAGTGACCCACTACCTCGACTGGCCCAGTACCCAGTCGGTGATAGTAATGATGAAACACGTAGATATTGGCTATCGACAACGGAAATGCGGCCAAAATTTATTCTCTTGTCCCTCAGCAATTTCGGTTAGTCCTCTTGTTGAATGCGGAAACTATGTTGAGAAATACGTAGGCCTGCGACTGTCTATCTTCCACGGCGTCCTATTTCAGCGTATTCATCGCCGGATGGTGCCTGCCTCCTTCTGTCGTACCCCGAAGAATTCGGTCTTTCGTTTCGTGCTTATCACTGGGACAGCTGGGGTTCTACACAAGGCATCGAACTTGGGATTCTTGAGGTCCCATCTTCTTCTATATCTCTGACGTCCATGGTCACTCGCCGGAGCGTTCATCTCATGGGCATCGATGTGGGTGTTTGCAAATCCGTCGCCTTGGACATAACGAAAAAGACCACGGACTTCATGTTCAAAGAGACAGCGGACAAGAACTTACCGAAAGCACGACACAATACCGTCACCCACAATAACCTCATTGACTGCCACTCGGAGGTCTGGGCGCGTTTCCCCGTTGTCGCCGCAGTTCAGCGTCAAACGATCATTTCATCGAAGAACCGGCTCCCTCGGTCGTTGACTTTTTCGACCCATTCCAATCACGCCAAATTTGCCTCTCGCTTCGATGATCTGATCAGCGCCTTCGAGCGACGAACAAGGAAACCTACTGGGAACGAGTTGAAGAAGATCGGCATCCGCGCACTCAAGTTCGATGAAGTTACAAGAATTTTATCCAACAATAAATGGGCGGTTTCCGAATTTCGCGCAGGGGAATGGCTCGTCGATCTTCTATGTTTGATCCCGATTCAAATTGCAGTGACCCAAGAAAACCGGTTTGTGCCGCTAAAGGACGGGAAGGTCTCGCTCGAGTTGGAGCAAAGGCTTTTAGGGGCGGAGGTTGGCCATATCGTTGACTCTTTGTCCCTGGGATGGTACGAAAGTGTATTTCAGTCCTATATGGCGTCCAAGGTATGCATAGGATTTTTATTTGACGCAGTTCACTTATTCCGACTAGCCCATCAAAGTCGTTTCCTCGATGGGTGAATTTAACAGCTTCCACCAAATATAATCGTTCACTACATAAAATTACAGGAGAGCAATCCGTGGGGAAGAGTTTCTGTTTAAATCATCTCGTCGATACTTCGTGTGCGTAAACTATTTGTTTTTTCTCTTTTGCGTTTGTTGACCTCTCTCAGTTGCGGGCAGCGCCATGAGGACGACTGGTGAGTTGTCTGACGAGAGAGATATTGAATACGTCTCATAAAATTCAGAGGGAGTTTGGATGTCGGTTACTCCCACCAACGAGACACTGATCGTCGCCCTTGATTTTGAAGGTTCCCTTTTTTTTTTGTAAAATTCGACTTCGATGTTCGCTGATCAAGGTACAGGTGTTCACAGTATCGAAAGATCCGCCCAAGAAGATACATTACTTGTGCTGTTCAACACTGCAATATCAAATTTGGTGCGCGCACAACCCATCCGAAATGACCGGAGCTTGAAAAAAATCAAGGTCTTGTTCAGAAATAATTTCGCAATGAGCCGGTCGATTACCGGACTGTTTCAGTCGTTCCAGTCCTCCTCGACCGTCCTAGATCCTGCCGCAAATCCCCAGTTGTTCCGCTCCACCCTGGTCATCATAATCAAGGTGACGTCCAGTCGACATAATTACTAAAGGTCCTTATTCAATAACTCAGGATGTTGTTGATTCGGATGAGCAAGAAATAGTTCGAGAGTATGCCTTTGTTCCTCCCTAGCCGTTCTGATAACTAACGCTTTAAAAAAATTGCCAGGTTTTCAACGAAATTTCAGGTATTTTAAACTTCAGCTTGAATGTCGCTCACAATCAACCAAAATACTACTTGCAGAAAATCGTCCAAGACGAAAAGGACGCAAATTTCATATCTAGGCTTCATGCGGGTCGGCTCGATATCATACCGTGGCCTGTTATCGAGAGCAGAGGGTTCTATGCACTGTTTCCGACGCTCATCAAGACCTCTCGCACAACAAGAAGTAACACATTCCACCGCGGGTGAATTTCTGCACACATTGAAAACTTTGATGGCCAGCTAAAGGCCAACGACTGGGGCGCGCTTTCAGGTTTGACCCCAGTCCATCTGTCTGAGGCTTATTCGTTACTATGCTGCTTCTGTAGAAACCCTGGCCGCCCATCGAGCGCAGAAGTTAAGCACTTACCTCAACAGTGCTCTGGAACTCGGATTTTACGAAACGGAGCCGGTCGAGCCTCTAAAGGTCACATCCTGATTTCTTACATTGTCTTTCTTGCTCATACTTTGCAGAACTTTGACACGGATACCCCGATTGATCAAACGGATACATCCTCGCGTTTCTTTCTCTCGGCGTCCAACGCTGCACCCGAGGAACGTCAAAATATCTTGGCTGAACTGGAACAGTCCTGGGACCAGTTCGAACTCCGTCATCAGACTCCGGAGGCTGACTGGGTTGCTGGGCTATCCCGATTTCTTCTGGATCGCGCAGAAATGAGGATTGAATATGTTTTCCATTGGATAAAATCCAACTTGGCGCGCTTTAAGTCCAATAATGCTAATATGGACGTGTTGCGGCGGGATTTCGATAGCGGCGCCGTCGACCTTAGGGCAAATGTAGAAATCTGTCGGATGCAGTGTGCTTCGTGCAGTCTGCTTTGCCTTTTGGGTCGCCGCCATGGTACTGACACACCGCACGACTGCGGGACCTCGCATCACTGCCCCCCATCCATGTGAGTTTGAGGATGAGCATGCCGAGCTCGAGAAGTGCGGATACCCGTGAGAATTTACATTTTTTCGTCTTTCTAGTTTCCTGACTCATATTGGTGCAGTGCGGGCCACCCTGGGAAGCATATGTCTGTATTCTTCAAGTCATATATTCGAATTCATTCCTCACCTCTGTCAGTTGTGTTGTTGGTCGGCACCTGTGCGGAGAGCCCTGCGTACTCGAGGACAAAAAGGGATGCATGAAGAAATGTACTAAGGTTCGTCGGAGTCCCACTCACCTGAATGAAATGATAAAGCATCTCCGATAGGTTGCGAAACATAGTGACGATGAGCACATGTGTGCTGCTCGTGTACACGCATGCGGAGAAGTAATTATTTGCTGACCTCAATTTCAGCGCTGCTGAATACAATCCCAGCCTTGCAGCTTACAGCACTTGACATTGGGCGGCAACAAAACTTACTCGTGTCCTCACACTTGCACGATACCAAGGTGCGTTTATTTACCATGAATTATATTACCCAATTTACGATAGTGCATGCTAGTCACGAGAATCATGCCCAGCACGTCTGTGCGACACGCTCTTGCCCGATGGTCTGCGAGCTTTGCAAGAGATTGTGTGTCAACACGGATCATCTCCATGGTCTGCAAACAAATGCTCGTCATCTTTGCGGGTTCGTGATTCATTCTGTTAACTCAACACAATCATCCTGATCACAATTAGACAAGAGCATGCGTGCGCTGCCCTCTGCCAAGCAGATGGGATTTGCCAAATCGACACTACACCGCAGTCCATCGAAGCTACCTTTACCGGACGCCATGAGACCTTCCAATACACCAAGGTTTGTCCTTTATCCTCCCCGATTCCGTTCCACTTGTGACATTTGTTTTGTCAGTATTCTCAAGGTGCGTTGTTCTTCTGCGACACCAATTATATATTTACATCCTTCAGACGCCAAACGTTTACTCTGTGCAATCAAGATCCCTCCCGGCGAGCGGGGACATCACGGACCCCATATTCACTCCGACCAGGTTGATCCGTTCCATTTCTGCGAAACTCGGTAGGCACATTAATTTGTTCAACTCAAACAGACCATTTTACTGAACGAAGGCGACAGGTGCCTAAATTGTGGATATTTCTGTACTCTGCCGTTGGGTTGATATACCGTCTATGTGTTCCACACAACGACTAAGTTCATCGGACAGGGCACCCCCAAGTGGAACACGACACAAGCCACGGCTCCATGTCAAGAACCTCGTGGGCTATAGATGGGCCTGACGACACAATCCTCGAGTTAAAAGGACGAAAGTTCGCCGGCGGCGACGACGGCGCGCCTATGATGTGTAATCTTCTTTGCCAGGACTTGGGCCGTCATGTTCATGTTGACTACTGCCGGGGTACTGCCGACGCCCCGTGCGTTGGAGCCGAAGTTGAACACATAGATGTTCCGTTGTCCCCCAATCCGGATCAGTCCAAAGACTGGATATCGCACTCATTGTTTTGGAAGCGAAGTGGTGCGGTGATTTCCTCCTAGCTTTCTGAATTATTACTGAGCGAGATCAATTTCAGGTTTCAAGGGCAAGTTCCTCCCGGGCATGCATGCTTAAGGCCGGCACACTGATGAATACCTCCAGACCCTTATTCTCGAGACGATCAGACCAATTTTGCGAGGTGGTAAGCACCATTTTTTACTGGCTCAACGAACTTAAATTGAGGAAATCCTTAAAGCGAATACATGTGCCCTGGTAAATATCGCGACTTCCTCACGGAATATTTTTCAATCTTACCCTCGATAGGACCCGAGCATTCTACGGCGAATCCTCCCGCACCCTCCTACTGCATTTTACCCGTGTTGCACGCTCCGGCGGCGGGCCAGGTATATGTTGCTCCGGTTGACCCCAATGCACAAAGCTATATTTCCAGTGATGGCCATTCATATGCGTGCAAGGATCCGGCAGAAATGCGACCTGCATATCACGTGTATGTTTGTTTAATATGGACCGTATGAAATTGAATGGCTCACTTCAGAATAGGATCTTTGTGATAGACAAGTAAGTGAATGTTTGTATTGTAATTCGGTCAGCTCAGCTCCTTTTAGATCTATATCTATGAGCAAGACAGATTTGCAACCACTCCCTAACCGGCCTGGCGCCGACTTGATCGTCCGTCGTCATCGCAATCGACTCGGCGCCGTGTTTTCGGCTCTACACGCATTCTGGGTTTCTCGGTCCTCTGCATTCAATCCTGGTCAACCCGGAGCTGTTGCTCCTGGACGCAAAGATGCATATAGTTTAATCTTCTTCGATCATGGCGCTACTGAATGTCTGCGAAACGACACAGACAGCACCCCGGACCAATTATTGCACTCAGTCCTCCCATACACCCCTCATGGAGGGACCAATTCGGTGGCCGCGTTATCAACAGCCGAAGTCATCATGCGGGATTGCTGGAGTGACACACTGTATGCCACTTGTGTTCGTGTGTCTATAAGGCTGATGCTTTGCAGGGCTCCAGTGGTCATATTTCTGTCAGATGGTGAATGCTCCGATGCTCAAGGAACGGTCGTGAGTCTGAGTTCCGCAGCTGTCGACTTGGGGTGATAGATTCTTTTCCTGAAAAAAAAACCCCGCTTCTGACCAACAGCAACCAGGAAACCTCTTTCGTTTCACTCAGTCCTATTCGGAACCAACCGCGGGAGACAGAGTCTCAGTAACATGACTCGGTTCGCTCAGGAGATTCAAAACGCTACCCCGAACAATACGACGGTTCCATCTTCATTTACTGAGGCTCTCGATGAGGTTTGCCTCACTCCAATTTTGCACTGAATGCTCACATCTTGTTGTAGGTGAGATTGGCCCAGACATTCTTGGGTTTCGCCGAATCACTCCGCAAGCCGAGAGGGTTTTTACTACGTTAACAAACCAATGATTCGTCGCTGAGAGTAATATGCTTGTATACATGCCCTGTATTTCTTGTTTTGTCTGGTTGGAAATCGATTTATTGTTCTGTTCCCAATTCCCAATATATATAAAGTTACTCGTATCACCAGGACACTCCGCGCCCCCGCTCGAGGCGTTCGCCATCCTCGTAAAGATACAGGTATACATGGGCCTGGAGGAATACAACTCTGGGACCAATTGCCCCGCATCGTCAACAAAGATCTCATCCTTCAACTTTGATTTGGTACAATCAGAAATCACACTTCCCAACGGGGAGAGGTACCGGCCGACTGATTCGTTCACAAGTAGTTCCAGCTTTTCTACGTGACGTTAGCCGAAACATTCGCGGATTCGCTCCGCAAGCCGGTTGATAAAAGGGCTACGAATGATATTCCATTTCGTCCATAACCTGTACATCATTCTGTATTTGTCCAAATTCGAGACAGACTCATGCTCCAATTGAGTGAGACAGTTAATATTAAATAATACAAGGGCTCGTCGGGGCGCTGCGCGCCCCGCCAATCCCTTGACGTGGCGGCCATCTGGTTCAATTTGTTTAAATATTGAACTCACCATAGACAGTAACCCACGCCACGGCAGTACGTACTCGGCCCGCGAAATAACCTTGTGGTTCGTCGATGCAATTCAGACTTGGATTGAGTTTGGGTGAGCCACTCCAGGAGAAAAATGTGTTGAGAATTTTAGTAAGTTAGTAAGGGTCAAAATCAAAGGCAGAATTTAGAAGCTCGCGGGGAGTAAAACCATAGAAGTAGGACTTGAGGTGGACGATGGTTCCAGCGTTGTTCCAGCGGATACATCATATTGGGGAGGCATGGCCATGTCCGCTTTTCAGAGGAGAGAGCAATGACGTGGTTATCTTGGAATGGAAGTCGAAGCTGTAAAAGATGTCGTGTCAGGTCGTGTCGATGTCGTGGTTCCACGTTAGTATTGATGGCCGAGAAGGAATGAGCGCGGGCGAATCAATGGAACAATGAAAATAGGCGGTCGGCCAGTGGCGGATCAACAAACGGAGCAGCGGAGTTTAGAAAGCCTCACTGCATAATCTTATAAAGAGAGAGAAGAGAAGGAGTTGTCGAGTCTGAGTTTGGTGAAGCTAGATCCAGGCAGCTCATATCCCATTGGCACTCCGCACGATTCGCCTTTGCTATCCATTCGTGGAAATATGTATCTTCTGTCGGGGTATGAGCATCGGCCTGGAGTAACACGACTCGGGGTCCTTATCCCGGAGCCACCGCGCGGAGTTAATCATGCTACGATATGGGTCGCAGCACTCGCATCCCTCGTTGGGTAGAGGAGTAAAGACTGGCTTAACGAGGACCATTTCGAGTGTGGAGGGCAGCGGCGGGACCTCACCGCTCAGCTCGAGAGCAGTTTCCACCTCAGAGATGATCTCGTCTTCCAAGTCTGACAAGCGCAAGTGGGTCAGGATGGCGGCGAAATAGGAGATGCCATTTTTGCGGAGCCATCTCCTCATCGACCACTCCAATCCCACAATGTGAAGACGTCGAAGCGCATAGGAAGGTTTCAGCACTGACACGGTTGTTGAGCGAAGGAGAAACCCGCCACGAACGGTCAGGTCCACCAGGTGGAGAAAGGAGTACATGGGTTCGGACATCATTTTGGTGGCGTAGTACGTGTTGATGCCGACTAGTGCTGGCAAGGTTCGGTTCGGTTCGAGTTCAGGGCACATTTCCGCGAACGCCGAACTCGAACGCCGCGTTCGGTTCAGCCAGTGCCCGAACCCCGAACCTGAACCTGCGTTCAGGTTCGGTTCGGCGTTCGAACGGGTTCGAACCTGAGCAAAATTCGGCCTTCTCGGGGATGAAAAACCTGGTCCATAATGATAGGTATTGGATGTTTCTTCGAAATCACCTCGTCAATTGCATCTAGAGTAGCCTCTGGTGCCTAAATCTCCCTTAAATCAACAAAATCCCATGGTTGAAATTTTTCGGCATTCTGAAATTAGACAAGAGGGCCGTGAGATCCAAGCAAAATCAACTCCAGGTCAGGCCTTGGATTACAGAGGCATAGATCTAAATAAGTGAAGGTCAGAATCGACCACCAAACACCCAAAATATGTCTGAATCCGCTGAAGTTCACTAGTTTTTGAATACTTTCGGTTCGGGGTTCGGTTCAGGTTCGACGGTGCGGCTTGAGGCGTGAACGCCGAACCTGAACGCGGTGTTCGGTTCGGGGGCTGGTTGAACCTGAACCTGAAAAACGCGTTCGGTTCAGGTTCGGTTCAGGTTCGGACCGATTTCCGAACCGAACCTTGCGACCACTAATGCCGACGTCCAATTGCCAAGAGCTCGAGGGTCGGGAAACATTTCGCAAGATGCTCGCAATATCGCCCTTTCTTGTCCAAAAATCTCGCGGTACTTGTTTCTCCTCAGTCTATTGAGCTGAAGATCCATCTCCAATTCCTTCCGTTCAACGTCGGACGAAAGGTACGGAGCCGCCATCTGCATAGAGCGGTGGAGCTCGGTGTCGCGCCATTTTGCTTGAGGCTTGCGTGTTCGACATCTATGATTTCCTCCACTTCTCCTGGGTTGCCATTTATAAAGAGGTAGCGCGTCTTCCTTGATTTGGGCTAAGAGCTGGGCAAAAGCCACAATCTCCGCGTGGCCAATGAGCGCTATGCTCTGGTCCAATAGTGATGTGCAGGCTTGGGCTTCAAGCCAGAAGCCCGTGGTACCAAGCCATGGTTTCACAAGCCAAGCCAAGCCAAATTGCTGGCTTGGGTGGGCTTGGGCTTCTGGCTTCAAATTTTCAAGCCCAAGCCAGGCCATGAAGCCAGGGCTTGAAATTGATGGCATTGATGGGTGCCGAAATCACTGCTGCCAGTCCCATTTCATCTATTTTCACTTGGAAGAAGGACAAATTCTCGAGTTCAACAGACTTTTGGTCAATCTTGGATGACTGAAAACGAACACTTGATGGACAGCTCGGCTTTGCCTTTCCTGGGCATTCATGTGCATTTAGGTGAGCTCTACAGGGGAATACATACAATTTGTACTTTGTTTCGCCATTTCTGTAGGCAGATTGCGTTGAAAACAGGTACAATAAGTGAGATCAATACTACTTGAACCGTGGGAAAGTAATCTGCCGAAGCCATGGCTCAGGCCAGAAGCCCTGGCTTGGCTTCGCAGGGCTTATGGCTTTGGCCCTGGCTTCAATGTCAACGAGCCCAAGCCCGGTCAAGCCAAGCCCAAGCCCTGGTTTCCGGGCCAAGCCAAGCCCGCACATCGCTAGCTCTGGAGCTTGGCTGGCTTCGATGTATCACGAATGTGCCTCGATACTAGGCTAAGCGACCGTCCTGTGGAGCCCGAATCTCTGCAATTAAAACCAAAGACATGCTCGCAGAGTTCTGGGGGGTATCGGTCGAGCATATCACAACTCGTGGATAGCCAGTGGTCAAGTCAGAGCAAATCCGGGCCGGTATTATCCGCAACTGTATCAAAGCGGCATCATCGCCGTGATGCCGAACCGCCGGCGTCGACCAGGGTTCGGAAAACGTTGAAGACAGTTCTACAATGTTTAAACGGTAGGAAAAGGCGCGTTTGGCATAGTTATTCAGGAGCATACAGTATACGTGACTAGTGAGAGCATCAATGCGCTTCCATTAAGTTATTACTCAACAAGTGGTTGAACCAACGAGATTCCCAAAGGACAGCAATTATGCCTGTTTCACGGCCCAGCAGCTTTGCGAGCCGCTTGTTGCAGCGCAACAAAGTTTGGTGTTCCCAGACCCTATGAACGAATCAGAAAAGAGCGGGTCAACAAATGTATCATATTGCATCGACTGTTAGGAGGACGAACGGTGACCGGGTCCCAGCCCTTTTTCGCAGGAAACCCTGCGTTCCACAGCCTGCGCACCACATTAAGCTCTCAGTAGATTCCGTGGAGGGCAAATTCCGCACCTATGTTGCTTCCCGTCGTAACATCATTCAACGCCCAAGCGTTTTCGTAGTAGGAATGGATCGAGAAACCCAAGCGGTGACTTACTTATCCGCAGTAACTTGAACCAAGTCGTCGTTGATCAGCGTGAAGATCGAAGGCTGCGGCGCTGAATGATGTCGCGACGGGAAGCAACATAGGTGCGGAGAATTTACTGAGGGCTTGACCATCATCCGATAGATAGGCGACGAGCACGACGTGCCCGTGAAACCCGTCGTCTTTTGGCTCTGGAAAAGCGCGGAGTACTACATCGCTCGAAAGGTAGCCAAAAAGTTCATGCATAGTCCTGTGATTCAGCCTAATCTCGAACCCATACAAACAGGATTGAGTCAGGCACAGTGACAAACCTTGAGACATCGTGAGGCAGTGAGGGTGGCAGCAAGGAGCAAATGGTGGAACATCAGCTTCCCACGCGTCATTTAGACCTTTCCCACGGTTCAGTTTTGAAAAGATAAGGCGTAGGCTACTGGTCGCCGATGGGTTTATACACTGAGAGCGATTTAACCATTTCCCAGGTGCTTTAGACGACCTGTACCGTTTGCAATTATGGAACGGGGTGCACCCGACTCTTCGAATGGTCGACCTTTGACTGTCAAGACAGACTGCATTTGACGAGGAGGGAAATTCGAACATACTGATCAGTGGGCGGCAAGATGAAATCGGCGGCTGAGGTTCAGAAACAAGTATGTGCATTCGAGTTTACATAACTGTCAAAGAAGCGAGGAAAACATTATGGTATTCTGCGTCCCAAAAGTGTCCGTCGGTATCGAATTAGGTGTCCTATGCCACATTATATCATAAGTTTTCCAGCCGCGTTGAACTCGAGCAGGAGGATAGCGGGCCCAGCGATGGTGTTACCGTCAGCGACCGTGTCGTTGCTGGTGGTGACGACGGCGTAGACTTGACCAACAAGGTCCGCGGGAATGACGACCTTGTTGTCTGTGAGGGGCGCATATTCAACCGACAAACCGGTGAAGAACGCGACGTAAAGAGGAGTGCCGTCGGCGACGGCGGTGGCCGGCGTGTATTCGAGGGAGATGGTCTTGCCGGGGGGAGTAGCGTGTGGTGGTAACTGTGAGGCTGGGGAACGCCTGGAAAGGAAGCGATGGGTTGGTGGGGGGACAGCTTGTGATGAAAGCCGATGCAATTGAATAGACCTGGTTGGGGTCAAGGGGAACCTACAGCAAAGATGTGAGAAATAAAAGAAGGTGTTCGAGGAGGATTGAGACACACATCGAGAGCCCCGCTCCAGCCAGCATACTTGTTGACGGCGGAGGCAACCCAACTCGCATGCCGCGCCTCGGTGGAGAGTACGCTTGCAGCCGCGGTCAAGTACTTCTTGTCCGTGATGAACTGGGCGGCGCCAGTGTAAGCGGAGACGCCGACGCCCTCGATTGCCTGGCTCAAGGCAGCGAAAGACTTGGGATCGGTGTAAGGGCTGGCAATAATAATCAGCAAATGGTCAACGCTAGAAGGAACGATTAACATACAAGCTATAGTTGCAAGGCTGAGTCGCGTTGGCCCCAAGTGCGCCGCTCAGGAAAGCGACATGTGCTGCCTCGTGAGCGGCAACCTGAGCAAATCGTCCGCGAGCCCAGCTGGGCAACCCGGCTTTCTTGAAGTCGTGCTCGCTAAACTTTGCTAGGGCGCCGGAGTAGAAGGCGTTCTCGAGGTGCTCAAGAGTAAGTGCAAAGTTGAGCACGGTGGTATCTGTGGGGCATGTTAACGAAGTGTTAAAAAATGCATGAAAAATCCAATCACCATCAATCGTCGTAGAGTTGGAGTCGGCACGTTTAACGACTTCGACAGGGACGGCGGCAACTCCGAGAGCAAGAGCAAGGGTAGCAAACGTGGTCTTCATGGCGTAGATCGTGAGGTGGGCTGGACGGGGAGTGGGGCGGGGGGTGAAGGGGAGGACAGTTGGTCGAACTGTTGAAGAAAATGGAAATCGCTTCCTGTTTTATAGGGCTACCTCCACCACATACGGGTGGGCAGCTCGGAGCTGGACCGAATTAGAGCTATCCGTTAATCTTCAAGCTCCAGCTTGTCAGAAACATCCGAACAGAGTTGAAATGCCTGATCGGGCATCTCGGAGAACTCGATCAAGCTAGAAGTTGCACGAAAGCTATTCGCAATCGCACTGGTCGGATTGTTGGAACTGCTAGTGATTTTTGTTCTTGCTTGCTGCGAGGAATTCCCATGGTAGTCGCCCAGCATAGGAGGAATGAACATTCTTTTAGCCAGGGGTTGGGTCACAAGACGAAAAAGGCAAGTAAAAATGACGATGGAGTGACGGACGTTTAACATCGACGTCAAAGCGATCGACCGAGTTGCGGAAGAAAAGTGGTACGACTTCAAGTTTATTCGAAAAATCTTGGCCTGTACACTGTAGTCCACTGGCAAGCGAATGCTTTCACCAAGCCAGCAAGTTCGGGAGTTTAAAGAATCAAGTTGCCGGTCCGAACGCGTTTGGCATACTTGAACGCGGGCAGAAAAAAGAACTTTTACGAGTAGCTCAGGGACGAGAAACGCTTGAAACCGCAATAGGAGACGATCCGAGGGGGTGAAAATTTGCGGGGAGCCATCGACCAATACTAGTCGGGCTACCGGTGACTGGGGCGAACTCCTAGACAGCTTCGGGCTCCTCGGTCTAGAAAATGCTGGCGCTGATCATGACATAGTCAACAAAACCAGTGTTCGTGTCATTTACTTACGGTCTGCGGTGTAGTTGCGGATCGATGATCATGAGACAGCCTCAATGACAGCAGGAGTTGCAGGATGAATGTTAGATCATCGATCGTTGCCAAATAGAACCACGCAAACCGGCCCGGGGAAACCGACCCGTTCAAGCTCTTCAACGACGGCATTTCTAGCATAAATCTGCACTCCCGGGCGCTTCCTCAGCGAAAGAATTGACCAGATTTCTAAAGAGCCTCCATTTTCGGTGTCGACCTCCTCGGCGTTGACTTCTTGCCTCTTGTCGTCCGCATACATCTGCAAGCTCCTTCAAGTTGGCGTGACGGTCAGCGAGGTGCTTGACCGTCTGCTTCGCTGCTCGTCGGGTCCTCTTCAGCTCCTTCTCCTTCTCCGCCTCCGCTGCCCTCTTCTCGAGAGTCTCCAACTGCTCGGTTACCCAGAGCTGCTTGACAACGGCCTTGGCGGCGCTCTCCACTGCGCAGTTCTCGAGGGCGTTTGACGTCGGCGGTGAGTCGGGAGGTCTCATCCCTCTGGCTTGCGATGATTTTGGTGTGTTCGATGAGCTGTGCAGCTGCGCGCGCATCCCTGGTTTGATAAACGGAGACCTTGGCTTCTAGTGTCCGAGTCTTCTTGCGTAGTATCTTGGTGCTGGCGACGGTGGCGGCATCCTTGGCGGTCTGGTCGACGAGGGTTTACGGCTCCGCTAGTCCCTAAAGCCATAATTGTCGCGGACAGGGCGTGGATTTTGTCGGCTTGGGTCTGTTTGTGAGCGCGCTCGCGGGCACTGTCCGTCTTGATGATTTCACAGAGGCGCATCTCATACTCGGGCGGCCTCGGCGATCTTCTCCTCGAGTTCTGCAATCTGGGTTTGCTCGCCTTGGTGCATGCCGTCAATGTTAAAGGCACCTTCCTCACCTACAAGGCCGCTGCGAAGGCCATGATTGCCCAAGGCCGTGGGGGCGTCATCTTTGGTAATTCTCTGTATCCGTGTGTGGTCCTGCGATTTTAACACTGCACCCAGGTGCTTCGTCTCTCGCGGGAAACGAAAGGTGGATGATACTCCTATACAACTCCATCTAGCTGATCAGTCGAAGGCGCCGGCATGTGCCGTGTCTATGATTCCTCAAAGTTTGCTGTTCGTGCAATCACACAAGCTGCTGGTCAGTCCTCAACCTATTTCGCAGCATGTTTGCATCGTGATTCCATTACAGCTATGGAATGGGGGGAGGTATTCGCGTAAATGTGTATGCACCAGGAGCCACCGACACTCCTCTCCTCACGAAATGGACGAAGTGTTCAGCAAATTGATCGAAGCTCCCCCGACACTATAAAGAAATTGTTAGAGTCCTGCGGTCGCGAGCGATATATTGCTCACAGAGACGTTCAGATGAAAGGACAAATTGCCCTTGGAGGGCTTGGAACTTCCGAATCGATTGCTGGAGTGGTTTCGTTCATTGCGCCGAAGGATTCTGCATTTATGACAGGTCTGTAAATCCCTCTTCTTACATAGGCGGCTGATGCTTATTATTCTCGGCCTGAAGGTCAAACCTTGTTTGCTGATGGTGGAATATGGTTCGACTGAAGAGCATTGAGAACATGTCTCGTTGTTGGAATGATCCACTCAAGGCGCTCCGTCAACAGCCTGGAAGTCGGACACTTTGAGATGGTTTGAGCCGTCGTGTTTCCACCCCGAGATAATAATAAAAAAGCACCAAATGCCCCTTGTCCATTTCTTTTTGACGTCGCGAAATGAAACACCCGTGCGATGCGAAAGTTTGCGAATTGTTGGTGAAATTACGTGAATTCCCATTTTTGAATGCCGGCGTTGAGCGTCCGCATTTGGCTGACCCTGATGCCATCAACGGCCTTCGGGACGTGTCCTGCACCGTCACTTCACCGGTTTTGCCTCGACTGGAATGGGACGAGGCCTGAAAGTTCCCTGACTCGCGAAATCACGAAAAACATTTTTGCGCAGCAATGGGTTTCAAACATTTCCAGTGTAGCAGCCACCGCCGCTGACCGAGTCGTTGGCTCTGTGCTCCCTAAGAGCTTCGGTAGGATGCTTTCGGCGACATATCTATAAAGTCCTGACTACGGTCCAGAATCGTGATGATTGGCCTTGACAACGCGGGGTAAAAACTAGCCTGGTAAACCGCTTCAAGCGACGCGAGCTCCCTAGCGGCGTTCTTCCGGCCACTACCACCACGATTGGTGCACCTATCTCGATTTTCTTCTCATCGACGTGGCTGATAGCCTTCAGGCAGTACAATAGAAACTATACCGTTCGGCCGACATAGCGTCACTATCCGGGAACTCGGTGGGCGCGGACAAGATACGGCCATTGTGGAGGCGTTGTACGTCTTATGAACCAAATATTTCAGTCCATCTAAACTTGAAGACAGTTTTCTGGAACGGGCACGGGTTTATTTTCGCGGTCGATGCCAGCGCGCCCGAGCGGTTTGCAGAGGCGAAGGAGGAGCTGGGACTGATGTGGGCAGAGATATCGGAGGAGCACCCGATTCTTATCCTAGCCAACAGATGGATTGGCCGGAGCCGCGGAACTGCACCGAATATCGGAGTGCACTTGGCGTCGAAGAGCTCCGAGTCGCCAAAAGGGAGGACTGTAGATATAAAGGTGAGGCATCCTGTGCGGTATCATAATATTCTGCTAATCGACTTTCTTTCTGCGTCGCAGGCTATCTCGGCCATGGACGGGTGAAGGGACGGACGAAGTTCTGGAATGGGTTCGTTCAGTCATTTCCATCTTCCGGCGCGGTACTGATGGTTTGGTTAGTTCGTAGAAAACATATCACACCAACTGATTGTAGAACATAATGAAGCAAAGACACATGTAATACAAGCCTGGTGAATTTAATCGAGAGTGGTTTCACGCCAACCTCTACATTGCTAATCATACAGAATCAATCATCTATGGTATTTTCGACGAGGCCGCTAATATCTACAATCGTGCTTGGATGCTCCCCTCGCTAGAAAGGACGATGAGCGGCACGACCTCTGCGTTTGAGGACGCAAGTACTGACCTTCTCATACCAAATACGGCTCTTCGCAGATCCGTGTACGTCTTGCTCTCCAATCCGCCCTGAGCATAGAACACCAACGTCTTCGCCGCGATCTCGATAAGGTCCCATCTCGCACCCCCTCTGCCTAAACTTGTCGCCAAAACACGCCTCTTTGAATTTGATAGACCATAATCTTCTTCGGCCCAACGCGGCGCAATGAAGATCTCCAGTGGTGCCACAGGGCGCCAGGACCGAATCGATGAGGCTCGTCAGCTCGTCCCCATTCCGTCGATCGGGTCGCTGGAGGCAGCCAGTACCAACGCAATGGCGGTACGAGGCACTCGCGTGTTCCAGCTGCAGAGATATCAATGATCTACGACACAGACGGCAGTTCAATCG
>JARJCM010000545.1:0-47870 GCA_029233265.1 Mycena alexandri | reverse complement strand
AGCGACAGTCTTTGGATGCGAGCCGAGCCGGGCGGAGTACATCCGTCGAACACAACCTCGTACCGATGATGACTGACTACTCCCCTGATGATCCAACCTAATTTCATGGCGCAAATCAAGATCTTCGAGTGGTATTATTCGAATACCTACGAATCGATTATCCGAATATCTATGAATTGGTGGAGAGAAATGTATCGTACCAGAATATGACGGTGAAGCAGCGTTTATCGTTGTGATATTATTGTTAACGAAGTTCCCTCCAAGGATGGTGAAATCTCGTGAGAACGAGAAAAAACCCGCATGTCTGGATCAAACATCAGGATACACGCAATCAAGTAAGGCGGAGAGACAAACGAAGTCATGGTGACCGGGGCCGGATTCTGCAGAGAACTGGTCAGCGTCAGCTTCACCAGCCATGGGTGGTAAATGGGGATGCTGGTTGCATTGGGCTATTGGCGTTTTTATCGGTGCTCTGAATTCCACCTGTCAGGTATTCCGCGCCTTTATGACATCGCGGCGTGAAAAAGCCTTCGGCTGTGGCTCGGGCATTACAAACATCCGAGAAAGTCGGCGAACGTGGCTATTGATTGACCCAATACAAACGTTTTTTAGTTTTTGCGGATTCATGTGGGGGTTAGTCGCGTCGGCATCAATGCTGTGTGGTATTGCGGCGGCCCGCGTCACTGGTCAGTGCCAATACAATCTTTGCTCCAGGACCCGAAAAATCATCGCCTCAGGAAGAGTTTGTCAGGCTACTAGTAGAAAAAATTATTTTGGTCATTTCATGAAAAGTTTTTGGCGAAGTTGAAGCTGAACAAGATATGTTGCGAGCAGTGAAACTCACGCTTGGAGACAATGGAGGGATAGCAATAGAGGGAAGGTGGCGTAAGGGGAGGAGGGGGTTAAATTCGACAACCCGCCGAGAACGCGACGCTGTGCGTATGGAGACGAGCAGGATGGCACGTCCAGTGACGCGACAAAGACCGTGCCCGACTGCCCCAGCAGCATGCGGAGGGGGGCGAGGAGAGGGGGATTGGGCCAACAATATTGGAATCCTCGCGGAATTCAGTGTCGTCAGCGCGGCTGACGCAGGCGTCGTGGACGTGGATGTGAACGAAATGGGGCAGGGGAGGAGGAGAGTAGGTGGAACGAAGGCTGGTATGTACGCACCGGGATATCATGCCCGTGCGTGAATCTCCATCGAGTTATATTCGCCGCAGTGCGGGCTTGGAGGCGCGAGTGGGCAAGACGACAGGACAGCAGGCGTGTCCGGTGTGGGCGACGTTGGCCGGCGAACGGGGCGCGCGCAGGGCGGTGCGACATGCAAGCGCGGGGTGTCGGGGAGGAGGCTGGCGGTCTAGACAGATTGCGGAGGCTGGCATGGAGGGATGGGGGAGGCTGCCGGCATGGCCGCACTGCTGGCGAGACCCAAGGCGGAGGCTGCGGAGGAACGGACCGTGGGGATTGGGAGTGGGGATGCCGGAGACTGCCGGCGGCGGGAACGAGCGGGATAGGCAGGGATTGTCGTCGGGCGCGTCTTGACGTCGGCGCGTGACGGTGGAGAGTATGGAGCCGGGAGCGGCAGGGCGTGGGGAGCGGAGGCGGGTGGGGACGGCAGAAGGGCGGGTGGGGTCGTCGAAAGGCGGGTGGAGTCGTCGAGGGAGGTGGACCGGATTAGAAAGGAGGCGGGGCCGGGTGGGCGCGAGGTGGGGTCGGGGGGGGGCGGGGCAGCACTGGGGTGGGTGCCGTTGTCAATGGGGGAGTCGGGTGGCTCCGACGCTGTAAAATGATCAGTCCACTCCACTCCCATATTCTCTCTCTATGACCAAGTAGGGAATAACCGGGGGATAGCATCGTCTTTGCGTGGGCCGACGACGACAGGGCGAGACGGAAAACTTTCAAAGAAGGAAGGCCACCGATCAGCACGTGGAATTGCTTAGCACGTGATCGGCCCGAGCGGCGTTGATGCACCTGGGTCTGGGTTCACTTTGAAGTTGGAGCTTTCAAAAGGGCTCCATAAAATTCGTTTCCGCGGCCTCACATCGCCCTTGACCGCCCTTGTGACGTCACCATGTAAGTACTTCAGCTTGTTCAACTGACAGTGCCATTTCATCGGTATGATTGCGATTTTTACCAGTGACGTCGGAGAGCGTGAACCAGTTTTGGACATGTACCGCCGCTCTGCCTCCGCTGAAATACCACAGCCAGTATTTCCAAAGTATTTCATTATTTCTTCAACGTTAAGAGGTAGGAATGCTCACTCATTTTGCGGTCACCAACGCACGCTGACATCCTGTTCGGCACTCCGCTGTCGTGAGTTATCGTCCCAGTGAGTGTTCAGTCTCAAAATGCCACGCTTGACAGTTCGGTGGCACGGTAACATTCATCACGCCAAATCATCGCTTCACTAATCAATTTATCCTGCCCTTCGATAATAATACCTCGCCGCGACATGTTTTCGTTCTTCTCTGTGTTCTCGATGACGTCGAACAAGATTCAGTCTTAGACTTGTTGGGCCGCGCTCTTCCTCCGCAACACTCTTTCTTCACACTGACTGTCCGCCTGCGTTAATGCGGTCTGCGATCCTTCCAGCATTGGAAGTTTCATTGTCTCGGTGAGTAGAAAGACTCGCCCTCCGGGTTGCAAACGCCTCATGCTCGTCCCTTCCGTTTTTCTTGGCGAGAAACAGTAGCAATCTTGTCAAATAGCTCCACAAATCGTAGTTCCCTCGCTGTACTTCGCTGTCATGGGGCAGGCCGACGACAAGGTCCGTAATACATTTTTCTTCGATTACCTCGATCGGCCCCGACATTTTCCTGTTCTACCCTGTCGAGCGACTCCACTGCTCCATGATTTCCTTGCAGCTTAAGGCACGCTATACATACGTAGCATGCCCGAAAACATATAAAAGGGATCTCTATTCTCTCTCAAATTTCACTCGAACACATCCCTCGGAAGTTCAAGCTCTCTACCAAGCCTTAAACATGTTCTCCAAGCTCTCTGTTGTCGTCGCCTCTGTGCTCATCGTATGCAGCGGTCCTCCTTTGACGTCTCGTCGCCATTATTGACCTCTTTTTTCCAGACCCTTGCTGCCGCCATTCCCTGGGGAACCCCCCCCCCCCGGTGACGCCCCCCACCTCCCCCCAGTGCTGCAACAGCGTTGTTCCATCCAGCAATGCCGCCGCATCAGCGGTTGCCGCCCTTCTCGGTCTCGACCTCAGCGGCATCGCCGTCCCTGTCGGGTTGAGCTGCTCGCCCATCACAGTCGCGGGAAACAACTGGTGGGTGTTGATTCTCTTTCCTCCCCACTCGGAAACTGGCTTATGTGTATTTCGATAGCGGGAGCACCACCGTGGTTTGCGACGCCCCCGACCAGGAGTGGGGTATGTACTCTTTGTGATTCCCACCGCTGATTTTGTTGCTCAATAATCACAAGGTGGTCTCATCGCTATCAACTGCATCCCCATCACGGCCTGAGTTCGAAGCACGAGTTATGAAGGGCCCGACGTTGGATTCTGCATCCGTTGTCAATTTGTACTTGTTCTGCAGTTGTACCCCTTCTACCCCAGGCACTGATTTGTGTTCAATGTTGTGAATAAATCCTCTTTATGTTGGTTTTTAAACGAAAAACGCGTAAATCCATTGAGTTAATACTCAAGTCTCGGTGGTTTCGATGCTCTTCGTAACAAAGCGGATACGTACTCGCTTCTGACCCATTTTTGCAAGCCCACTTGCAGCACACATTTTCCGGAGCATTTCGGAACTCGGTTGGCACAATTGGTCATAAACGCAAGGGTTATGTCCTTATTTCTCCTCGAGACCACGCCTCCAACATGCTGGTGCCACCGTGATTCCGTATGCTTCGCACATCATAAACTTTTTTTCCGGACCAAACTGGAGTACTCAGCTCTTCGTCAAGACTGAACGGACTCGGAGTCACCTTGCAATCATCCACTTATTTAAAACCCAAACTTCCACTAAGACTATTTCATTTCAAGGCACTACAATCCCAACCGTGCGACCCAGTGTTGGACGGTAAGGGGTTATTTAAGGGTCTTTCTTCATGGTCAGGTCTTGGGACTTAATTACACCTTAATATGAAGGGCAAGTTAAGACTTAAGTTAAGGGTAGCCATTTTTTGCTGAGCTGTGAATCCCCACGCTTTGGGCCTTCAACACGACTTAAAAGAGGAACTCAGAAGGAACTGGCCCCTTCAACCTTGAAAGGGTTAAAAAATAAAAAAAGGTTGAACAACGAAAGCTCGGCCGAAATAAACGAGTTGAAAGGTGGTTAGGTGAGTAATTAGCTGGTAGCTACCCATCTTTTGTTTGCTGAATCATTTTGCAGCCTGCGAGACATGATAAATCCCAGAATTGAGAGGCCTGAGGAAGCATTAGCGCTCTAAATATCATCAAATTCAACACCAAACCTTTCAAAGTCAACCCGACCTGGAACTCGCCCCTCCGTCCCCTCGTGCGGCCAATGCTCGACAAAATTTCCCTTCCCCAGCTGAACTCCGATTATCTGAGAATCGTGTTCCCCCCCCAAATTGTTCCCGCAATTCGCTAGTATTATTTTTAAGGCCTCACACCGTACCTCGGCACGCCCGGCACCGCACTCGGCACAGATAAGGCCGAATAAAGCCGACCTATCAGCGCCGCCATCAATCCACGGTGTCGCCCGACCACCACCACCAACGCACCCCACTCCACCCCAGCGGATCCCACCTCGGCGTCAACGGCCCCCACGCGCCCTACCCCAGTGCTGCCCCACCACCACACCCCGGCCCGCCCTGCCCACCTCGCACCCACCACGTCCTGCCGCCCTCTCGTCCCGCCCGCTCGCACCTCCAAGCACGCCCTGCGGCGAATACAATTCGCCGCAAAACAAAGGAAGAGGGGCGAATATCCCGGTGCGTACATACGTCAATGCGTCTCAGCCATGTTCCCACCCTCTCCCCCATCCTTTGTCCCATCCGCCACCCTGCCCCTGCCCCTCCCCTTCCCCTCCCTCTCCGCGTCCACGAGGTGTTGCGCCATTGTCGACACGGACGATACTGAATTCTGCGAATATTTCAGTATCGTCCACTTCCCCTTCCATTTCCCCTCCGCGCGCTGCTGCCGCAGTCGAGCATGGTCAGTGGCGCGTCATTCGATGTGTTCACTGCCTGCTCGTCTCTCTATGCACGGCGCGCGTTCTTGGGCGGGTTTCCACCTTCCACATACCCCGCCAAACTAACCCTAGCCTCCAACCACGTAAGCTCACTATACTAACCCTAGCCATTTTACCTTCGCGCTCCCATATCGCATCCCAGCCGCCTGCAGGCGTCGTCCTGCGCCCGCGACGATGGTGTGGATTGCCAACCGGCGCTGCCTCTCTCGTCGCTCGCCGCCCGCACCATCACTTTTTCTCGAACGTCGCGCACAACCTCTCTCGCGACCACCGCCATGCGTTTTACATTAACCACCGCACCATCCACCAAAAGGTCGAGTTCATTCAAAAACGTCAACTTTATATGAGTCTTTCTGTCCTTCCCTTTGCCTCGGTGCTCATGGACACTCGGTGACTCGGTCCTCATTCACCTGCTCTGACCGCATTTTCCGTATCAAATCTTTAGGCTTCAAGTTCAATTCTTCCCAGGTCAATACTCACAGCCGACCTATTCCACTGCGAGGCCACGGCCGTGGTGTGTAATATTTTCATTTCATCCCCCGCTCCAACTACTTCACCGATGGCAACTTCAATCTTGCAAGTCCCAAATTTCGATGTAAGTTTCGCCGCCCAATGCATTCCAGCGAGGACTTTCCGCACCTCGTTCTTTATACGTCCCCGTCACATCTACGGTCTTTTTTTTCGCCTCATTGCGCGAGTGGTTGAAACCCGAGAAGACTGAAGCTCACATGCCTACTAGTCTTCATCGCTCAACGATAATTCTGGACCGAAGAGTCTTGAAGAAAAGACCCGACATTGATGTTGTCCGCCGTAGCTTTCCACTCCCTAGATCGGTTACTTCTACTTCCGCAATACAGTCAAGCTCCTGTTGTCTACCTCCCTCATTATTGCAGTAAATGTGGGTCTTTTCCCATGCCAATCCAAACCGCACGTTGAATGTCAAAC
This sequence comes from Mycena alexandri, assembly GCA_029233265.1. NCBI lineage: Eukaryota > Fungi > Basidiomycota > Agaricomycetes > Agaricales > Mycenaceae > Mycena > Mycena alexandri. The sequence goes on along the minus strand of JARJCM010000545.1, from coordinate 41,753 downwards.
GCCTGGCTTCCATCTTTGCTGAACTTGATCAGCAAAACACGTTTTGATCACTTTAAACAGCACAACTAACTCTCCCCGCCGCCCCATCTGCCTTGGCCGCCCTGATCACTTATCTTGGACTTCTTGGCGAGCCCGACAATATTCACGCCTTCAGGATCAGGACCCACGATTCAGACCAATGCATGAAACTTGATGCCAGTGCACTGAGGGCATTGAACCTGGTTGAAGCCCTGGTAACGCAGTATGTAAACATGTTTTCTCGGCGACGGCAAATTAGTTTCAAACAGGGAAGTACCACCCGGAATACCAATCTTTTTGGCTTGCTAAATAAATGCAAGACCACGCAAGGAATGCGCCTGTTGGGAACGTGGTTGAAGCAACCTCTAGTTAATCTTCATGAAATTCGTGAGTTGAACACAGTTACCTTTTGCAGTTCCATGTCAGAACCTTGTTGAAACGTTCGTCGCGGACTCGAACTCTCGCCGCACTCTGCAGGTCTAGACACTGGTTCCTCCCTCTGGGAACGCGTATCAGGTTGTTCTCATGAGTTATCGCTCTTCTTCTGTCGGTTGAAAGAGAACAAGTGTGTGCAGCTTCCGGGGATGATTCAAACGCTCGAAAATGTGCAAACGGAAAACGAGGAGTACTCTGCGTTGATAGATGAGCTATATCTAGTCGCGTTGAAAGTGCTTTCACCGTCTTGGTCAGGTCTCATCGTTCCTTCCTAATGTTGTCTCTCTACAGAGCTTCAACGAGAACTTAGAAAAATACTCGGAGATGGTTGAGCAAACAATCGATCTGGAGCAACTCGACAGCCACAAGTATGTCATCAAACCCGAGTACGACGACCAGCTCGGTGCCTTGCCTGAGAAGCTGGAAGCAGTACGTGGTCCACACTTCATTGGACGGCACCTAGAAATTCCCACTGTAGACTCACGACGGCCCAGACAGTGAGCATGAAGCCGTTGGTCGTGATCTCGATCTCGAACTCGACAAGAAACCGCACTTGGAAATAATCCGACGTATGGTTATTGTTCCCGCGTGACCAAGAATGTAAGCTACTGTTCTTCTAGTTTTTCTCGTTTTGCAGTTCGCCAACTCCTTTGCAGGACTCCAAAGGCATCGACGGAAACAAAAATATATCGAGCTGGGCATGGTTAAGGGCAGTGTCTTCTTCACTACCAAGACACTTCGGTCGCTCGCCGAGGACCACAGGGATTATAGCGACAAGTAACGCATGATGAACAAGTGCGGCCACCTTGCCCGCGACACTCGTTAACCACGTAGAGTACTCCGCAATGGCGAGAGAAAGTGACGAGGATTCATCTGCCAAAATCCCAACGGCAGTACTGAGACCGCGAGTCTGCAGAGCAGTAAAGGGACCGTTTATTACCTCCGCCGACGGCCCGCCTAGAAAGCATCATCGCCCAGAAGAAGAAGAAGATCGAAGAGCGCACTACATAGCCCTGCCGCTCTCACGCTTGCCCCAGATACCACCCACCCCAACACAATGAGTATCCTAAGTATCCTCATCAACGACGACGATTCTCTAGTTCAGTAAAATTTGCCTGGCGGCTGGATCCGAGCGGGGAAGGCTCCCGAATTCGATGCAACGACCCACTACCTATGTGATTCTGGAATCGAGCACCTGATTCCGCTTGAAATAAGCCACCGCCAACGCTGGTTCAACTTTGATACTCATCCGCGTATTCAATACTCACTGCGCAACGAAGGAACGGAAAAATAGTTCGGGCGCTCGTCTGGAAAAAGGTGCACATGAGATTAGCTTTGGCGCTTCAGAGAAAATCGGCTAAGTAGGCGCCGACGAGGGGACCCCGGACGAATGTATCACATCTGTCAGAAGACGTGGCTGGGCTTTGCTGGCACTGCAATGAGAATCAAAATATTCCCATGTTGTCGGAAGACCACTCGAAGACAACTTTTGGCCGAGTTTGAGTGAAAATATTATCTTGATACATCCTGAGGTAAGTAGGAAGCAGAACTTGAGGTTTCTCACTCGGTAGGAGCTCTACCTTGCTTCTCCCAGCCTTTTTTCTGCTTCCCATGACCTTTAGTAAGAAGTTTTTTTGAGCCTCGGCCCCCCCCCCCCGAGTTCCCCTTGAACCAGTCCCACCGCAACGCAACACTGGTTGAGATATTCAAATCTTTCGGCGGAATCTTTGGTGAAAAATGTTGTTTATTGTTCAGTCAAATTTTCACCGAAAGAGGTGCTGAAAAATTCAAAACATATTCACTACTTCTTCAGCCCAAGGTCGAAAACTTGAAAGAAAGTAGCTCTGATAACTATTGGGGATCAACATCCTTTAAGCAGAGTGGTGGAGCGCAAAGCGCCCCGCCGCACAGGGAAAGAGGACCTGAAGGCTAGGGATGGGTTGACGGCAACAAGATGTGTCGAGAAGGCGTGAGGGAATTAGGAGCCGGTGCAACTGTGCGAAATTTCTTCAGCTCGATTCAATATCTATAGTCTCTCTTTAGCTAGTTAACACACGACGAAGAGGAATGCTCAAGAAGTCGGAATATATTACAGCGGCTTAAGTAGTCTAGCCAAGTATTAACCCCGGAAACATAAACCATCTTTTAATCCTGCTTCGTCTTCCCATGCTTCTCACCAAAGTACACCAACCAGTTCCGCATATCCTGCATCATCAACACCCGCCCGTTGAGCAGCTTTGCGACCTTTGGCTGCTTTGTGATCTTCGCGAGATCAGCGTCGGACAGTGTCCATGTTTTGGGATCGAGTGCGAGGAGGAAGGCTTGTTGATCGGCATGAGAGGCGGCGCGGAAGGAGTTTAGGTCGTGGATGGTGGAGCGGGGGATCACCGCCTGGAATGGATGGAGTTAGTACTGCGAGTGTAGAGGTTAGAAGGGGAGGAACATACAGGGTCGAGCGGCGCGGCGTGCACCGCGATGATCGTGGTGATGAGCGTAGCGATGATGGTAGAAGTACGCATGGTTGTGAGTGATACTTGTTATTGTCAAAAGTAAATATCAATATTAATCCGCTCATTCCTTTGGAATCCATCAGCCAATCTCAAATAAATTTGACCACCATATGCCCTGGGGTATTGGCTATGACACACTAAAGGCTCCCCATAAGAATCGTTGCATTAGGTGGTTCAGAGCCACTGCAGCATCGGCCGTGCAGCCCGAGATCAAGGCAAACATCAATTGGCTGAGCAAGAGCACTGGAAAGAAAATACAGGAAGCCATTCCACTCTCAAATCAATGTTGTTGTAGGCACTCACACATCCCCTCTAGCCCTGACAAGGTTCATATTGTGCAATATACTACAGAATAATCAAGTTGAGCCATCAGCATCAAAACACACATGATGTGCAAAACACAGAATAAGGTTGGTTTTGGGTGGGCAAGGCACCAATTATCAGCTACAGGTAATGTAATGTGCATCTATTGAGGCAGCCCAACAACTTTGACTTCAATGTGGCATCAAATTCATGTAGACAAGCTCAATCAGTTATGAGCAGGATGTGGCCCGATCGGACACCAAAAGTCCAGGCCTTGTCCCCACAAATTAAGCAACATTGAGCACCTCAAACCCATCTGGTATGTTCTCAGGATCTATAGACACCCGTCAGGACCCTCTCCATACAGTGGGGCAGTGTCGTGAACCTTGGATTTGAACATTTTGAACAAAATCCAAACAAAATCACACATCAACAAGTCGATCAGTTTATCAACGGCATGCCGAGGTTCGGCACGATGGTGGTCCATGTAAATGTGAGTTGTACGTCCCTGAACATAGATATGAAATTTGGTTCAAGGATTCTGCATACTGGGTGCAATAACAGGCAATTGATATTTACTTTTGATGATAACAAGTAGATGGGTGAGGATGTGAGGATGCGAGTGTGAATGCAAATATGCGGAGAGGATGGACGCTGGTGATCAAAAACATGTCAGCGAGCATATAATGAAACAAAGGAGGGGGGCGTACAAATTTGATGGGTAGGATGAGGGAAGACGAGTTGTGTTGATGATGTTACCAGGGAATGGGCCCTATTTATACTTGGGAAAATGTGAGTCCGGGGATGGAGTAAGACACATGGCGGTGCATCCGCACAAGACAGGAGCTTGTGGCAGAGAGACCGCGGCAGAAAGGTGAGACCACCGCCTCGAGGGTTGATGATAGCTGTACAGTGAATGATGCTGCCATGCGTAGGAAAGTGGAACACCAGCACAGGCAAAATCTTGGCATAAGCTCAGGCCTGTTGAAATGTTGAAACTCAACTCTTCCATGAATCGTCCCCATCGGAGATAAAATATTGCTCGCATGCAAAGGATTGAATTAGGAAGTGGTGAGGAAACGTAATTGCTCACGGGCAACTTTTCCCACGTGTCTCAGCAATGAACGAATCGGCGAGCGCCTCAAAGTCCTCACCCCTATCCGCGCCCCGCAACCAGCAACACAAATGGATGACTTGGAATGCTTCTGCAGACTAAAATCTTATTCCAAGTGCTGCCAAAAAAAAAAACAAGCACCAGATAGTCTAAGTCTTCGGTCGTTTCGGACGCGAAGTCCCGGAATCGATCATTTGTGGACAGCGTTCGCCTCGCGGGTGGAAAGCCGCGTCGGCTTCCCGGCGCAATGTGGAGGTGGGGGAACTCTATGATGGATACCCCGTCACCTCGAGCATTGGCCCTGCAAAAAAGGGAACAAGTAGTATTAAATTAAATTGCCGGTATAGGCTCGAGTAGTAAGTTAGCTAGATCGAGGATGGTGTATGGCACACCAGAAGCTAGAAATGTAGAATAAACAAAAACCGGTATAGACTCGAGAGGCAGAGTAGCAATGTCGAGGGCGATATGTGGTAAGGTAGAAGTAGAAAATGATAAACTACAGAGGGAATAGATAGATAAGCAAGAAATATGGAGAGGGCGGGAGGGCAAAAAGAAAGACGGTGTGTATGTGGCACGTCGAAGTGCAGTGAAGGAGATGTATTCGATCGCCTGTCACTCGTCCACAAACCCTGTTCTGTCACTCACTCATTCTTCGATCACTACAGAACGTCAATTTGTGGACAGCGTTCGCCTCGCGGGTGTGGAAACGGAAGTCGGGTGAAAGCCGCGTCGGCTTCCCGGCGCAATGTGGAGGTGGGGGAACTCTATGATGGATACCCGGTGAGTAAGGAGTCGACGACGCATCCATCGTAGCACCAGATACTGGGGGAATGATACATCGCGGGTTCTCATTAGAGGAAATCCGCGATGTATCAATCGTTCTAGTTAGAAGAGCTGGCGATACATCACCTTAGAACCCGTCCTATTTAGGTTCAGACAGCGCCCAACAGTCGAGCACACCGTTGATAGCGTTGCTGAGCTGGCGATGTATCGCGTTAGAGGAGTGCCTCATTCAAGAGGCGATGTGCGAGGATTTGAGCTCACCGTTGATGGCTGAGCACACTGTTGATGAGGTCGACCAAGAAGTTGGCTTTGTTTACACCGCAGGCCAACACTTTGTTTGGCATCACCCACACGTCCACACATCCAGATTTGGCCAAACCTCTCTCGCATCTGAATAGGGAAATAATTACAGGTGTGTCAAATTACAGTAGAATACAAATTTGTATGGTCGCTGTGTACAATTGACTTTGATTCCGCCTTGCTATCAGAGAAAACTCGACCCCTTATCACCGTGATCCTCTCGTTCAGCCTTGGTCGGCCACACCCTCTACAAATGACAGTGGTTGCGGAACCGGTCTAGGCGGTATCGGTTGCTCGTCGCCCGCCTCACCGTCTAGCACCATGTCGTCCTCGTCCACCCCGTCAGCGTCCTCGTCTGCACCCTCCGCCACATTGTCGTCCTGGCCAACCGCTGTTCTCCCCATGTCGATGAAGTCCGCAGCGTCGACCCACATCTCCTCGAACTGGGCCGCCCGTGTACGCAGTATCTCCGCTTGTCTTCTCGCGTACGCAACGTTGCCCTCTGCATATGATGGGTGCTTTGGGGCGTAAGCAACACCTGGCACCCGGTCTACGTCCTCTTCTGGACCTTGTGGACGCCGCCCAGCTCTCTCATCCCACCATCCGGCGCGCCACCATAGAAATTGAAGGATTCGCCGCATTTCCTCCTCAAGCAGATCGAGCTGCTCGCTCTGTCGCAAAAATCTCGCCCTCGTTTTCGCCCACTCAATTCGAAGTGCTGTATGCATGAGATATTAGCACGTTTTGCAGCGCGGAGCACAAAGTGGCAGACCTTCGTTCATCTCCCCCTCCTCCTCCTCCAATCCTGGACTCCTCCATATCCAGGACATCCTGGCCTTCGCTTCCGCCCCCGCCTGCTGCGCCTTCTGTCGCGCCGCCGATCCCTTCTTCATCAACAGCTTCTTTCGTTCCGGGTCCTGGAATAACGCCTGCGGCATCCCTCTCACGTCCTCCGGCATCAGAGGCTGCAACACCGTCTCCCATCCGCTTTGCTTCAGCTGTCTCCCCAGCGCCTTCAGCACGCGCCACGCCGCGCGATAACGCTCTGCTGATCGCCTGGTCCGTTCCTCCACCCCCTCAATCTTCGTCTGCGACCGCGAGTTCGCCTTGACTCCCCGAGCGAATCTATCCTTGTACTTGTAGAGGTGCGTGCGGAGGAGCAGCTGATGGCGCACGTCGTCGAGAGCCTCATGCGCCTGCGCCTCGCGAAGCCGGAACTCGTAGTCGTATAGCTCGGTGTCGCAAGGGACGCGGCCGTTGATGCTAGAGGGCAGCCATAAGGCCATGTGCTGCACCACCTGCACACCTGCACCTGCGTCGCGGAAATCCTCTTCCGCGCGCGGTCCTCCTCCGCTCGCAAGACAGCGACGTGGGGGATGATTAGGACCTGCGCATCCATCCACGTCAACTTTCGCCGAAGTTTGTTGCCCTGCTCGGTCAGATTCGTCTGCTGCTCCGCGGTGGGGTGGTTGCCGATTTTCCCGACGTCGAAGCCCAACGTGCGCCTGCATCCCGTGAGTCCCAGCTCCCACTGCGAAAGGGCACCAAGCACTTACTGTAACTCCTCCAATTGCAGCCCCATCCCAATCCACTCCGTCGCGTGCATCTCTGCGGATGCTCCTTCGTCATCCCCCTCCTCACTACTGTCCTTGGCGCCGTCCACGTCCATCACCTGCTCCATGTCCTTCTGCCACCTCCTCTGCCATCTTGCCGCCGCACGTCCACTACTGTTCTGTGCTCGCCCTTGCGAGCAAAACGGATTCAGATTCGAAGTGTCCCCCTCCCAAGCTTCAATTTCGACCCGCCACTCCTCCAACGTCGCCCCCTGCCCCATGCCACGCAGCGACGCCTCCAGCTCCTCCAGCTCTGTGCTCGCTGCGATCAACTCCGGTACGCAGTCCACCAGCTTATTTGACATTGATTTCCCTGCAGTCTATCCTCAGCTTTACGCTCAGCTCAAGACGACGAGTACTCACCTAAGCCCAAGATTTTCTTGTGATTCATGTCGTTAAAGGCGTGGTTAATCATGTCGCGTCGCATCCCGGGGCCCCATCTCCGCCGTACTGCTAGCCAGCGGGTTCAGCATAGCCCAGCCCGCGCGCCTCCCCGTCCGTCATCCCGACAAATCGCGTGAGGTGGAAGGAGAAAAGGATATTGCAGGCCTCAATGTGCGCCGGTAGATGGAATTTAGGGATGAGGAACACGCAAACTTTTTCCCCCGCACAAAGCAGACTTCTGGTCGAAGGTCTTCATCCGCTCCCAAATATTCTTGTGCCACTGGCACGCGATGTCGTACGAGACGAACAGCTCCGAGATCTTGCTCCCAGCGAGTCCTATGAAGAATATGTAGTCCATGTTTATGTACCTGAATAAGATGTCAATAATTGTTAGGCGCCGGACCGCGGTGAAAGTCGTACCTCTCGCCGAGCTGCAGATCCCCCACAGAGTTGGGTCGCTTCATGTTGTGCCGGGCGCAGTCAACGGTGGCGATACCTGAGGACGCTGTTCCCCGCGACTCGCGGTCTGGCTTGTCTACCGCGTCGTGGGCGACGCAGGTGCTGCGCTGTCATGTACAATCAGCGATTGTTTAATGGCCAGCGCAGAAAGAACAGCCCTACCTCCTGCTTCTGCTTCCAGTTCGCCGCCAGATAATTGTAGTACGGTGCGATCTCGCAGTAGAAACACCAGCCATCGCCCAACGAAGGGTCCTTCTCCTCGCTCGACACCTTCTTCCTGCGCATCCGGAAATTGGCGTCCAGCGCGAGGAACAGTGCATAGAGGACACCTTGAGCAAAATTAGCCTCGTTGGCAAACTACACATCTCAAGAACTACCGTCTCGCCTTTGGCGCGTCCTCCCAGCCCGGCGGCAGATTCTTCCTGGGTTGGGGACAAGCGGGGGCAGAGCAGCGCACATTCCCAGGTTGAGTGGTTTCCACTCCGGCGGGGTCGTGGCCTCGACCAGCGCGTTTGAGCATCTCAATGTGCCGCCATTCGCGTGTCATGCGCAAAAACTCGTCGTAGCGATCCTGCGAATTGCTCAGCCGGGATCGAGCACAAAATACACAAGAGAAACTCACTCTGATAAGCACCGTCCCTGTGTTATCAGATTCGCAGACGATACTCATGTAAAACTCCTTCGCCGCACAGTGTGACTCGAGGGTCGTTAGACAGAACCGTTTCAAGACCCTGAACGTCGACGCCATCCTCGGATGCTTCCCAGTGCATGGATACCAGCGCGGCCCGCAGGAGTTGAATGTCGTGCGGTTTGCGCTGTTTTGCAGCCGCAAAAGTCAACGGCGACCTCGTGGATGCGATGGATGTCGATGACGACGAAGTCATCATCAACAGCGCGGTGTGGGGTTGGCACATCTGCCTTGGCGCGGCCGCGCGTTGTTGGGCTTGCCGTGGCCGAGTTGGATGCGCAAGCCCAGGGTCTTCAAAGTCGTTCTCTCGAACCTCCCGTCCTTCCACATCTAGTTGGATGTTAGCGGTACTCCCCACGATCATTTCAAGACTCCCACCTCGACACCATGCAGGGGTGTATCCTGATGCCCAGCGACGAGGCACGCTTTGCAATACAGGTCGTCCGTGAAGCACTCGCGGCAGCGTTAATCGCCTGTGGCCGCTCCGCAGATGATGCAGTGTTCGTCAACTTGGTACTCGCCCCTGCCCTCGAGCTGGATGAGCTCGTCCAGGTAGGTTTGGGGCTTTTTCTTCCTGACCCACTCACCGAGCGGGTTATCCTGGCTAAAATCAGGCCAAAGAGCCCAGGACCACAAAGATCACATACCGATGGTCGTAGCGCTCGAGGCTCCTTCGGAAGCATGTCGTATATCGGGGCCTCGTCGTCGGGCACAAAATCGTCCACTGTCGGCGCAAAGGGGTTCCAGCGGCACTGTATCGGGTCTCAGTCCCGCCGACGGCTTCTTGGCCTTCGTCGGGGACGCGACAGTCTCGACGATGGCGAATTCGCGGTTGTTTCCGCCCATCCGGCCCACGATGGATGTGCTGCTCTACAATGCGGTCCACGGCGTGAGGACGGCCAGTGTCGCTGCCTTCCTCGTCGCTGTTAGCTATGAGCTCACGCTCTGCGCGTTTTCTTTGGCCCATCGTGGACGGGGGTGCAGGGCGGTCGTCAACTAAAACTGAAACACATGTATCAGTGATGAAATACGCGTGGAAAGGAGCAATGTATCGCACCTCTGTAGACCTCTCCTCAAACTGCCATGTCTTCGTCCCAGAACTCCATTACAGGCAGCAACACCTCAGCTGGACCTACACTATTGAACCCACAATGTCAGTTGCGCATTCTCGCAAGGATTAAAAGCTTACCTCCACAGCGTCCACCGCTATACCAGCTGCGAGCGATCTTCAACGTGGAGAGCGGTACCAAAACCTCGATGTGATCCTTGACACTTTGACGTCAGTCATTGTTTTCTTTAGTTTTATTCATTAACTCACCGCGTCCCCAGGAATAAAATTGTCTTATACTCCTACGACATCGCCTGTCAGCGGAACGTGCGCTGCAGTCGTCCAGCTTCAATGCAGTAGTCGTACATTGTAGCGCCAGTAGCGAGAGATAAATATACAAAGGATTCACTTGGACGACAGAGTCAATTTACTTGGACGATTTTGTCAAAGAGAAAGACCCACGATTTACTGGGTCAATTGAGCGCTGAAGCAAGACCGACCGTCTGCGACGACGACGCGTCGCGGACGCTGTTTGAAGCAAGAGATGGGTTTGATATTATACTATTCGAGATTCAGTTGGCATACGTAGCGTTGGAAGACGGAAGGAAAACACACCTGCGTAAATCAATGTACAAAGCGCCCCGAGTGCATCGCCAGGTACGTCTTCTGGGAACCAGTGTCCGGAGTTCATCACCGTTGCAAGATTGAGCGAGAGAAGACCCGCCCATCCACGACGACGACCGTCACGTATGGGGACAGAAGACCCACTGGCCGCAATGCAGACCGCTGCGTCCAGCGGAAGAGAGAGAACCCACCGCCACCTTGTACAACAATGGTGGCGGGAGGAGAGAGAACACCGGCCAATCATGGCCGCTTAGTCATGCGGTGATAGCCGCAGGATTGGCAATGGCCACGCTGTTTCGGCCGAGACGTCGGTGGTTCCGAGCGGCCCGATGTTCGGCCGAGTTCACTTCCAAAACAGGTCTCCAAACACCTCACGCAAATATTCAAAGTATAAACTCTTCATGAAGAACACAAAATCAACGAACAAACACCCTTCACTATCCCCTCTCCCTTCCCTTCCCCTCCTTGCACGCCCGCTTCCTCTCCGGCTGAATCAAACCCAAATCCACCCTGTGCCTCGCGAGCTCAAAGTCGAGCGCGGTGTGGGCACTCCCATACAAACACATCGCTTCGAGCTGCGTTTCCACGAGGCGCCGCATTCTCGCACCGCAAAAATCCATGGTCACGTTGTGGGCGGCCATTGAGAGCCAGGATCATGAAGTTCCCGTCGCGCACGCCCTTGGGGCATTCGTCGCCGCCGTGTCCCAGGAAAACCACTAAACCCAATGCCGCCAGGTGATACCCTTGAAGTCCGGCACCCCCTGGAAAAGAGTTAGCGAGTGTTGCAGGTCCTCAACGCGAACAACTCACCTCGATACGATGCAGAGGCTGCTCCCTGTGCGCTGCGAGAAGACATTTGCAGCAAACGATCCTCGGCCAGAGGCAAGTGCGACAACGGAACAGGCCGCCGAAATCGTTGTCGCAGGCCTCGCAGCGCGTTGGACGACTATCCGGCATGCGCAACCGCTCGTGTTCTTCCGCTTCAAGGCGCAAGATGGCCATGCAGTCCAGATCCTGGGGAGTGGGATGAGGGTGCAAAGGTATTGGGCAAGAAACTCCACCTGGAAGGCGGGGTCCATGGTGGTGGAAGGCAAGTTTTATCCCATCATTGAGTTGCACCATCTGAAATTTTTAACGCCGGCGTTAGATTGACCGAGAATCAGTCCAGATTGGGCCGTTCCGTGAGCGGGAAAATATATTGGGTGGGTGGAGGGACCAAGGATACAAGGTGCGTACACTAAAAGTGCTCTCCATATGTCTTCTTGCGCTGCTCCCCCGCGAGCCGCAGCTGAATGAGCTCAGCAATGTTCGCGGCAGCTACCTCGCGCCGCTTGCTGCGCATCTGCTTCCGCCATCGCCTTCATTTTTGCTGCCTTGGCCGCCTTGTCCCTCGCCGCTCTCGACAGCACCGGTTCCGAAAGAGGCCCAAGCCGGACAAAACCCGGGTGACGTGCGCGCGGCTTGCACAACGCTAGCAACGTGTCGACGCGTTCACGCCGAGCCGCGACGCGTGCCTTCACCGTGGCGCCGGGAACATATCCTGTGGGCTTTGCGTGCGGGTGTATCGGAATACCAACGGAATCTAATCTTGAGTGAGTAAGTATCATCAACTACAAGTTTGTACGCACATCACGCCGCATGAATGCTTTCTCCTTGAGTGCCGGGCGTTCTCGTGCTGCAGCAAGAGCGCGCGCCGCAAACACATTCCCTTACCGCGGCGCCAGCAACATAACCCGCAGGCTTAGGTTTGGCAGGAACATAGCGATCGACCCAGCTCCGCAAGCCCGCGTCCAGCGGGTGCGCCGTTGAGGGCCACTGAATTAATATCAGTTCGTATCTATTCTGTGAATTTTGCTGCTCACATCGTTTGAAGGCTCGGTCCTCCTCCTCACTTAGGATTTTGCACGTTGTGTCTGCCATGCCGGATAAAGCTTGGAGCAAAATCTTGATGCGGTGCGCGTGTCGGAAACTCTTTTATCATGACAATCTCCAATCAAAGTATACATGTGGGCCAGATCCTGCCCGATCTCCCGTCGCCTTTCTCCCCCACCATGGCCAAGGCAACAAAGTCCCGCACCCCGCGCAAGCCAAAGACCCGCCACGGCAAAAGGCACCGACCTCAGCCTCGTACGTACCCTGCGTCCTCTACTGCATGTCCCTGCTCATATCCTGCAGCTGTTGTTGCGTACTCCTGGACCGAGCGTCGTGCCGACACTGCAGCGCTCATTGCCGCTCGTGGCGCCTGGGCTCGGCATCAAGAGGAGGTTGCCAGCGCTCAGCCCGCTTCGTTTCAGACCTCGCCACCGCTTTCGGGGTCAGCGAAAGTACGTTCCAGTTGGTGGAACAATGTTTACCTAGCTGATTCTCTTGTTTTTTTTGGCAGCTGAAATCCTCCTGGACCGGGAGGCATGATTAAGCGCCCCCAACTGGCAGCCCAGCTGCTATGGATGGGGAGCACGTCAAGTACCCCGTGGACACCACGGGAACGGGGTGGGGACCGGCGCCAGCACACTCACGGGAAACGAAGAGCAGGTCGGGGTGGGGACCCCCAGCGACTTCCTCGACGGCTTGGGGAACAGGTAACGGGTGGCAAATGTGGGGAGGGGCGTCCACGGCGGGGGGTACAGAGAGTACGGACGGCACTGCGTCTTAGCCCGCTCCCCCTTTTTTTTTTGCCCCAACGATGTCAATTTTTTTGTGTGGTCTCAAAGTTGACGGCGCGAACTGGAACGGAAAAATTCTGACAGTAAAAACTGAATGCAGCAAAATGAGTTTATTGGCGCCACTAATAACTAAGGCATAAACTTCTGCCAACAGACTGCATATTTCATGTGAGCTATGAGTCGATGAAGCACTGGAGCGGCGGGACCTGTTTAGACCTCGCGTATCAAGCGCGATATTTCCCGATGCAAGTGAGCGCGTTCTTTCTCGCTCTCTGCAAGTTGGTACCTTCGGCGCAGGTAGATCAACACCCGCTCTCAACGGCCAAGTCTGAGGCTTGAATTAAAATTAGGAGATTCTGGCAAGGAGCTATGTACTCACTGATACATCGGTGTCGACATTAACATTCGGTAATTGGATGCCATATCTCACGTTCCCATCTCACGTCGACCTTAAATAAGATCAATCTTGATTTCGGCGGTATCACACATGTCGGCGCAATAGATCCACGGAATAGTTCATGGGGAATTGAAAAGAACCTGTTTTATTTTTGCGACGGGCATACATGAATTACTCGCCCTCGTCGAGAACGCCATTCATTTTTCTAATGCTGTGAAGAGGTGTGAGCTTAAAGTTAGAGAAGGGTTGAGGGCAAGCAAGCGCACCGAGCAGCGATCATGGCCTTGCGTTTTGCACTAAACAATCACAGGCATCAGTCGCAATTCCGCAATTTCAAGGCGCGCGCGCACGCACGGATCGACGTTGGCGGGCCACGGAGCTACGTCCCAGTTAGCTTGGTACTCCTGCGCGCTCCGCAGCGGCTCCTGCAGAAGCGCCTCAAAATTGGCCCTTGCGGCGACCTGCTCCTCCCTTGGAGTGGCTCAGTTGCTAGCACAAAGAGGGAGAAAGCGGGCTCACGATCCCTCGAGGTAAATCACGTTGCGCTCCGGGCCATCTTCAATCCCATCAACGTTCCCTGAATCCCTGGTGGAGCTGTCAGATAGTGCGAAGGAGCGAACGACCCCAACAAGCACATGGAAACATCACCGGCCAATTTGTCCCGGTCCAGTTGTCCCCCCAATTTTTCCCGGTCAAGTTCCTGCTGAATGTCGTCGAAGAGAGCGCCCCACGCGGCATTCCATGACGGCGACGGAGGGCCCATGGTTGTGGGAGTTGGGACACGCGGCGGAGGGCGCAGGCGCCGAGCGCCATTGGGTATTGTTGCCGTCGGTCGCGGCGCTACCAGGAACAAGACAAGTCAACAACCAATATGCAGTGATGAAAAGAAGGGCATACGCGAAGGTTTGAGGCTACGCTTGCGCTTTGACAGCTTCGTCGACGGCTGGGCTGTTGAATTTGACATCAAATGTAGTGGTAGGAAGCAAGAGGTGGAAGCGCAGCAGCGATAATCTTAAAAATAATTTGGTCACCCCAAAATGGAAATTTCACGAAGCTAACAAGATATATTCAGCCAAGATGGGTAGGGTTTACTGGAAGACGTAGACATAGCGATATGAGTGGTTAACTGGACTGGAAGACGTCGACACAATCGCTAAGAAGTTCGTCATACTTTGAGAAAAGATCTAGTCCCCATTTCCACTGGCTTCCCGGGACCCCGTCGAACGCGTTCTTCACGTCCTCCCCGCCCGGTTGCGCAAGAAGGGACTTCACCGATTGAAACCCATACGCTGCCCAACGAAACAGACCGCCCGCGGCGTACTGTGTCATGGAGTAGCGAGTTTTGCCCGTCTGGATGGGCGTGTTGCCGTGGTCGAGGCAACCGGAAGGGATCAAGATGGTGGTGCCGCTGGGGAATTGGATGATGAGGCGGAGTTGTCTCAGATAGATGTGGCCGCCAAGGACATGGTTGAAGCGGCCGCCAGAGGTAATGGGGCAGAAGCCGTGGACGAGATTGAAGATGTCGCAGTGCTCGAAGGTAACGGCGTCGCCGCAGTTGAGGGTGACGGCGGGGAAGATAGAGTTGCGGAACGTGTGGGTGAGGTTGGGGTGCTTCCGGAAGAGGGCGCGGAGGACTTTGCAGTAATAACGATAAAGTTTCGGGGCGTACAACGCCAAACCCACTATGTTCATGTCAGGCGTAGATTTGTATGAAGAATTAGCTACATACTCGACTGGAAACCAGCGATTCTGCGGATTGATTTGTTACGCAGTAGTCGTCGGATGAGGCGCTGGATGAAGGGGGTGTGGCATAGATTGCCGGGCTTCTGTAACTCCAGGGTAAGCCACCGACATACAGCTCTATGAGGGCGCACCTTCTGACTGCCGCCGAATGAGACACCCGCCCGCACGGGAAGGTAGGTGCCGCGCCGGTGAATGGTACCAACCCGCCATTTGCCCTGCGCAGCGCTTTGTGGCGTGCGCGTGCCATCGCGATGACGGCGTCTTCGATGACCGCAGCCCACTCCTCGTCCTCGGGGGTTCTCAGGAGGATGGCAATGATGCAGCCTTCAGCGTCGAGGATAAGCTTGGGGTTGCTATAAAACGTGATTAGTGGGAGGAATGTCACAATGCGACGATACACTTACCGCCCATTCCATTCTAGCACCTCGCTGCCTTCATCAAGCAGCTCTGGCAACGTGCAGAGGCGACGCTTCGCGTTGGCGCGTTGGCAACCGCCCAAGCCCCGGCAGCGACTGGCGCGGCGGGGCGAGATCGAAGTGGACGGTGTGGGCTTCCCTGCTCGCGAGTGCGACTGGGAGTAGCGTGGATCGGGCTGCTTGTCGTAGGGCGTGCGCCTGCATGCTGACGCTGGCGCCTTCGACGCTCGGTGGAGGGGACTGTTGTAGCCTGGCGCGGGACTTGTCGATGGAAAATATGGGGACCGGCGGGGGAGATAGGGTGGGAGGCTTGAGGGGAAGTAGGACGGGAGGCTTGAGGGGAAGGCAGGGTGGAGGAGGAGGAAGAAGAAAGAGGCTTGAGTGGCAAACGCGGAATCTGAGGCGACATTGTCCTCGTCCTCATCCTCCCAGGCATCCTCTGGCAAAGAGTTTTGCCGCGTCTTGTTCGGCAGCGTAGCGGTCATCGTCAGCGATGGCGTCGTGTAAAAGAGCGTCGAGGGAAATCTTGGTCCGAATGACTTGAAAATGGCGCAGTGCGTCGGGCAGCTGAAGAAGTTCGTACGGCAAGAATTGGGCACCACTACGCGTCCGTCGCGACATAATTTCAGCCAACACGGTGGACCTGCCCTGTGAGTGTGCGTCAGCTTGTGTTTGGAAACCAGGGAACGTCGTCTCCGTCGTGTCCATCCAGTGGCATTCGAACGCACCACAATAGGGAACTGCGGTAAGACCCAGCGTATGGTGCGTTCGAAGGCCACTGGATGGACGCTACGGAGTGGGGGGGAATGGGACGCTTACCTTGCGTAGTGGTGACAAGAGAGCGAAATCGAGTTAGTCCATGCGTGTTTGGGGCGGAGGAGAGCAGTGTCACGAGTGACAGTGTGATTGGAATTTCCTATTCTAGACCAAAGTGGCTCCAACTTCGCCCACTTCATGGGCGCTCTTTACTCAACTTTGCGTCAAAACCGACGCTGCAAAACATCTTCCATTGTAATCTATGGTGCGTGCGAGCTATCAGAAGTGAAAATGGTGATAATTAATTATCAGTCCGCCCGAAAGTCAGACTGCAGCAAACGTCTATGCCCTTTTGACCCCCAAATTGGAACGCAAAAGTTGTACTCGACCCACGCGCACCATATTGTGTCGCTATCTGTTCTGCGACATTCACCGCTACCACGAAATTAACGATACGCCGGCCGACCAAAGGAATTTTGAGAATACTCCACGGTGAGGTCTTCAATTTTAATTTTGACACAGTGTCTAATGCTATACGGTGTACTGCTTTAAAATACCCGCCAAGAAGTTGCAAAAATAAGGTGGTCGAATATCAGTCACCCGGGGTATCTCGCACATTTCAAGGCCTTACCGATTTTTCCCGCCCTCAGGAATATTGCCGCTGCACTCAGGACGTCAAAAGGGTGGGAAGGAGAGAACCGTCCAAGGTGTGTTCTTGCAGAGAAACAATTAGCGGACAATCTTACCAACACTCTCTTCCTGCTTCCACCATCACAAAGCCTCAATGACCCAAAAATCGCGAAAACACCCTCCTAACAACTCTGACACTTATCGCCCAGGGTCTTTACACTATTGTGTCCTCACATTACCCTCACTAACCTTGACATTAGCCTCAGCAAGGAGGAAAAAGCTCGCAAGCACAGAAAGGCTCAAAAGGCTTATTACGCAAGGTATGTACGCTGATAGTACCATCTTCTTTTATTTTATTAGCCTAGGGATCGATAGTACCCAATGGCGCGCGTGAAACACCGGGTGAGGGTGGCAGCAAGCCGGTAGGTGATATTTGTCGGGCGATCGGCGGAGGCACTCATTCTTCCTAAGGAAAAGAAAAAAAGCACTCGCGCGTCTCCGGGATGAACAATATGTTCCGCGCCGTCTATCGACGCCCTCATGGGCAACCTGGAGCTCCCCCCTCGCTCAGAAATGCGCACAGAGCCGGCCGCGGATCGTCATACCATGTACTCGGCGGTGGCCTCGACAAAGCACTGCAGTTGGAGAAAGAATCGCTATCGACGCTCTGGTTACTCTGCGCCAACCTCAACACATTGGTGAAGAATGGCCACGACCGCCGTCCGATCGATTTTGGAGAGGGCGATGCTGCTGACCTCGTCCAGGTGCGTGTTTATGTCGTTCAGAAATAGATTCATTCATTCAATACTATTTTACAGTTTGGCATCTGCACCTGCAAGCCTTCGACCTGCAGCCGGCAATGCCGTGGACGCCGGTGCGGGGAATGCTGCTGTCACAGTGCGCGAAGCACTGGAACGTGTCGCAAGGGTGAACAAAGACCACCCTCTCGCGCTACGCTGGCCAAATAATTTGCACCGCGACTATTATCGCACATTTTGGACCCGAGACGACCACCGCCTGTTCTTGGGCCGGTTCCTCTCCCTCGAGACATATGTTGCCGTTCGACGCTGGCGCCTACATGTGTACAACTGCATGACGTACGACGCATCAGGACAACCTCTCAAGTCATATGGTACTTTTCATTCTCGCTGGCCAACTGGTATATCTTGAAATTGAATGAAATTTGGTTCCCTCCTCAAATAGGTTGTGGCCGCAAAAGAAATAATATTGACAGAGCAACGGCCAGAGGTACTGGACTGATGGCCGGATAGTGGCCCATGTGCGCGTATCGCTCATGGGTCCGCATTCCCAGGGCGTTGCCCGATTGGTCAAGCCTAAAACAAAAAGTAAGTGAGGCTACTCCTTAAGAGGAAGTTGAGGGGGATGGGCGAAAAAAAAAACATATCGGAAAAAAAATGACGTTCCAGCCGTGGTGTTCCTCCGCTCAACACTAATGGCTTGAAGCCAAAATGGACGACTACCTGCGCCGTCCACGATGACCGCACGCAGGAATTTTGGTCAATTGTCGTTGCCACTTGGATACATGATTGGGAAAGCTTGAAGGCCGAGCAGGGGGAAGGTGGGAATGGGGTGGAACGAGTACGTTTAACTCACCTTTGGTTTAATGGATTAACACGCGCCTAGAAAACTGGTTTCATCGTCACCGGAGGAATTGGTAGATCTGGGATCAAAAGATTTACTTGTCACACCTTTGTTTACCCTCCCTGCTCGTACCTCGAACACATTTTGCTATGGCGCCAAAACGTTGGACGTCCAAAGAGCAGAGAGATTGGTTAGAGGCCCGACTGCCTTGATATCTTGACGCGAAAACGACTGGCGACCAAACCGATTTCTTTGTGAGCCTGGACGAGGGGTGGTTCAAGAAATGGCCTGAGGAAGCCACGAAGCTCCCCGCAGCGGAGAGCAGCATAGCGTTGGCCCCAGAGGAGCAAATTACGCTACGTGATGCATTGATAGCGCGTAAAAAGGGTGAGCTGGTCCAGGATGTCGTGTGTCGTGCGGCGATTGAAGACGCGTCGGGGGCGATTGAAGACGTGTCGCATGCATGCCTGTGGGGAGGGTGCAGGTGGGACACACGACCCTGCGGGCTATTGTCCTGCGGAAATAAAAATTTCGAGCTGACAGTCTACGCAGCAACTTCGGAGCTGGTTCCGTAACCACACAAAAACCCAGTGCGAGTCCGGAGCCGCTCCAGTGAAGAAGAACGACACCGACTCTATGGCCGCCGCGTTGTGGAAGGAACAGACGCGTCACCGTGGGCCCCAGATCGTGGAGTTGTACCAGACGATGTATATCGAGCGCGTCCGGGTTGCTTTGCAAGCGGAGGGGTTCGATGAGATACACGGCGAGGACCTGGATTGGGTTGCGGAGGACGGCGAGGCGCCGCTGGGGGAGTTGAAGCAGATACTTCGCAAGTAATTGTTGGCGCGCATGACAATGAGGAGGCGGGTGACACGGTGATAAGCCGTGAATCGAAACACGCTGGAAATATGCGTTTTTCGGTATTTTAACCACGCGCATGATCCAAATAAGGACTAACGTGTATCCCGCACGGTTAGTCAAAAGAACATACCAAGGCTATAAGCCGCAACTCGTTCGCGGCTCACTTATCAGAAAACTGCACATACTGAATAAGGGATTGACGACGAGTACCGCTTGGGCAAGGCTGAATATTGGTTCAGAAGCCACTTTGGGGTTCTACTTTACTAAGGGATAAGCTAAGACGCACTCTGTTGATTATTGGTCTAAGGGAATTTCTCCTTAGACGGACCTCTCGAATTGTTGAATAATGTTTACAACCGAGACGCGACGCGTTCCGTCACGTGACCAGGCCATGCCTTAGACAAGGTATTCAATACCAGCTAAGGCGGCTAAAATGGCCAAAGGTCTTGGCAATACACCGATCAAGTGTCACTTATGAATAAGCACGATATTGATGATGCGAGTCTAACTTGCGAACTAACTTACCAAATTGGGAGTTCGGGGTGTCCACAAGAAGCCCGGGCTCTGAGCATCTCAGGATAAGGCTTCGACCACTAGGGACATTACCAGTTACTGGCCCAAGGCTCAAGAAAAGAGCTTACCAACTGGGTGATCGAATTAGGAACCGATCTGACAACATGTCCCGCAACTAAATAACTTATTAGGGGTTGGGATAATGTTTGAGCCTGCACAACTGTATTGAGCTGACGCTACTGTACTTAATAATTCTCGGATAGATACCCGCAGTAGCATAATAGCGCACATGTAATACATTTTGAGTAGATATAAAAGGAGGGTAGAATTAGTAGGATAGGCACTGGATCCTCCCTAAAAGAGCAGGTAGCAATAAAGCACCGCGTACCAGGGGAATTCTAGGGCTTGTTCAGCTAAGGCTAACTCACATAACGAGTTTAGTTTGATAATAACAAGTTTCGTTTTGGAATCGGATATGTGACTATAAGTCAACCCATAAAAACCCACAACCTCACCGTGTTACCAGACAAGAGAGTTTCAGACAAAGAGAGTTCCAGACAAAGAGAGATACCAGACATAGCGAGTTTCAGACAAAGAGAACACAGACTTGACCCAGACAAAGAGAATCGGACGCTACCTAGCTGTGAGGCTTTAAAATCTAACAAACTGCGACTAAGGCGTTCAGAACTCTGTTCAACTCTTATTCGAGCCAAACTTGTGCTAAGCACGCAACTCATACAAACAAACTTGCTCTCGAACTCTGGTCCTCGTCCTTGGAAGTACATTCGTGTAATCTTGGACAAGCAATCACAACTCGTCGGCGAATATAGACCTTGAAAGGGGTGTGAAGGTGTTAGATTTGGTTAGTAGTTGTTAGTTGGTGTAGCCATTCTTCGGATTAGGCTTAGCCAGCGAAGCATTCTGCTCGTCGTCTTTAGCATTAGATAGCATTTTGGTCTGTTTCCCGAGCACACGTTTCAACGGAAACTGTTGGAGGACGAGGATGCGGAGGTCCTAGAGGCGCTGGACGCAGAACTCGCGCGGTTGAATGCGCTCGGTGGGTCAGAGGCAAGCTCAGAGTTGACGCCAGAGACAGCTCAGAGGTGGGCGAACACGTCTGCACCCATAGTGTTGGCTAACCGTCTTAATCCCAGATCCTTGGACCAGCTAGAGGGTATCGTCGACAATTTCCATAGGATTTTGAGGGAGAAGACCGGATGGGTGGGCCTCACGATGGTCGGAGGGCCAACACCGAACGCGGGCGGCGCGTTGAGTATGCAGGTGTAAGTTGACATTTAGCCGCTGTACGCGTTAGCGCCGCCTGATTACCCATCACACAGCTTCTCTTCTGGTCTCACACCCGCTGGCCACACTTTCAAGGAAGCCCATCCCAACTGGAAGACGGCCGTGAGCAGCAAATTCACTGAGTTCCTCAAGAGATGCTTCTGTGAGTACCTGTTTCCCATTTGCCTTAGTGCGAGGTCTTGGTTTTGGTCGGCGTTTTTAGCTCGTAGTGCACGCGACGCCATGGCTTTGCCAGACCCCGACAACATGGATGATTTACTGGCGATGTCTGACGGCGACGACAACGACGCGGAAGAGGAGGCACCAAGCCTTCCGTCCAAGACGAAGGCTCCCAAAAAAACTAAGGTAAAACCCAAGAAAGCCCAGCCACCAGCGCCAACGCCAATAACGTTCCCGGCGACTTCAATGCAAGCTCGTGCGCCACCACCGACTACAGCGCCGCCGCCGCCTCCAGCATTCGCGCTGAACTTCACACTGACACCGTTGTCTCCCTCGATGCCCCCCATCACGCAACCCGCGCCGACTGCGCCCAATTTCTCCCTGACAGACGAAGAGTTGGCGCTTTTGAACGTGTTCGTGGGGCAACAACCAGCTGATCTCTTGTCAAACTGGATTTATCGACGACCAGCCTCGACCCGCAAACAGAGACGAACATGGCTCCCCCGACGGGTTGGCAGGCCTGGTCGGACAAAGATTCTTTCGACATGCCGCCAGCTTTCCGCTTGAGCGGATTTTTACAGAATGAGTTCTCGAGCGCAGGTTCAGGTATGTCCCGCTACTCGCACTACAGCTAGAAGTAAGATCCTAACGCTACCGTAGCATTTTCGCTGTTGTGGTGTGCCTGGCGGCTTCCCCGAGATCTATACGCGGTAGTTGTACTTATTAGGTTCAGATGGTCTGTCATCGGCAATACATTGGGTTTTCTCTGCTTCCTCCCTTCCCGCTGAGACGGCGCAACACCAATTGTGTCGCAATCGGGCTATTTTAAGCTTTATGAGCACTAGTTGGTGCTAGGGGACTCAGGCTATAAACTAGCTTCTGGCTGCATTATTGACTAGTGCACCAGACCTCTGTTCGGTGATATAAAGGAGAGTCAGAGTGAGCTCCGACTGCTGGCTGTAGTATTCTGCACAGTGCTAGGCGCGGTTACAAGTGTTACACTGGACAGATACACCATCAAGGAGATGTACCAAAGGCCTAAGCATTCAACAGGGATTGTAATCCGACTAGGAGAACCAATGACTGCACAGAATAAGTCTGAAGGGACTTAACAAGAGGGCTAGCGAGCCAAGAGACAGGATCATGCGTATTAGCGCCTCGTTTATCGAGCTAGCTATTGCAGTTGACAGTAGAGCTATTACCTTTGAGTGCCTTGAGCCTCGGGTATTATTCAGAACGAGTCCTAGCACTTGGATTCAAAGTAGAGATGTGTTGGCTGGTGCTAGTGCTTCAGCAATTGCACTAGCAAGGTCACAGAGGGGATATGAGGCTTAGAGAACGATCATTGAAGTCGACTAGCTGTACTAGCATGCTTGGTTTACGAGGCTAGTGTGGCTAGCGTACCATAAATGCGAGCTAGATCGACTCTGATCAGTTCCTGAGATGGCAATGGTGACATGTTGAGGAAGTCGAAGTGGACAATCCAACATATGAGCAGGTGGAGTCATTTCGGAGCTAAGGGCTAAGGCTCCGAGTATTTTCGGAGTTATGCACTCTAGGCTCTGGGGTGGAGTCATTTCGGAGCTTGGTGCGATGGGCCTAGCCTAGCCAAGGCCTAGCCGAGGCCTAGCCAGGGCCTAGCATCATTCTGGACCGATCTAGGGTCATCTTGGACCCGGACTTCGGATAAATGGCCAAGATCGTCATGGCAGTTGACAGGTGGATGAGAAATCACCCCGGCATGATTAGTAGATATAGTTTATGTCATGGACTTCTGAGTAGTATATAAGGAACCAGAAAACACCGCTAAAGACCAGTTCATGCCCCGCTCATCGCTCAGGAGTCGATAAGGGTGTGCTCAGGCCAGTCGAAGCAGAGATAAAGTACCTTCTCTGTTGTAAACCAGTCTATAGAAATCGCAGCATTGTTTGTTGGATCCAGAAGTACTTTGGTAGAACTGCCAGTCAATTCATTGACCGACTAGTTGAGCTAAGAGAACACTCCGGGTCCTTAATAAGCCCAAGTGTAACAGAAAAGAGCTTGGATTCAGAGGAGTCTAAGTCAGCTGTTAGCAGCATTCAGCTAGCCAAGCCATAGAGGAAGTGCAGGAGAAGCAGCATAGCCCATTAGTGGGAGTTTTCAGATAGACACTTCATTTACCCTCGCCTAGGACGACTGTACTTTTGTGCGTCCGCCTAGTAAACATCCTTATCACCCCCAAACCTGTACATCCCAACCTTGGGAAGTCTTGTTTCGGAACGTCAAGGGTAGCTAGCCGAGAGTGCGGTGTTTGTTTAGTTGGGATAGTTGAGGCCATAATTCAATTCTCGTTGTGCTAGGAATCCAAACCAGTAGTCGCATACTATGGCTCGGACCCGAACTCACTGAGGAAGACGCGCTTAGTCTTAGTGAAGTATAAGTAGGGGATTTGGTGTTGTGTTAGGTGTTGTGTGTGGTGTGTTAGTGTTCAGCTAGCCCGCATTCAGAGCTTAGTTAGCCCATTTTCACTGTTAGCGCATCTTGCCCGTTTCATCACCGCTGCGAGCCCCGTTGGCTCATCTCCGGCCCAGAGACACTGAGGTGCTCTCCATCTGGTGATTGGACTGGTATTCGCTCTTCTCCACGCGTCCTTCGGCCCAGATAGGCTTCCTTGGCTCTCCAGAGCAGCAACTCTCGACTTTCCTCTCCTCTGCTGCTAGCAGATTTCTCAGCGCTTTTTTTGACCTCCCCCCCCACTCATCTATCCTCGGCACATATCGTCACCGGCAACTCGCATTGACCGCGTCCTCAGACGCACATTCACACACCTCGCCTCTTTCTCAGATGGCAAAAGCTTGGGCAAGACAGATGGCGAAGAGAAGGAAGGCTGAAGCGGAGGAACGTCGCGCGCTCGTAAGCACATCCATCCCACCTGCTCTATCTCCACCACCCCCCAATCGACTCCTTTGGCTGAATGCCCGCGCCGACGACGCGAGTCGGGGAATCTTCCCCGTTTGGTCCTTCGACGAAAATGGCAATTATATCGATGAGTTGGCGCCGGAACCCATAACAGTCCCCCCACCTCTGTCCTGGTCCAACGACTTCCCGGCCACCACCGTCACCACCATCCACACGGTCTACACTGAGCCCGTAACGTTGATAAGGTGTGAATTTGAACACACCTGAAATATTCGATTTTGCAACCTTTCAGTTGGAAACAACTGATGAAACTAGTCAATAAGGCAGTGGAGAGTACTGGTCTACTCCCAGGACTGAGTACTAGGCTGCTTAACGCATTTGAAACACCAGTGATATCACTACTTTTTACCACACTGGTCATGGAAGTACTCCTGCAAACTGTACACTTTGTGCAGAGAGTTTGAGGAATTCTGTGGATGCTAGGCCATCACCAAAACACATGGGACATTGGAAGGACTTTATAAATGGCTACAGAACTCAGGGATATACTATCGGTGATCTTGCAAAGTCATTTTGATGACAGTTACCATATTAGGAGTCTAGTGGTTGAACTTGGTGATTTCCGGGTAGTTCCGGTGCCTGTTCTCACTTAAATCGGACATGGAGGATGCCGGACATTGCCATGGACAGTGTGCAATGGGTATTGACAACCTTGAGCGCTCTTGGCAAGGTCTGGATTGCTGCGGAACTAGGAACAATTGAAAAGAACTGAATTCCCCTCGGGGAAAGTGGGTCATTGCCTCGGAAATTGCATCGGAGAGCGGTGGGGGCTGATACATATCACTCCTGGGCGCTGTTCCGTCGGTATAACACGGAGTTTTCACCCCAGAAAGACAGGTTTTCTCTCACATCTTCTATATTTATAGTTTTGGCAGAAATGTATTTAACCAGCCATGTAAATTATGTACAGACAGTGAACCCCACTCCCACTTGTTGGCCCACAGCTATTGAGTGTAGTGATCTGGAATCGCCTTGTGCTTGAGCCAGTCTGCAACGACTTGGAATCCACTTGTGCTTGAGCCAGTCCTGATAAGACTTGGAATCGCCTTGTTGTCGAGCCAGTCTTGCTGTGACTTGGAATCGCTTGAGCCGGTCCTCCTCTTCCTACCTACCTCTACACAAAGTCCAACAGTGGTTCAAGTGGTTAGTAACAAGGGGTAATCCTACTTGGATATATCTGGGATAAACAATAAAATTGGGTTTCTTTGACCGTTCTCTATACACTATAAGTGTTGTGGATTTTGGATAAGGTTTTCTGAGGGATCCCCTTTTCGAATTGAGTCTGAGGGTCGATACGCCTGACCCATTGCCCCGAACACATACAACAAAGCATTCTGAGTCGTTGGTGGTTGAGGTTGGATATATTGGAGTGTAGACTTCGTCTAACTCTTTTGTATTTGATTTCACTGCTACACTTGGGTGCAGCGTTTCAACGTGGGCCCCCACGCGACTTTTCTGCCCTCCGCAGCGAGTCGGGACATCCGTGGCGTACCGTTCGACGTCGAAACCACCGCCTCCTTCCTCAGCGACGACCATTTGCTCACTCCCTCCCCAAAAAGATATCCACCCCAATTCCTGCCGTCGTTCACGCGGTCAGCGACGACCCTACACCTCTCCTTCCTCGCCACGTCCTTTTAGCTGACAACAGTCTCGTTTCAAACCCCGTCCTCATTCCCAACAATTTCCATCGCGCAGACGAGCCGGTTCCCGTGCTGGTACTTCCCCGCCCTGTACCACTGCCGTGGGATCCATACTACTTCATGCCGACGGAATATTCGACAGCAGAGAAGTCCCTTCCCGCCGAGACCTTTTACGGTGTTGTCCAAAACCGGCCTTGCCCTGGTGTGTGCGCGCGAGTACCCGTGGATCGATCTTGCGCGCGCCCGCATCTCGGAGATTGCATGGGGTGCTCATCCTCCTGACGAGTTCGATGAGCGCGAGTAATGTTGCCGCGACTCGAAAAGTCGAGTCACGACTCCGTAAGTCGACTCCAAGAGCCGTTCGACTCGACTCGACTCGACTTCGGGCCGCTGAGTCACTTGAAGTCGACTCAAGTCGACTCAAGTCGATGAAGTCAGGGTTTTCGGAGCATTTTTTAGACCAATAGTAAAACACCGGGTGCATGATTAGATAGCCAAGTTGTGTACAGTTCTGAATACAACCAAAAAATGGAGTTACACATTCGCCTCCTCGGGCATGTAGGCGACAATATCTCTCCTCTCAAAGCAAACCAATGGCCATGACTGTCGTAGAACATGTCAGGGATTTAATTTGAGTCATTGAAGTTCAGCAAGAAGCTGATTGAATGTTCAACCAGGAAACTCGGTCATTTCGGGGGCGGAGTATTGCTCAGTAAACACACTTCGGTCTCTTTTCCTACGTCTGTGCCGATGTGCGTGATCTTCTTGGGACTGCAGGCCCGCTTCTAAGGTATGGTGCAAGTTCCAGGTTCCAAGGTTCGACTGAATCCTGATTTATTTTATCACACAAACATGCTTCTCAACGCCAACTATTACACTGGATCCTCACTGTGGACTGCATCAGAGCTCTTGTTGGCCGTGGGGTGCCGTGGAACCCTCCGTCTTAGGTCGAATCAGGGAAGTTCAATCGTGCATGAGGTGGTGTATGGTCGAAGCTTTAATTACTTTTTTTTTTTTTTTTTTTGGCGGTACGATGGGACGGCCGGGCAACTAACAAAACTTTAAATGACTGAGAACTCGACCGCAAAGGACGATGTCTCAACGCAACTCACCCTCAAATGCTGTTGCCCATTACAAACAAGTCCCTCGCCCCTTCTCAAATCCATCTGTGAATGTACAATTTGATTTATCGCCCCGGATGGAAAGCAATCATTTGTTTTCGGTATGCCTTGATTTCCGGTGGGTACTGGAACTAATCCCGCTCCACAGAGTGCACTGATTTTACTAGAGAACCTGTGTGTGTCTAGTCTCACCTCTACCCAATAACATTACTTATACATTTATCTCTTCTTTCCCCTGTTAGTCCCCCCGTTTAGTTCACTCCATTATTTCTGACAACACTGGCGACAATGCGGCTACTCAAGGACCTTTTAGCCACTACACATTATCAGATGACACCCGCAGGACCACTCGTCTTGCCGGGGCTGTGCACTTGTTCAATTTCAGCCACCAAAGTTCGCCGCGTTCACAAATCAATGTGTCTTTAACTTAGTACTTTTCTTCCGATTAACTCTGATTATGGCATATTAGATGTCCACTTAACAACTGGGAACTCCTCTCCAGACCAGGTAAGCATTCAGGCTGCATATCAACTCATCTGACTCCCACACTGAATTCCGCGAATGTTGCGAAGTTCAATGGTGTCCGTAGCTACATAAGTTGTATTTTTCCCCCCGTTTTCCTTTTATTGTGGCAAATGAAATCCCAACGTTATAAAACGATATGCCAAGGATCCTGAGGTGCCTTCCAGTCTATAATTACAGTGACTGAATCACTAACGGAAGTGTCAATAATGCAATACTGCGGTGTTGTCTGCAGACCACATTGCATTATTCCCAGACCCAGACAGCCAGTGATTTGGCAGTGTAATGCAATACCCCGGGAAGTTTACCTGCCAGCGGAAAAAATTTATACAAGCTGCTCCGATCACGTCGGACTTTCTTAAAGGGGTCACAAAGTGATGGCCAGCCCAGGCCATCATCAGAAAATCCAGATTTAATCGTTTCCCCGTGATGTCTCATCACATCAAGCACAGCAACCTTTCAATGACCTCCGGCAGCGATGCCGGGTGTGATGGTGCAGCGCTCAATCTTATCCAACCCTCGGCTATCTGCCCTTCACCGGGAACATTCCAGCCGTGAGTTTTTCCCACCCTTGTCATGTTGCTGAATGCTGTTGAATCCAGCTGTACACCATGTAACCCCCAAAGCGGATGTCATGGTGGTTAAGATGAAACAAAGCTCAGGAGAAAAGGAACGAAGAAAGGGAAGGAAGAAGCAAACGAAAAGGAAATGGAAATGGAAATGGAAATGGAAAAAACAATTACACCTGCAAGGGTCGAACACATGACCTCGCCGGTCCAGCGATATGGCGGGGCAGACTGCCATACCAGTAGACCATTCATCCTTTTCAAACCCTGTGTTTAACATTGCCTAGATAGCTCCCCAGCCCGCCTGCCCAACAGCAATCAAACAAAGGCCGGGCCGATTACTGATACATATCATTCTCCACCTCTTCCTCCGTATACGCGCGCGCCTCCGCCCACCGCACCTGGTCTTCGTCTACGTCGACCACCACATCCGGCAAGCTCGACAGATCGTCACCCCTCAAGTACGCCGCCGCCTTCGCACGCATCGGACCCCATTCGCGATCCAGCTTCTCGCGAATTCTGCGTTCTCGATCAGCCTGCTCCAGGGCATACGCTCTCACTCCCTCCAGTACCTCGGGCTGTATTGGCGACGCATCCGCCAGCATCGTCGTCCTTGCCTCCGCCCTCGCCTTCCACTGCGCCTCCGCATATCGTCCAAACTCGAGGGTGCGCCGCATTTCCTCTTCCACCTTCACCAGGTCCTCACGCCACCGATTTGCGCGGGAATAGGCCTTGCACCACTCCACGCGAATCGCTGTGCCTCCTCGTCAATCCCACGCGAGTGGATGTACTATCTGGAGCACGTACCTTCGTGCAGCTTCTTGTCGCCGGTCTGCTTTGTCGGCGCCGCGTACCAGATCCAAGATAATGTCCTATTCGTCTCCCCCATCGCCACCGCCCCCGTAGCCGCCAGACCGTCGGCGACCCTCAAAGCACCCAAATGCGCATCGTGAGCTTGTTCCTCCTCCCGCACCTCTCGATCGCTCAAAGCTCTAACATCTGATTCCTCCAGGACGCGGAACTGATCCTCCCACTGCCCGTGCCCTTTCAATTTGAGCAAGGCTTGCCGTGCGTATCGATAACGTAGCTTGCATCCGTGTATCTTGATGTTAACCTGTCGCAATATACCTTGTCCCCTCGTCAACGCCCGCTGTCCAGTCCAGTTTCGGATTTTGAAGCGGTTTGTCATGGTCCGTACCCGCAGGCCCTGGCGCAGTTGAGACAACGCGTCTCCTGCTTCTCCGTGCCTCAGGCGAGCCTCGACGCCGTCCAGTCCTGGGGCGCACGCTTTCTGGCGCGACGTCGCTGAGCCGATGTCGGACGGCATGAAGAGCCGCGTGGCCTCGGGCTGTTGATCGTCTGCGTCATAAACCGCACGCTGAGTCGTCGACAAGTACCGTCGCAGCTTTGGCATATATGTCAACTGCAATTTGCGGAAGGTCTGCAGGCGCATCCGTAGCGAGGTCCGCCGCTTGAGAAAATCTAGTTCTTGAGTGGGCGAAGGAGTCGGACCCGCGGCCTTGATCGCCACCCGCAAGCTGTCGTCTACGCCCGTCAATCAAGTCTCGTACGCCCCATGATAAATAAAATCCGACATACTGCGCTTCTTCAATCTCCATTCCCATTGTCACAAAGGTGCTCGGTGTGTCCTCGCGCTCGACCTCCGTCCCGTCGCCAGTTTTTGCGTACTCCTCTGCAGCTAGCAGGATGCGAATCTCTTTCAGCGTCATCCCTTCGCCAACGTTAGCCGAGCATGGAAATTCCGAGAAAAGGTAACTCGCCGTCCTCCTCGAATTCGTACGGCGAATTCTTGGCGCCCTCGACGTGCTGTTCTCTCTCCCACTTGTCCACCCACGCCTTCCATCCACCGACGTCCAACTCATCCATTTGTACTAGTCCCGCATTAAAGGCTGCAAAACGCCTCCTTGTGCGCACGGCCCTCTTTAATTCCCTCCGCCATCCGCTGCAAAAGCAATCGGCCTGCGCAAGATCAGTATCGCCCTTCGTTTCGCTTGGAAACGAAACAACACATACGATGCGCCACCAACCGCCGCCAGTTGTGAAAGCTAAATAATCCCTCCAAGGCCGTATGTCGAGCCCCAAGACCCATCATTTTCGTCGACGCCGCTATCCCATTCAAGAACTCCCAGTTTTGTTCAACTGTCTCGCCATGCGTCCGGCCCGCGCCCCATAACCAATGGAAGGAGAATGCCGAATGACAGCCCTTCTTGTGGGCTGGCAGATGGAAATTCGGGACCGCCCACCGAACGCGCTTGAGGTCGATATTAAGATGGTATTTGGCCGGGAGCGTCCCCATGCGATTCCAGATATTTTTGGAGAACTGACATGCAATATCGTACGACAGCACAACATACATCCAGACGTACCCCAAGAGCGCCGAGAAGAATAGAAAGTCCATATTGCAATAACTAGAGGCAAGTGTCAACGCCCATTAGTTTGAGTTCTCTGTGGACGAACCGTTCACCCATCTGCAGGTCCCCAATGCCGTTCGGAGTCGCCACATGTTGTGGCGGGCACAGGTAACTCCGCCGATTCCCGTAACGCGTAAACCCTTGATACGTTTGGCGTTAGCAAGAAAACATCGCCTGGAAGCCGGAACAGCTGGATATCTCCTCTTCATCGACGTGCTTTCGTATGTGTTCGGAATATTCCTTTCTGTTGCAGAAGAAGCCGGCGCCGTCGTCCACAATCGGGTCACTCTCCTCTGTTGAGACGTTGCGATTAATGAGCTTGAAATTGGCGTCCTGCGCCAACTCCAAGAAGTATTTGTATCTGAAAAGAATTCAGTGGTGCGTTCGCCTTTCCTTGTTCACCCTTTACCGTTGATCCTCGGGTTCCTCCTCCCAATTAATCTTATCATAGTCAGTCGGGATATTTACCTCCGGGATGGGACACAATCGACAGCGCGGTTCCGCCAACTCCCCCTGGCGCGTTCCCTTCACTCCCGAATCGTCGTGACCACGGGCTGCTCTCTTGTGCAAGTCCATCATACGATACTGCCGCACGATTGCCCGGAACGCGCGCCGACGGTCCTAACGTTCGCATTAACACCATCGGCGTACTCGGCATCTCTTACGTACCGGCGGCGCCTTCTCCTCCTTCCCCTCTGCGTCCACCTCCCTCTTCCGTACGGTTTCCATCCCGTCGTTGTTCGATAGAAGCTCCAATGAGCGCACGAAGTCGTAAGCAGAAATCTTCCCGAGGCAATTCTGCATCTCAAACAAACGGATGGCATTGGTTGTCGCGCAGGTTTGAGGGTCCACCGAGGTCGCCGGCCACAGACACGCTCGCTGCAATTGCTGCCGATGCTCAACTCTTGAATCGCAGCCGCAAAAACTCAATTTCACGACGCGGATCCCGAGGACGTCAATTATCACGAAGTCCTTGTGCGCGGGTCGCGAGCGTGGACAGAAGACCCCGGGTGGATGGCCGAGCTGAATTCGTGCCTCCAAGCCAAGGTCATTCAGCGACAAGGGTACGAAGAACTGCCCCATCCACATCTGTGTTTTTTTTCTCAGCGCTTTACATCAGTCCAGGAGCCTGACAACCCACCTCGACCAAATGTGTCGGCAACGCACGATGTAACTTCACAATGCAGGCTTCGCAATACATCGCCGCGCCGATACAAGTCTGCCGCGCGCAACGATACAACGGATCGACAGACTTGCACTCCGCGCACTCGCGGTAGACGTCGGCCGATCCGCGGCCCTCCAGCCTTAACATTTCATCCAGCGTTTCGTCGCGGTGATTCCACACGAAGACCTTCATTGGGGTGTCCTGATTTTCTTTTCTGTTAGTGTTATTGACGCGTCTGACAGCAAGAAGTACGTACCACGGCCTCCCATCGTTCGAAATGGACCCCTTCCAGCGGACCTTGAGCTCCCACCCGAAGTGTGATGCCGTCGCTCTCGCCCTCTTCCTCTTCCGGTGGTACTTCCCCTTCCCATCCAGCATCGTCCCAACTTTCGATCGCGCCGCACAAATACGAGAAATTGGACTGCTCCAGCGCCTCCTCTATCTCTTTGTCGACTGCATAATAGGCGGGCACTGCGGGTGTCGACGTATCGACTGCACTTGAGCGGCCGAGCACGCGTCGTCCATCTGCAGATTGTTCGTAGGTGGTGGCGACGCTCGGCTGGTGAATATACATCTCCGCATCGTTGGCGGTTCTCTTCCGCCTTCCGCGCGCACCCATTGGTGAGTGACAGTTGAGTGGTCCTGCAACGATCTTAGAAGCTCAAGCTTGATTTGTTTTCTCTTCACCTTTGCCAGTAAACAAATCAAGACTACAAAATCGCCATACGCTGCTATCGCTTTGCTCCGCCCCTCATATGCCCCAAACCACCAGCTCTCGTCGCGCCACGGGTTCGTCTTTCTGCCCTCTACTTGTTGGTCTTGTTGTAATCCTTGATTTACAGGCTCCTCCAAGAAATTTGCCGACCAGAGTCCCGAAGAGCGATCACGCACCCGCGCCCTTCTCGCCCAGAGCGGTCGTCAACCTTCAATTCCCAAAACCGTCACCCCGCATCCGCCTTCAGCAATCCCCTCAGCGCCAACAATCCCCAAATCAGGGCGGCTATCGTGAGCCTCGCACCACCGCGCTTACCCGCGAGGATCTCTACGCGGAAGGTCGCTTGCCCCCTGCCCTCGCGCCCACCCGACCTTCACAGCGGTGCTCCCTCTGCACCGGCGTCAAGTCCCACCCAGTGTCGTCTGTCTTTCACTTCCCACCTTCCCCACCGATGCAACTAATGTCGTTTCTAGGTATCTGTGTGGTCACAGCCACTGCTACGCATGTATCCGGCTGTGGCTTGACCTGTCCTGGTTGTGCCCAGTCTCGACGTGCCGGGCGCTCATCACGCGTGAGCCCCACCGTCACTTCGCCGAGGAGCAGGCACTGGCAGAGGCGTTCCCAAATTGGGTGGACACCACTGCTGTCGCTTATTGTTGGGACGGTCTAACCTTTCCCAAGGTTGCAGGGGATAGCTCTTGAGTATTTCACCGCACGCATGTCGATTACTCTTTGTCTTTAAAATTCCATTCGGATTTTCGCCCTGTCAGCCATCACATTGCATTGAGCTTGCTACATTTGACTACAGTTTTGCGACGCGCGCCAACGTTGTGTTTGCAATCCTGCATTGACACCCCACGTCGTACGCGGTGAAGATAATGCGCGCCGCCTCCGACTTGGCCACCTCTGCCATGAGAAAATCCAGCTGCTCGCCCGACATCTGCATTTGTTGCTCGCCCATCTGCATTTGTTGGTTGCAATCACTGTTATGTTGTCAACCCGCTGTGCCCGGTAAACGATCATGCACCCTACATGGTTTCAGGGGTTGAAGTCGGGCTTGCAGACAACAAGTCCGGCGGGTTATCGTCCGTCGGCGAGCTCGCGCCACGTCCAGTGGATACTGGCGTCGTCTGGATTTTCAGCGTTGGCTTGTTGTGTGAGTTCATGTGGTTGTTGTTGGAAGGGAACGATTACCGGACAGGCGAAGGTGCAACGGAAGTAGTTTCCGAGCGGAACGACCGAGCGAACGGAACAAATTACGAAGGCACCATCAAATGACGTCATTATTCTTGGTGTCTTCTTCCAACCACTTTGCGCTGACGAGGATTTATTTCTCCAGCTCCGTCCACCCGCAATGGTCGTCCAACATGCAACAGAAATGAAAGGGAACCTATGCTCGCAGGCAGGCATCCTTGGCGGCGACTGATCTGCTGACTCGCGTCAGTAGCATCAATCATTGATCCTCGCACCGCTAATTTTTGTCCATGTGCTATCTTTTGCTTCCCCAAATTTCAATCCTCAATCCTCCTCCATGAGACGCACAACTTGTGGCGACCCGTACCCGCATCACCGCTCCTGGAACCTCCATCGTGCTCGCAGGCCCAAGAAGCGTGCCGGTGTGCCGCGACCCAGCAGTAAGTTTTGTTTCGTATTGCGGCGTCTGAAACTCATCTTGCCCCTTTTCTCCAGGGAGATTCATGCGCTAACCTGAAGCAGCGCTATAATCGCCAACTACTGGGCGCGCTGGTTAGCGGCGGGGAACGAAATCTCCGTTAATCCTGTTCCATGTACGTACTCATTTTTTGAATCTCCCTTTCAGTGGTCGTCGCTGATTGCGTTCCAAGTCCCCCGCCGACACCGATGATGCCCCCCCCATGGAGTCCCAAGTGTTTGGGAGTTGGGGCTCGCCGGGTTCGCTGCCGGACAGCGACTGGGCTTCCTGGGATGACGTTTTGGCCGCCCCTCCATTGGGCGGTAGTTCTGGCGGTTGGGGGTGATTCCGGTGGTTGGGGTGGATGGGGTCGGTCCAGTTCCAGCGGCTGGGGGGATTCTGGTGGTTGGTAATTGTCGTTGTTCTCAAACTTACTTCAATGCAATTTCGAACAATCTGCGTTTTTATTGTGTGCACTATAAGAGAAAACACAAAGGGTTCAACGACGCTTGCCATCGCGCGGGGCTGTAGTGGCCAATCGGGCTGCCGCTGCCTTCTCCGTCTCCTTGACAAATCGCAGCTTGTGCGTCTGGTTGCCGTGAATTGCGAATTGAGGGAGGTAGATATCGTTGAATGCGTCTTCGCCGAACCTGGCAATAAATTTATTTTGGCCAGAGCTGGAAGGCGTCGAGCGTAAGCTGGGGAAGATAGACTGTGCAATAATTGGCGTACCGCTCCCGGTACCTGGCGTCGGTATCATGTCGCAGCTCCTTCGCCTCGGCCTTCAGTTCGGGTGACTTTTGAATACGTGCTCGGTGCCTATCTTAAGATGTCAGTCGTCTTGTGTATTTTGTAGCAGAAAATCACCGTACAGTTGCATTTGAGTTCTTGCCTTCTCGCGCAGAGCCTCTTTGTTCCTGGAGGGTCAAGCAGTATCAATGACAGGCCGCGCGCAAATGTGTCGTCCACTCACTTTTCGCGGTAGCGACGCTGCGCCGTTCTATGCCTGGTGCGCTTGAGCCTGCGTTCTGTCCTAGTGAGTGGGCGGACTTCACCCGGAGTATTGCCGGTTGCGCCAGTCATTTTGGACTTTGTGTTCCCGAACGAGGTGGAGCCAGGTAAGTTTCTGTCTACAAATATGGAAGCCTTGATTTGAAGTTGGCGTGTTAGTGATAGCACGCACCTTTTCTTTTTTTTC
Organism: Mycena alexandri; assembly: GCA_029233265.1. Lineage (NCBI taxonomy): Eukaryota > Fungi > Basidiomycota > Agaricomycetes > Agaricales > Mycenaceae > Mycena > Mycena alexandri. The sequence goes on along the minus strand of JARJCM010000545.1, from coordinate 6,461 downwards.
CGTGCCGTCCTCGCGCTCTCTACGTGTTTTTTTTTTTAGCAGCCTGAATGAGACTGGCGCCCATGCCCTGTAAAATTACTGAGCTGCTACGCCTCTCATGGACTCCACAGGAAATGTTTGAACCAAATTATCGGCCCCATCGGCCCGCTGGAATGGATGTGTTGGTGATTTGAGCTGATCTTTCATTTATTTCTCGCTCACCTCTGACAGTCCGTCCTTAGGTCTTGTTCGCCAATTCACAACCAGCAACGAATGGACGTCGGAATAAATCCCTGGAATTTTCAAGGCAATGTGGGCGCTGGGGCAATAATTTCTTACCGGTGAGTTGGTGATATCGGAGCCAAAGGCCGACATTGTGACTGTGTGTGACACCGCACAGGGAAAACTCACAATTCAAGACGACCATGATCCCGCCGCGACTCGAAGCCCTCGCCGACCCGCCAGCGGATTTTGTGCCTTGCCGTGTTCCCGAGCACATGGGCCATAACTTTTTGGGCCACATTCACTTCTCCAGCAAGCATAACAAGACCTACTGGCTGCTCATGGGCCCGCTACGCGAAGGCGTCTACAGTTTGAAGTCAGTGATTGCTTCCTCCCAGTGGCCAGTTAGAAATAAACTAACCAGCGTCTAGAATTGATTGCACGCGCGCCCAACGCGATCTGGGACTAATGCCCGAATCCTCTGTGTTTGTTGCGAGCGTCGACGAATGGAAGGACGTCTTGCTGGTGTGGGCCAAATTTTGCTTCCATCGACACCGCAAATGCGACGGGCATCCCGCGGCGTGTGTTCTCGGCTGCCCGGGACATGAACGGCAGGTCGCCGAGGCGGCGCCGCTTCGTCGTGATCGCAAAGTCAAGGGACAGCCAACGGTGAAGAAGGAGCCAAACATCAAGGAGGAGCCGACCGTCAAGAAAGAGATCGACATGCCATCCATGAGGGTGGTGAAGCGGGAGATGTTGAGCCCCGCCGTCAAGCGGGAGGCGGGCGAGACGGCGGCTAAGCGCAAGGCGGAGCTGCAGTCCCCCAGCAGTTCCGCAATTACCCCCTTGCAACGCAGCAGCCGGCGCGCGCCTCGTGCGCGCAAGGCCCCCATCTTGTCCTACTCACACTCCAGCAGCGACGAAGTCGAAGTCGAGTCTGTGGACTCGGACTTCTTTTTTCTGCCAGACTCGCCAACTCCGGCGGTCGCAAAAGGTTCCGAGGCCACGGCGCCGGTGGAGACTGCCGCCAAGACGGAGGGTGCGCCAGCCAGTCGGGCGACATCGCCGACCATGTCGACTGTCTCCTCGCTGTCGGTATCAAGTTTCCCCGCCTCCAAAGCCTCCACCAACGGCGACACCAACGGCGACGCCAAAGGAAAGGGGCGCGCGGTCCCGCGCGCGTCCGTGGCACCTTCATTCTCGCGCACGGGGCAGCGACCCGCTGTGATTCACCCGACCTTGCGCGCCGACACGCGGGGTGACTCTGCATCGAGCATGTCGCGGGCTGGCGCATCGAGCGCGATTGCCGGGACGTCTGCTGTGGCGGGGAGTATCTCACAAGCCGTTCGTCCTTCCGCCTCGCGTGGTCCTGCCCGGGGCGACATATTCTATGTCAGCGCCAGAGGGGCGGTGCACCACTCCAGAAGCCAGGCGTTTCGAGACATTGGGGCTGGGCCAATCCAGCCCGTCGTAGGTTACAACGCCGCGATCACCTACGCCGACACATTGGTCCTCCAGCAGGATAGCGCCGATGACTCGACGATGGATTTGGACGCGGAGTGAGGGTGGGGAGGGGTAACAGTTTACTGTGGTCTCTCTCGTAGCGTGCATACCTTCCGTTGGTTGTTGTTCTCGGTCATGTACTTCTGCAGTTTGTACTTCGGACGCTCTCTTCGCTTTGTTTGGCAACGCCTTCACACCAAGAGTCTTGGCAAACAAATGACCCTTGGCTGAATCTTTGAACAAGAAGCGTCCTAGTAAAAAATCGTTAAGTTGCAAAAAAGTAATGGCGCAACACGCTAATCGCACCCTAAAGCTGCTCGGATGACACCAATCCCTCGCTGGGACCACGAGAAGCGGCGATTCTTGAGTCAAGATTGGACCGATTCCTGGAGTTGAGGACCGAGCTTGAGGGAAGGGCGGAATTTGTTCGTCAGTTAGGCGAGGTAAGTGGTTTGCACACTGTGTCCCGCATTTTGCATTAAAGATACTTGGAGAAGATCATGCATTGGTATAACTTTCGCGCACAACAATTGGGGTAACAGGGGGATATTTTAGTGTAGATTTGGAGTCTAAGCATTCTATGTGCGAGGTCAATGAGGAGGACGGGAGAGCTTGGATGTGCATACAATTTATTGGAGCGTAGAGACACTGTACATCTTATTGGAGTAGCCCCTAATTCACGTGTGCCGGAGTGATTGTTTGTTTGAATCGCTGGTCAAAGACTTGTCAACACCTGAATCCCGTCTGGATTTTTGCAATCTACGCACCTCCACACAACAATGGCGCACAAAAACAACGCAGTTGCATCGACGTCGTCGAAACCCACTAGGCAGCGTATACGTCGAACGGGCAAAAAACCCGGCAAAATTTCCTGGGTTCACGGCACGAAGGAGAAGTTCTTCACGTCGCGCTCGGACGAATGGCTGTCGGCGCAGAGAATGGGCACAGCAAAACTCGGAAAGTTCTACGACGACATCACGAACCTTTATATCCAGAAGTACGGGTACGATTTGAAGGACGACGAGGACCTCGAAGAGGATGTCCCCGACCCCAACGGACCTGAACGCGCGCGATCCTGACACGGGGACGTTGTCGCAGGAGGAAGCTACGCGGCGCAGCCAAATTAGTTCCACTGTACGCGGAGTAAGTGCCCAAGGAATTACGGAATGGACAGTGACTGACTGGAAAGAAATAGCGAATTGGACAGTGGTACCGTGCGCACTATGGGGGGGGCGTGGAGCAGGGCAAAAAGAATATTTTCAAGGACCTGTTGTCAGTGGGCGCGAACATCGGCGCAGCGCCGCCTGCGCGGATGCAGACTTGGCAATACTACTCCAAGCTGCATTATGATGAACGGGTGAAGGCGCGTTTTGACATCGTGTGGAAGGCGGAGGTGCAGCGGGCGAAAGATCTCAAGCTGCCCGAGCCGCATGTGGTGAAGGTGCGCGGAGAGGTGACGCGTCAGGCGTGGGAGGAGGAGACGGAGGATTTCAAGGCGACAGTGACCGCTGCGCAAAAAAAGGAATATGATCAGATCCTGCGCGCATGGGAGCTGGGGCGCGCAGAGGAGAGCTCTCACACGCCAGAAGAGCTGCACGCGTAAGTGGTCTGCGGAGATATTCGTTGGCGCGTCACTGACAAAACACTACGTTACAGCACCTTGAAGAACGCGGCGCTGTATTTGCAGCCTCTGGCGGACACCATCCAGGAGCGCTTCTCCATGAACGTTGCCATCATGCTTTGTGGCCCAATTGGAGAGCTTGGCGGTGCTATACAGGTTCGAAGGTAAGGTCGACAGCCTCAGGTAGCAGCGCAAAGAAACTCACCGGCTGTGTAGTATACACTCGGGGACTACGGCGGGCCTGAACCCAAGAAATGGTACAATTTCGATCCGGTGGGATATCAAGCGGCGGAGGCGTCTATGGTGCGCTTCTCAGAGAAGACGTTCAGTAAGTTTTGTGGCAGGGGATTGGAGCAAAAGATACTAACGGAGGTATTATCCAGGCGAGGCGGAGCGGGAGAGAACGCCACGTGGCGACTTCAAGCAGCACAGGCTCGGGTGTCGCTCCACCGCCCAGGGATGAATGCGGCGGGCGGCTCAGGTTCGCGCGAGTCTCACCCACCGACGCCGTGTGCGACTTCCCGCGCGAGGAAAGAGCGTCGAACGCCCGCAGACAATGGGACATCTGCGCCGCCACCGCCACCGCGCGACGACAGAGCACCGACCCCTGGACGCGATGGGACACCCGCGCCGCCACCGCGCAACGATAGACCGCCGACCCCTGTAGGCGATGGGATGCCGGCGCCGCCGCGTGAATCGCCCGAGCCGGTCCATGAGGCGTGGCGACGAAAGGACATGGCGAAGTGGCCTGAAGAGCTTCGGCGCGCGCACAGCGCGTTTGCGATGGGGGCGAAGTGGCCGGAGGATTGGGCGAGATTGGTCAACGAATATATGGACTTTGAGGCGGCGGCGGGCTACCCAGAGGACGGACCGCGCATAGGGGTAGAGGGTAGACCGTCCGAGGTGGGGGGAGTTCCTTAGCGGCGGTCGAAAGTGGCATGCCCCGCCAAAGATTAAGAATTTGGGGAAGCTTGGCGAGAAGGGGTCGTATGCGGACGACTGGTGGATGTGGTGGAGGGCAGTTCAGCCTGGCGAGAGGGAGGTTATCGAGGGAAACGGGTATGATGACAATGCCGAGGGAGATGGACTGGAGCAGCCTCACCAAGATGTCCGGGCGCAACGGCTTTATGCAAGTCATGGCAAGTTTGTTGTGGTGGGGGATGGAAGAGTTTCGAGACGGGAGCGAGGATACCTCTGGATGGGCAGCGGCCGTGGGCGACGTCGAGGGGATCCTGTACGGAGTCCTGCAATCAGGCCAAGTGGTGTAAGTCGTCGCCGTTGGCTGACGAGACGTGTACACTGATTCCTACCTTGTCAGGCCGACGTCGAAGAAGGGTAAAGAGAAAGGGAAAGCCGCGAGTGTAACGGGGCGGAAACGCAAATCGGGAGAGTTGGAGGTGGATGAGGACGGCCGGCGTTCCTCGAAAAGGATTGCTGGAGAAAAGGCAGGGGAGACAAGTCGGAGGAAGACGCGCGGAGACAGTGCGGGCGGGAAGACGTAAGTGGCACTTCATATTTTGGACCGGGCCGTTGTTGACGAGTATTCAGTGCCGAAAGGCCAAAACCGCGCCCAATTAGACGTTGAATAGTAGAAATACCTCGAATTACACGACCGAATTAAGCGACATGGACTTGTGCGTGTGGAGGGACTAGTTACACGTGACCGTTACACGGTTGACTCGAGATCAGCGCTCAAAGTGGGCTCAAAGTCAAAGTAGATGAACGACAAAAATGCATATATTTCTGGGCTATGGCTATAGGCGGCACATCAACTTACGACAAACAATTCCAAAAGACAAAGTAAATGCACAGCGGGAGCTGAGGGTACGAAGCATGATCGGTACTACGTAGAGTCCAAAGGCGGGGTGATTGGCGATCACTTCAATACGCTGAGTGTAAGAGGAGAAGAATTATATCCCATATGTCTTCACAGTGCTGGCCATAGACATGCCTGAGGGCGGGGGGCGCCGAAATGGCGGGTGAAGGTCGATAGGGGGTGGGAGCCGAGCGTGGAATGCGTTGCTGAATATGCAAAGAAGAAGCCGGCATTCGCATTTGGGGCTGGAGGACCAAGGGCGTCAGATGGGGAGCGGAGGACAGCAGCGGATGGGGACGCACCAAGATTTTTGAGGCGCGGGGTGTCGAAAGGAAGAGGAGCCTGCAAAGCAAACAAGAGCAAACTGATATCACCCACAGCGGGAAATGGACGGGTGGTTGCGGGGAAAAGTCGGGTGATTGGAACACAGCCTTAGAATGTAACAGGGCCAAAGGCTGGGGATTAGGCTGATGACGGGAAGGATCGGAAAGGCAAGGAACAATGATGCAGGAGCCCCCAGGGGAAACACATGTAAAGGGAGCAACCGAGGAATGCGGGTGATGGCGGAATGGCGCGGAATCGATCGGAACGCAACGTCGACGGTACACAAGGCCAAATAATGGTAATAATAATCCGGGGCAACACGGAAAACCATCGGATATGACCGGGGAGCCGATTGACAGTGTTGCCGATTGAACGCAAGCAATCAGTATTAAGCGGGATCAAACATCATCAAAGCCGGCACCACATCACTGTTTTGAAGGTGATTCCCCCATGCGGAAGGCTTTAAAATTGTATAATAAACATATTATTGAGCGTGGAAAAAACCTCGGAACATGCATTATTGACCACATCACTGGCTGTCATTGTCCGCCAATATTGCAATATGCATTCCAGTCTGTACTGGGTCTATTGCAATATTGGTACGTCTACTACACCACTGAATGTGCCCCCAGACCCATGAAAAAAAGCGACGATACCCACATTTCATCTGTTGCCTTGAAGCCGCGCTCCGTCACGTTAAGGGTGTGGCGTCAGTTTCAGTGTCTTATATGCCTCACCTGAAGCACTCCCAAATATATTTTTACCCTTACCGAAGCGCCCTCATAACGCTCACAAGGTGATGGAAGATTGACATTTGATCCCTTAACTTTCACCGCCCACATTTTGTTGAATCAAGGGTTGTTGCACTTCATCGGTGTGGACTTTGGGGTGATCTATACCTCTCTCCAAGCCTGCTCAAGGATTTTGGAGGCGTGTTGTACACTGTTGATCATTACTGAAGCCCCTTCATAGTCCTCATCAGCAACCCTGGTTTTT
>JARJCM010000544.1:0-48312 GCA_029233265.1 Mycena alexandri | reverse complement strand
GCTTTCGACAGGAAAATCACGCAGGGCAGCCTCACACCATATTTTTGGCTTGCGAAATAGCAAGGCTACCAGCAGTCGCAAAATTAACCCATGCTACACTCTGGCGAAGAATTGTTGACCTTTGCGCGTTCGACATGAAAATTGAACCACAAGGGCCGTTTCTCGGAGAATTTGAAGGCCCCGCTTGGTTGCTTTAGTGTTCCGACTCAGCGGTTGGTTCAGCAGTCAACAACAACCTTCAGGGCATTTTCTGATGAGCCCAAAAAAACATCGAATAAAGGCATTATTTATTCCTCCTTTCAAATTCCTTTGATTCCATAAAGGAGGAATCGAAGAGGTAGCGCGGACGCGTACCGTACGTGTACGCGTTATCGTGGCTTGTTTGGCTATTGACTGATCGGGCCGAAACCCGACCTTCAGACTCTTCCTTTGACTCTTCCACGATTTAATTCCTCGACGCTCTGAAATTGGAAATGAAGTCGTGGATATTTGTGTTGGCTCTGCACCTGGAATATTGAAAGCTGCACTTGGGATCAATTGAACGTCGCTCGGTGGCACTCGGCTCGGCTCCCTGCACCTCGGGCACGCCTCGCGAACTCGCCGGATGGTCGCTACTCGGATGTAGATCGCCAGCCGGCCAGTAAATGATTGGAGCGCTCCCGTCTCACCTAGTTTCCTTTCCCACTACTACCTGCCATGGCCATGCAAGACAACGACCGCTTCATCCTCCTCGCTAGCTTATGGATAGTGTACACCCTAACTCTCCTGCTCCTCGTCTGGGCAGGACTCACAGTTGGTCAAGCACTGCGCCTGGCGCTGCACAACACCGCACTGAACGGTCCTCCCCGTTCAGTCTGGCCATGGAGTTCGTCTGCAGATTCAACCGACATGGCCAAGTCCGCTGCAACATACGGCGCGGTATTTCGAGTCCCAACCGGACTGCTTTCTAGCAAAATCATCATATGCGACCCTGCAGCCATCGGTATGTGTCTCATCTGCTCTGTACCTAGGCTTCACATCCAGATTCTAGCCCATTTTACGCCAACGCGCCCGCAATTTACCGTTCGACTGATTTCACGCGGGAGTGGACCAAGAACCTGGTAGGTAACACATCCGACTCTTCTTCTCGTCTACCTAACGTTTGTGAAAGGTTGGCCGTGGACTGACATGGGCGGACGGAGAGAGGCATCCGAGGTGGTCTTCTGAATCATTCAACCTTTTCTGAAATATGGACCTGACCCCGACCAAGTCATCGTCAAGCTCTTGCAACCGATGTTCAACAGCTCTGCAGTGGATGGTTACTCTGCGTTTTCCTTCGAAATGGTTCACAAGGTACACTATAACTACTTCCCGGCATGAAACTTGCTTCACACCGGAGTCGCAGGTTCGAGAGACCTGGTCCAGAGCATTGGAGCTCGGCCGCGGGGGATGATTATCGGACATTCAACTTGGTGTGCCAAAATAATTTTCCTGTCAGAAACACTGCTTGCTGACGGATCTACAGGATGAACAGCATAGCGTAAGAGACTCACCAACTATTTATTCACCGTACCTAAGCTCCAATATCGTAGGCTGGACAGTATCGGCCTCGCCGGGTTCGGCCACGACTTTGAATCACTCTCGGTGAGATTATTGCACCGTCACTGCGGCGTTCTACACGCTACGGGCCCCAAGTAGAAGCTCCTCACTGTCCGACATCATCTTTCGCCTGGCCGCGACTACACCATTACTCCGAGCCATCCCAACCGCAAAGAACCGCATCATAAATGATTTTGACGCCTACATGAGTCGAATCGCGTTGGATTCCCTTGACAGAAACTCCGGCAAGGACCGCACGGCGGACAAGTCTGTACTTGGCTTACTGAGTACGGGTTCCGACCTCCACTTGATGAAATATTCATATCATTGATGTGGCCTGCAGTGAAAATCCCTCGCAGAAAACCCTGCTGGGGAATTTCGACTTTCGCATGCAGAAGTATTAGCCCAGGTGTGTTCATTTTTCTTTCTTGGCTTCGAGGTCGCTCACGCGCGCAGATCGTAAGTAGTATATCGACGGCTGAGATACAAATTCACCCGTTTCCAACGCAGAACACCCTATTGTTTTCCGGTTGGTTCATTTGTTATGCCTACTAGGGTTGAACTCAAGTCTTTATCCACGCCCAGGCCTTTGAAACAACGGCTATCCAGCCTCAGTGTACGCCGTAATCTTTCAGCCACATACATTTTTTGTTCACTCTGGTGATAGTGGCTGCTCGTCGAACTCACGAAAAATCCAGCGATCCAAGAAAAACTTCGGCATGAACTGCAACCAGGTTGGGAATCTCACTTACAGTGAACTCGTGAAGCTGCCCTTCCTCCACGCGGTCGTCTACGAAGCCCTGCGGCTCCATCCTCCCAAGGGCGACACTACTCGCGTGGTACGTTTCCTTCCTCTTGAGGTGTCGCCCAGATATTTATTTTTATCTACAACGATTATAACAAGGCGGCTCAAGACGATGTCATCCCGCTCAGCTCGCCCATTATCACAAAGTCGGGGGAAACGGCGACGAGCATCCACGTGGCCAAAGGGACCGTCGTCGTCGCTCCCATCCGGCACCTTAACACGTCCGAGACGTTCTGGGGGCCGGGCGCGTTGAAGTTCGATCCCGGACGATGCTGGCAGGACAAGAGCAACGTCGACTTTCCCGGGAATCGGCACCTCGCATTCGGAGACGGACCGAGAGCGTGCATTGGCATGGATTTCTCTTTGGCTTTGATCAAGGTATCGACTCAATTCATGTCTGGGTTGGTTTAATTTGAATTCGGCGGGGGGCAGATTGTGCTCTCCGTCATCGTGCGCAACTTATGTTCGCGCTTCCCGAGGGGACTAGGTACGATTGTGGAGTCCACTGGAGATGGTGTCCCTCAGCCGCGGGTCGCCGGACAGGGAGCGGAATTGTTGATGGTGGTGCGGAGGCTCTGAGTAGGAAAATTTGGTTCTTGTTGGAAAATTTACAATAAATATGTGCGCTGGGTTGCATGCATTCAAGCCCGAGTCAGCACAAGCCTCACCGATGGTACGTGGAGGTGCAGCCCTTCGCCCTCCTCCGAGAAATACACCAGATTTATCTGGAGCGCGGGTGACATTTTGGGCTGGTAGCACACGGGGGTTGTGTCCGGAAAGTAGTTGGTTTTGCCCCCAAAGAGTAAAGGAGGCTGATATTATCGCCGTGAGGAAAATGAGAGTCCATGGCGTTTTAAAAAACGGTCCTGGGGGTGACCACAAGTGCTAGCAGCTACTTACCGTGGATTGAGATTCAGAAGTCGGGCCTGGGTCTGACCCGTGGCTTTTTTCCTTGTATGATACATATCGGTGACCAAGCCATCTGGCACCTCGAGCCTTCGAATATCTTTGATATAGTCCACTGTCGATTGTTGCTCAGAGGACTGCCAGTGCGGAAATGGAGCTAGCGGCATTTTCCGCTGGGTGTGGGTGATGTAGAAGGGTCGGCATTCGGCCCGGCAAGCCAAACAAGCCACGATAACGCGTCGCGTCGCGCTCACCTACTCCACGCCTCACAGACCTCGAAGAGACATTGTCAGTACGCGCCGCTGGCTGTCTGTGAACTCGAATAGGTTCATTTGCGTCGAAGCCCCGTGAAGGAAAGCGAGGGGGAAAGGCGCGGTGTCGGTGTAACTCGATCCAAAGGCTGTCTCCGCCCGGCCCAAGGAGAAAATCTTTCCGAATTTGTCAGACTTCAAGTCAGAGCGACGCTTCAAGTCAGACGGTACTCGTAGGCTTGAATGCGCTCAACTTGCGTTCCGATGGAACGGACGGACATACCTTGACTTTGAGCCTCGGAAAATTCGTTCAGAATGGACACCGTTCGTACAGGTCAAGTCGAGTAGCGTGAACGCCCTCTCTTCAAAAAAGATGGTCTTCAATTGAAGTGGAACCCCGCCCATATATCCTCACCCTGAACTTCGAAACATCAAAGTAGAATTTTTATTTGCAGTAGAAATTCCGCCAACTAAGTTGAGTTGCATAAAACGTTGAGTAGGAGAGAGGTACACCGAGAACCTTCTGTGTTCTGTCGGAAGATTGTCTCCGCGAAAGGCGAGATATACCATGTATTAGAGTTGTTCATGGTAGCCATTTCCCCTTCCTTTGTAACTCCCTTTCAGCGCTCCTTTCTGTTTCTTCTTGGCCAGAGGTAAAAAAGAAGGAAACAACAAAAAGGACACTTATTTGTAAGAGGAGATCCACGCTCATCTCACAAAAAACGGACTTTTCTTTATCCCATCTATTCCCTCTTCGGGAGCGATTGCGGCGCGCGTCGCATGCCAAAGAAGAACGAACCGAAGATCAAGCGCTCTTGCAAGGGTATCCTCCATCGCCAGAAAGTTTTAGATATTCTCTTTATGGCCGCTTGAGTAATCCCATAAACCCACCGCTGGAGCTGGAGATGTGCAATAGTTTCTCTCCCCCCATCCCAGGAGCGTGTCCTCGTTCATGGATCGAACATCTGGGCTTCACGGGCGTCATTGTATCTGGAAATACTCTTCGAAGGGCCAGCGATCTACCAAGTCGCCAGTGGAGATTCATGAGGGGGGGGGATTTCGAAATTAAATTCGACAATGACATCTGCAAGGGCGACATGTCCATCCGAATTCGTTTTCGCAGAAGAGGACATCGGTGTAATCCTTGTCTATGGCTCACACAGAACTCAGAAGTTCAAAGAAACAGAGTACAAGGGAAGCCACACAACGGATATAGATACAAATGCATCGCCTACTCCAAGACGACTTCCATCTCGTTTATTTCGTCCCCCTGGGCAGTGGACGTGAAAACGTCGGCGCCGGATGCGAGCGAGTCGATCAACAGGGCGAGGCGGGAGGCCCCCAGATTGGGTTCCTTGCAGATACATTGAGTTGGAATCAGTGGTCCAGGGCGCACACATACTTTGACTCGAATCTCCTCGAGGTCGTCCTTGAAGCCATCGGCAACCGAAGCCATCCAGAACTTTTTGAATCTCGCTTTCATCGCTTGCTCTGCGTCCTCGCGGGTGGAGTTTTGAGCCCCCGGGGGTGGAATAAAGGTGGGTAGTGCTGCCGAGGGTGGAGGTGGTGATGGTGAATTACGCCGTGGAGGAGCAGCAGTTGTAAACGTGGTTTTTTTGGACGACGTGGTCGCAGCAGGTTCTGGGTCATCATCCGAATCCGAATCTGAGGAGTCCGAGTCGGACTCAGAGCTCGATGAGTCGGATTCAGGCGAGGACTGCTCCGGTGGAGGTAAAATCGGAGCCTTTTTGGGAACGGGTGCTTTCGGTGCGACCTCTGCTTCGGAATCCGAGGAAGATGAGGAAGAGGAGGAGGAAACCGAGAATGCGCGTCTTTTGCGCTTTCTCGTCCGTTTTCGAGCAGCGGTGATCGCAGGAGCCATGGTGGTAGAGAACAGGAAAGGTGGATATTTTCCGACGCCGTTGGCTTCTGGTCGAAACATAAACAAAGCTCGTACCGCCGTTGATCTCAACTCCCATCTTCTATATGGCCGATAAAGTGGTAGGAGTTCTCGGTGGGGTGGGTAGACCTTTGGATTCTTTTGCTGCTGAAATTCACCCAGATCCATAGATGATATCACTCGCCCAATTTCTAAAACTCATCCCTCGTAGGCGGAGGCCAACTCGGACGCATGCTCGCAGCAGCTGCCTCACTGCTCAACATAAAGCTGGTTATCCTTGACGTCGGGGAAAATGCACCTGCAAAGCAAGTTCTGGCTCCGACATCTCCTCAGCATTCTCACATCGATGGATCCTTCACGGATCCCGCGCGAATTCGAGATTTGGCGGCAAAGGTGGACGTACTCACCGTCGAAATTGAGCACGTCGATGCAGATACTCTGGCCCAAGTCAACGACTGCGAAATTCACCCTAGGCCAAGCACAATAAAACTGATCCAGGATAAACTCGCCCAAAAACAGCATCTGCAGTCGCGCGGGTGTCCCATATCTGATTTCATCCCCGTGGATTCGACAGTACAGTCGATTCACGCAGCCGCGGAAGAACTGGGACTCCCTCTCATGCTTAAAAGTCGAACTCTGGCCTATGACGGTCGCGGCAATTTTGTTTTGCGCGAGCTTTCTCGGACGGCAGACGCCCTTGCGGCCCTCGGTAACCGTCCTCTTTATGCAGAGAAATGGGTGCCTTTTACCCACGAGATTGCTGTCATGGTGGTTCGAAGCACCAGCGGCGAGGTGAGAGCATACCCCGTTGTGGAGACCGTCCATAAGGAGAACGTGTGCCACCTCGTATTCGCACCGTTGCGCACCCGTGACGCGACGCTATCCCGACGCGCACAGACCATAGCAGAAGATGCTGTCAAAACTTTCGAGGGCGCCGGTGTCTTTGGGGTAGAAATGTTCCTGATGGACGACGGCGGGCTCTACATTAATGAAATCGCCCCGCGGCCGCACAACTCGGGCCACTACACCATTGAGGCTTGCGAAACATCACAATACGAAAACCACCTCCGAGCGATCTTGTCTCTTCCCCTGGGTTCAACGGCGCTCAAAGTGCCTTCCTGCGCCATGCTCAACATAATCGGGCTATCGTCGTCCATGGCCGAGATCAACGCGCTCAGCGCCGTGGCGTTGACCGTCCCGGGTGCGAGCGTCCATCTCTACGGGAAGGCGGAATGTCGCAAGGGCCGCAAGATGGGGCACATCACAGTCGTGGCCTCCTCCGACGCCGAGCTCCGCACTCGCCTCCGCGTCCTCCTCTCCGCCCTCCCATCCAGCCCCATCACTGAGACCGACCTCTACGCCCCCGCGGAACCCACACCCGGCTCCGGCTTCCCCAGCGCGCACCCCCTCGTCGGCGTCATCATGGGTTCCGACTCGGACCTGCCTGTGATGCTCCCCGCGGCGCGCATCCTGGACCACTTCCGCGTGCCGTACGAGCTGACGATTGTCTCGGCGCATCGCACGCCCGACCGCCTCGTTGAGTATGCGCGCTCGGCGGCGGCGCGCGGTCTGCGCACGGTCATCGCCGGTGCAGGCGGCGCAGCGCATCTGCCGGGCATGGTCGCAGCGATGACCGCGCTGCCCGTCATCGGCGTGCCCGTCAAGGGCAGCACGCTCGACGGAGTTGACTCGCTGCATAGTATCGTGCAGATGCCGGTTAGTAGTTTGGTTCAAAATTAACCAACTAAATTATATTAAGCTTGTTGTTTCGCTTTTTCTTTCCGACAGCGCGGAATCCCAGTCGCGACTGTGGCCATCAACAACGGGACAAACGCGGGCCTGCTCGCGGTCCGGATACTCGCGGCCGGTATGCCTCGCCTCGTCGACGCAATGGAGGAGTACATGAGGAATATGGAGGCAGAGGTGCTTGGCAAGGTGGAGAAGCTGGCAACGGTCGGTTGGGAAAGCTACTCCACTGTGAAGTGAAGCAGCTGTTTGACGTCTATAAATTCCATCCGATTCAACTTAAGTATGCATGTGGTATTTTGAGGCCCAGGATTTTCCGAGGAAACGTGCACTGGGTCGGTTGACGTCTAACAGATCTGACCGTTAATTGAAATTTCGTGGCGAGCGAGGAGGTTCAAGTAGCTCGTAGTTTTTTTCCAGTCGCCGACCTATCGAGCGAACTCGCCAACAAGTTGACCAACAACTTATCAGCGAGTTGTTTTCTAAACCGGATTCGTGCTCGATGTTCGACCTAACGCAATCATTAACCGTAGATCGGACGGATGAATTCGACCACTCAGCCAACCCCAGGTCTTATTCTGCAAAAGATCGGAAAATATTTTCAATTCCTCCGGTTCACCGGCTGGTCGGGCCGTCGGCATTGACCGCCGAACTCATCAATACTTGATCTTGAATACAAGTCCTCCTCTTCTTCATCCTCATGAACTGCATTCAGCCTAGTTTTAGCCTTTGTCGCACGGGCCATTTTCGCCGCCGAAGCAGAACCAACTCACTTACACCGCCGCACACAGCCCAACACACAGCTCTGAACAGAAATCTCGAGCCTTCAATCCAGAACGAACTACACATATCTTTCCGACCGTTATTATACGTATTCTCTCCTCGTGCCAACGTTGAGAAGGACTCGAGGTTAGAGTTCAGTCTTTTTCGTCGTTGTGCGTAATGGTGCGCTCAAGTGGAGAGTCCTTCCTCTTCGCTCTTGGCTCCCTCTCCTTCCCGTATTCACCAGGATTTTAGTTTTCTTCAGATCTGCCGAGGGTCGGTGTTTAGGTGTGGCGTCCCGTGGTACTACCACCCGGCGCATCTTCACAGCATATTAAACCCTGAACCTCGATGATTGCCCCAAGATTGCCCCCGAGATTGTTTCGCCGAGTCATGTCTGACGAATGAGCGGACGGCATCGAACTTTAATTACTTCCAGGCACAATATTCCGTGAAACAAAAAAATCTACATCGTCGAGGAATCGATATCTTGGGCGTTGAATATCCCCCAATCCACCGGTGCACCATCCGCCGGTCCAAATTTATCCGCATTTTTTCGCTTGATGCCGACGGCTTGACGAGAATGGAAGTTGATCATGATGGAATCTTTCTTCTTTCCCTTGTCCTCAAATAACCGACGAGCGGAATGAGATAGCCCTTGCTGCATTACACCCACCAAAGATGCTTGAAGAAGCCGTTACTTACCCTCCTGGCAGCGGCTATCCGCTGTATCTCACCGCAAAACGTTACTGGCTGCCCGAATTTGAGGCCAATGCCAGCGATCCGGCAGCTCTAACGCTTCTCTGTCTTCATGCGACTAGCTTTCACAAGGAGTCCTGGATGCCCACCCTCGAGGCAATTTTCTCTTTGGCAGTAACCGAAGACAGTCCGGTCAAAATTCGCGAGGCTTGGTGCTTGGATTGCCCAAATCACGGTGCATCCGCTCAGATGAACGCAGCGGTGTTGCTTCAGCCCGAATTCTTCCTCAACTGTATGTGTAGATTGTCCTTGCACTCATATCTACTTACCTGCCATCCAGTTTCATGCGAGAAATACGCCCAAGCAGCCCACCATTTTCTCTCCGTCAGCCCCGATCAAGGCGCACGCGTCGACTTCCGAACGAGAAACCTCGTCGGGATCGGGCATAGTCTCGGCGGTGTAGCGATGTAGGTACCTTGCACTCCCGTCACCAATTGGCTCTAATAATCGCCCTGCTCAGAACCATGCTGCAAGCCATACAGCCCCTGTTCCCGTTTTCATCACTGATCCTCATCGAGCCGCTTTTGAGCCCTGCTGGGAGTCACCATCTGCGTCGTCTTCGCGAGCTCCTCGTCAAGGGTGCCTATGAGCGAAGGGATGTGTGGCCCGATAGGCAACACGCAATGCTGACGCTACGAAGCCGTGACCGCACCTCAAAATGGGACCCACGAATCCTCCAAATATTTGTGGTGAGCTGCACATGTTTTTCTACCGCGAGGCTTGACATTTGTGCAGAAATACGGCATCGTAGAGCATCGTATGCCATTTGTTTCATTTCCTTTTTAATTTCGTGCGAGCTGACACCACCTAGCTGGCGCGCGATTTGCGGAGGGCGCGTATCCCGGCGTTACTCTTGCATGTAGTCGCGACCAAGAAGCGGTCAGATATTTTTAGATACTCAGTCGCCGTCGCTCACCCCTTGCAGGCCATGTACCGCGACCCCGACGGCGCGACAAAGCCCATGCAAACTCTAAACAGCTTCTGTCGCATGCACCCCGTCCACCTCATCCTTGGCAATGTCGCAGATTTCGTGTACGTGGCCCTATATTATTCTCGCGCATTTTTCACGTGCTGCATATGATATTCAGTCCCAAACGCGTGCATCAAGTGCTCATCGACGGGCGCAATTGGGCATCTACCACGTCCATCGAGGGCGCTGGGCACCTGGTCTCTCCGAGTCTCTCTCCTCTTCTTCCGCCGACTTACACCTATAACAGATTGTGCAAGAAGTACCAGATCGACTGGGAAAGGCCGTTTACAATGCGCTAGCCATGAATACCCGACTACGTAGCCGGCTCTAAGACCGTCAATTTCAGAAGCCATTTATGATTTTAGTTCATTGTGCGCGCAGTACGATCCCTACTGTAGTCAATAATGTTCCAGCACAGGAAAAATAGTTTGTCGATACGTACTTTCATCTACGGCGTATACGACTTGCTATATATATAAACCGAAAGTTGAAGCTCCGCCATCCGATCTCGGTGTCCTCAAATAGCGTTGAAACTCCGCACCGAGCTCTGGCAAGCAGGGCCGAAATTCTTGGGTATTTGTTCAAATGGACACCGTCTACTTAGAGCAGGACAACTTTGGCCCTCCACTTCAACAATTATGTACTCCTGTCCTTTGTAAACAAACAAAGTTGCAGTCCTCAATATTAAATAATTAATTAGACAGCCAACATGAGTCAGGTTCATTTCTTGGCCCACGGCTCGGATTGCGCGAAAAACTTCACTATGGTATCCACGATAAAGTACATTTCGATACGAGAAAATATGGATGGCGTCTCAAAAAGTGTCAGGCCGCGTTTGCAGATAACCGTAAATGAAACTGCTGCGAAGCTCCGTCTGCTCAGAATCCTCCTCCGGCGCTAATCCCTCCTCCTCTTCCTTGGCTTTAGACCGCCACGAAGTCTGAACGGGCACCGCATGCAACAAACTGCTCTGCACAGAGGTCTGCACGTCAACAAGGTGCACCAACTCGCGATGCCCATCGACGACACCCATCGCAGCCTTGACGTTCGCGAGTGCCTTGGCGCTATCCCCTGCTTCCGTTCCAGAATCAACCACAGAATCAACGTTACGCGCCGCTTTGGCAGCGACCAGCTTCCACTCCATCTGTTCCGCAAACGCAAACATATCCGCCGCCGGCTTCGCTGCCCTCTCCAAGACTGCACTGCCGACAAGCGCCTCAAGCGTCATGCGGAATTTTGGAAGCTCTACCTCGAGCTTGTCGATGTCGAGGCGCGGAGGTTGTTCGGCAGCGGGATTCTGCAACTCGACCCCATTGAAGCCGCCGCCGTATCGTTGGTTTTGAAGTTGCTGGTTTCGCGCAATTAAGTCCTGGAGAATCGCAATTTCGAGAGGCGCCTCGCCCACGCCATTCTCCATGTGCAGGCTGGAGGGCGCGGCGTCGATGAGGATCTGGATTGTCTCGGGGAAACCCGACCGAACCGCGCAATGGAGAGGGATGGAGCCGTCGACGTCCCGAACGAGCGCAGTGGCTTTGTAGAACTCGACGATGAGCTTCACTGCTTTCTTGAACCCACGTTTGGCGCAAAGGTGCAGTGGCTATTAATTCGAGAACGGTTTAATATTTTCCCCTTCACCCGCAGTGGAATGACATACCGTGTTGAGACGACCTTTTGACTGCTGAGCCAGTAATGCTTCAACAACGTCGCGGGGAAGCTTGTTAAGAAGATGCTCGAGTAACCCGTACCAACCTTTCTCGCACATATAGTGGAAGATATTAAAGCCGCGAGTCTGATCGTTCTGAGCGGGGGATACGCCTTTGGCGAGGAGAAAATCGACGAGATCAACGTCGCAACCGACTTGAACCGCAATCATCAACGGATTTACGCCCAAGAATTTGATACTACAAAATAATTCAGAGGAATACTCTCAACCAGTGGAGAGACTGTCTTACCGTTCGTGGAGGGCAGACGCCATGAGGCGGGGGGATTTTTCAAAGAGATACTTCACCGTTTCAAGCTTCTTGTTGCTGACGAGGGCAACGGTAAGGGGAGACTCGCCCATGGGCGTCATCCTCCATCCAAGCCACTCTGGGAGAACTTTAGCCAAGTCCGTGGTGCGTTTGAGAAGCCTGGCAATGTCGCTGCTGTTGCTCGATCCATAGAATTTGTAGGCGGCCAATGGCCGATCGCTCAACAGATAGTTCAGGATATTGGTGGCGCCCTTCGACACGGCCAACCAAACGAGAGGAACCTTCGGCTTCTCCTCATGCTGCGCCGCATTAGGATCATTGAACTTGGCGAGGTCCGTCCGCTTCTTTCCGTGGACAGTCAACCCAAGATAAACCTTGTTTTTGTCGTTGATGGCCGGTACATCCTCCTCGCCATCGGGGTTGACTTTTTGAATCGTGATTCCGGCCCCGGTGCGTCGGATGTACTCGTCCAACATTTCCGCGCGATCATTAAACAGGAGGGAATCAAGCAGATGGTCGGGAAGGTCGATGTGTTTCGGGGAGTGCTTATAGAGATTGAAAACGTTGACAAAGGTCTCGAGATCGTCATCGTTGATTGCTTTCGTGAACGGTTCTCTGCTGCCCACATTCGCTGGCGCGAGGAGTCCCTTGGGATGCGCTGCGCATTCCACTGCCGACGGTCGACTCGCGATGTCCACAAAATTGATACCGTCCTGTTCAATGGTATAGTCCGAGCCGTCCGACCGATCCGACTCGTTGTCCGAGTCGTCATCTTTCAGAAAATGAGCAAATCTTCGGCGTAAGGGCATGTCGGAGACTAACCAAGGTTGATATCAGAAGTGCTGAATCTCTCCGTCTTTGTCTTTGGCTTGTATTGAGCAGCAGCGATAGCAACGATCAACCGTGCGGTATCCCAATGGCGGCCCGATATGGCAGCAAAGAGCGGCGTAAGACCTGATTAGCTGCGTAAGTTCAACGGCAGCTAAATAATGCAGGGAATTTTACCTGTGCGCGAGTAACGATTTCCCCCCTCGTCGGCAACCGAAACTGCAACCTGGAGCAGCGTCGCATCCTTCTTCGGCTGTTCAGCGGGTAGGCACAATTCCTGTATTTTCTCGTTCGCCCCGGTGAAACATGCTTCAAAGAGCTCGTCGTAAAGCGGGTTAAGGTAGGCGGGCACAGACTCCTGGTCCCACGAATCCTTCATGAGAATATACTCCGCAGAGTTCGCCGTCGTTTTACCACCAACACTCGGAAAACCAAAAATAGGAGTGATGCCGAAAGGAGTGTTGCCGAACTGGTTCATTTTGGGGTCCGTCGCAGTCGAGACATTGTCAGGGTAGACGCTACTCCATGGTTTGGCTTCGCGCTCCAAAAGCAACTTCTCCATGTCGGCGTAATACTCCCTGATCTCGATCACCTTGTTGCGCGTGGTTTCTTCGTAGCTCGTGTTTTCCTTCTCCTTTCGAGACTTCGCCAGGCTGACCGCTATGTCGTAGTTGAGCTTCTGAACATATCCCTTCCACCCGGGCACTGGCTCAGGTACGACAGGTTCGGGAGGGTTGATCTGTAGGTCAAGAGCGGCTATTCGCTCCGCAAGTGTCGTCAGAGCATATTGTACCCAATCGACCAGAGTTCTCCGACTGTCGGGTTGACTGTTCTGAGATACAGCTCTCTTGATGCCCACGTTGTAGTTTGCGCCAAGGTCAATGAGCAAACGAGCGACGTCGTCGTGCTGGGCCAACGCAGTCTCCACTGGGTTAAATGCTTCCTTACTGGGCACGTAGTTGTATTGAGAACTGGAGCCGTTTTCAGCCATCTCCGGACATAATTTAGGGAAGAGAACGTACCTCGCTGCGTAGACGCGTTCGATATCTTCCTGGGAAGCGACCATCTTGACGCCGTGGGCGACCATAGCCGCAAGAACCGAGTAGTTTCTCATTTCAACGGCGGCTACGAGCGGTAGGATGGCACCACTCCAGCCGATAACTGGAAAGTGAAGCGCGGTCTTGCCGTTAGGATCGCAGCGTAGGAACGTCGACACCAGGTTAGGTCGGTTCGCCGTGACCGCTTGATGGAAGATAGTCCGCAGAGTGTTATCCGCTGCAGAAGAGCACGAGGCACCGGCTGAAATGAGACGCTCTGCAATCCCGCACGTTCGCTCGTCATCCTCAGAGAGAACAGTCAAGGTGAGAGGGAGCATGGCGTGGTAGCTGCCTTTGACTTGCGAGGCTAATTTCACGTCTGCTCCCGCGTCGAGGAGCGCTTCAACGACCGGCAGCGATCCGAAAACGATTGCGTGGGCTAACGCAGTGAACGCGAAATCCCAGTCAGCGAGGTTGATGTCGAAAACGTCGGGCAGGTCAGCCTCATCCTCGGGTAGGTCACCGACGTTAGTAGACGCCTCATTGGCATTGGCATTCGCCTTGGGCTTGCCCTCACTACCTTCGGAGTCGCCGTCGCCCTCATCAGAAGCCGCCATGTCGTCGTCCTCGGAGCTCCAGTCATCCTCAGACGAAGCGCGGTCGCGCTCAGCCTCCGCAACCACATCCTTCTCGTCCGCATTAACATCCTTAGGCGCCTGCTCCGCATTGACCGCGCTACGTTCAAGCAGTTTCTTCACAACGGGCAAAAGGTCCACCTGAGCCGCGAGGTGCAGCGACGTGCGGCCATCAACGAGACGCGCCGTCATGCGCGCGCCTGCGTCCACCAGGTCACAAGCGATATCGGCTGCGCGACAGATGATCGCGACATGTAGCGGTGCGCGACCAACATGGTCCCGGCGGTTGACGTCCTGGCCCTCCGCGAGCATGCGAGCAACGCCTGCGCGATCGTGCGTCGCGATCGCCGTGAAAAAGCGTTCGGTGGGCCCGATGTAAACCTGCGTGCTCCACTCGCCGACGTCGATGGGGTTGAAGCTGCCAGAGAGCGTTTGACGTCCGGGGTCATCCTGGATGAAGCTAGGGAGAAATTCAACACGAGAGCACGTGGGTTTAAAAACGAGAAAACGAACGAGATTCGTCCGCGGATATAACTCTCGTCCTCTTCGGCTTGAAGCTTGCGCTCGTCGTCATCGATGGGTGCAGGGCAATGCTGTGGAAGTGGTTGAGCTAGGGATAAATATATTATTACACCAAGCAAAATTACCTCGCAGCAATCCTCTATGCACTCTTCGATGGTGCCGAAGAAAGCAGGATGGCGATGGAGGCGACGTCCCTTGTTCTTTGGGTTGTATGTGGCTGCAAAAATAAATAAAAATGAGCTACCGTATCCGAGGCCTCTATCACTGATCACATACAGTTCATCCCGAGGTCCTAGAGGGCCATCAGAGTCGAGAACAAGAACAAGTACTAAGGCGACTCACAGTCTGATAAACAAGCTTGTCAATCCTGCGCGCGTCCCATCCCGGGCCATAAGGAATGTGCAGCGACGCCACATCATAATCGTTCATCTCAAGTCCACCTATTGCCATCGCCTCCGCCTTCAGGTCGCCCTTGAACTTGCGCTTGGAGCGTCTGTTGTACTGGTTGAGCGGGTTTGGCCGCCCGCGGAGAGTACGACGCGACTCGAGGAACGCAAACCGCACGTCGGTGCTGGTGAGCTTTTCCAGCACCAGGAGCCGCGCGAGACCGGTAACGCGTACGATTGAACGCTCGTATATCTTCCAAAAAATGTGAACATATGGAATCGTGGAAAGATGAAGACGGTACTTACAGTGGGGTCAATGTCCGCGCGCGCGAGGCTGGGGACGTAGACCTCGAAGGCGCGCGCGGAGTACTTGGACAGACGGACTTCGTAGGACGGCGAACGGCGGGTCATGTCGACTGTGTTGCACTGGCGCATCTGGGCAATAATAGCACGAGGGTTGGCGTAGACGCGGTTTCCTGGCGGGCAGTCGTTAGATTTGGAGCAGATGTTGTCAGAAAGAAAGAAATGTTACCGTCATATGCACAGCACGGCGCATCGATGTCGAAGCCAGCGAGAATCTCGGCTGGGCTGCTGTAGAGGCGGAGGACGATTTGCACGGAGCGGTAAGGATATTGCGCTGAGGTCAAGTCAATAACGAATGAGATGTGGCTAGGAAAGAATCACTCACAATGGATGGACACCGTATGCTTGGTGCGAACGCAGGTGACGTCCCACGGCACAGAGTCGCGCACAGCCTCATAAATCTTGGTGATTTTTACTTCCGCCTAGGATAGTTCAGGAAAACCAGTAGAGAGCGCGGAATAAACCATACCTGCTCAGGAGTCAAACCCCACAAAAACAAATCGACGTCTGATGTGGGGTACGCTGCGGAGTGATAATATTTCCTCATGGAGCGCTTGGAAACCTTCGCCTCCTCGGACAGAGGGGTGAGACACGCGAGAACGGCACCACCGGCAGCGACGACGTTGTTCCAATCGAAAAGCTGCGAGAGCGAGCCCTCGCTGAACACGCCCCAGTTCTTTTTGAATTCGTCAATGTCGGAAACCATGCTCGGCGTGCCCTCTTTGCGCCTATTGAGCTCCGAGAGGGGCATCACATAGTGAGCGCTCAAGTCAGTCTCGTCCTTGACCACCCTCGCCCTGGTGGTTCGGATATCCGCTGGAGCATCGAAAATGTCGACCAGACCGACGTAGGGATTGCTGAGGCGCGCGTGGGCCTTGTCTGTCGCGAAAAGACGGCGCAGTTCTGTCTCGTCTTCGAGCGACGGTTTGAGAATTGGATCCAGAAGCACGCCAGGGCCCTTGGGGAGGTCCAGGACGCGCTGGAGGAAGGATTGGGCCTCTGCGGTTTGAGTCCGGGCCATTTTGCGGGCTGTGGGCGACCTTGTAGTCTTGTGGTGATAGTCACAATTTAAGGAGAAACCGGTGGTATCCAGATGGGGAGTGATGGGCACAGCCGACCTCGGTTATTCCTTTTTGGTTGCGTCGGGCCCGACGTTTTGGTTCACAGCGGGCCCGCTCTCCGCCATCAGCGTCGGCGTGCGCGCCTAAGGATCCTAGCGAGATTTGTGACTCGGATGAGTTTTCTTGACTCCCACGGCCTACGCGTTCAAACGTCTGCGGCAAACTTACAGATGCAGGGTTGTATAAACACATTTAGACAGAGACGAGGCTGGAAACTTCCCGGATCCGCAATAAGTCAATTAAGTGGTAGCTAGTGGTAGCTACGTTCAAAAGATCAACCGCCGTTTCCCACGGTTGAAAAACACTGAACATGGTGAAGTACCATGAGGTTTAACTAGTGTCAGTTGACTGAACCGGCTACGTAAGATATATACACTCGAAGATACTGAGTACACAAATAACATTTAAGTGACCGTCAAGTTGCCCTGAGCGAAAACTTGATCGCTTGTCCCTACTTTGATGCGGAATTGGCCCGCCTCTACCGCCCACGCATTTTGCATGGTCCACACCGCTAGTTGAGATGACAGAACTGGTATCGTCACCGTTACAGACCCTCCGGCGCTGGCGCTGGGTTTGAGATTGCAAGCAGGAGACGAAAGAATTGCTTACGGAATGTCGACTTTTTTGAAGCCGACCAGCTGTTGATTTGCCGTAACAACGGAGCTCACGACGTCGGTCATATAAACCTAGAGAATAAGTATGAGTTTTACTGAACTTTGGGAAAGGCAAATAAGGCTACCTGAACCACTTCTTTGCCATCTACAGAGCCGGAGTTGTGAACCGTCACAATGACGTTGAAGTCCTGCGTGTTACTGATCGTCGAAGGAGAGATCTTGAAGCCAGTACTGTAATCCATATTAGTTATGCTTGCAGTCCACGAGATACGACGCACTAGTTGAAGGCGCTAAGCATTCCGTGTCAGCGCAAGTTCAGAGGAACCGACTTGGACGTACGTGTAACTCAGACCATGACCGAAACTCCACAAGGGGACAGGGCTATTCAGAACGTACTGACATCGAGGTATTAGTGTGAAGGGAGGAATGCCGTGGATTGAATAACATACCTGGTGCCCGAACATCAGGGTACCATCATCCAAAACTTGGCCGGGATCCACAGAGCGGCTTCCTTTGAGATAATTGTAGAAGTTCGGAGTGGTTCCTACGTTGCGCGGGAACGAGACGGGAAGCTTGCCTGCAGAGAATGTTGGTGATCCCCATAGAGGTTGAAAACTGAGTTGTGCTCACCAGACGGGTTGACGGCGCCGAACAAAACCTCAGCAATTGCCAACCCTGGATATCATCTGTGAAGCGAACTCCGCAATATAAGAAGTGGGACAAACCACCGAGCTCTCCAGGGTAGAATTGCTGAACAACGGCATCGGCGTCTAGAGGAGTCAATTCATCATTTTTCTCGAACCACATTGAAGTATTGCGTACTAGCTTGGATCCACGGTTCAGCCACTGGCTTGCCGGACACAAAGACAACGACAGTCGGCTTTCCAGCCGCTTTAACGGCCTTGACGAGATCCAGCTGTGCGCCAACGAGTCCAAGGTCGCTTAAATCGACGTGCTCTCCGGTGGTCGCATTCGTTCCCGGCGTCCTACGAAGTATTGAGACGCCAAAATCCGCATAAATTATCCCCGCCTACCAGAGAAGGGTTTGATCTAAACTCCAGGTACCGACCTAAGTCATCGTATTAAGTCGAAACAAGGTTAAAGTTTCCCATAAAGTCGACGTACCATGACCACGGCAATATCTGAAGCTTGTGCCGCCATTACGGCCTCCCCAAATCCGGAGTCATCGTTTGACCAAAGCTTACACCCTTCAGCGAAGTTGATCTTCACCGAGCTCGATATATTCGCAAGATATTGTTTGAATCCATTCAGGGGAGTGATGCCTGTTGAAGAGCCGTGAGGAAAACATCCAAATAAAATGAACGAGCTCTGCTCACCATTGTTGGATGCGTTGAAAAAGACGTAGTCGCCGAACTGATGAGTTCAGTCACATGGTGCCAATAAATGTAGACGAATACTCACAGTAACACGATCGGCCTGCGGTCCAATCAAAGCAACGGACTGGACGTTCTTGCCTATGGGCAACGTATTGCCTCGATTTTCCAACAGTACTATACTTTCCGTCTCGATGGCATGGAGAACACTGCGAGAAGCCGGGGTCCGTAGGGTCGACAGATAATCGTCGTATGGGTACGGATCTGTTATAAAGCCAGCAACTCAGAGCCGGAGAGGCTAAAATTATGGCAAACCTTACTTTCGAATAGGCCAAGAGACATTTTCGTTCGAAGCATGGCGGTGACGGTTTCATCCAGGTACTTGACGTCCACAGTCCCAGCCGCGATCTGGTCTACAAAGAAGTTCAGAGCGAACTGAGGAGTATCGACAAAAATTCTTGCCAGGTAGAGTAAGATAAGTGTAGCTTCCTGTGTGTTTGAAGTTCAATTTCACTCTATATTGTACATTCACCACTGCTTACCGCCGCCCATTTCTCCACTGATATTCTCTATAGCAGTCTTGGCGGCGCATTCCCTCGTGTCACACACTTGATGGAATTGTGCGAGCAAGTTGTCCTGTGAAAGTGGCGTAAATAAATGCGGTCACTCGAAGTGAGCTACGCACTATAGCCCCTGCGTCATCCGTAACCCAATATTTGTAGCCCCATTCATTGCGGAGCTGTTCGAACCTCAGAGTTTCGCAGAGTTGAAAAATCTAGACACTAACGATATCGGTGAGGAGATCTGCAAGCCGTTCGTTAGTGGTCATGTCGCGTTAACCATGAGAACCATACGTGTATTGGCAACGGCGGGGATTCCATCGTAACTGGAGTACGCCGTCATGATAGCAAGACTGTTGAGGCATGCACGATTAAAAGGCTTGAGGTATTCAGTACGCAGCGAACGCTCTCCGCCGGCAACCTCAGCCAAGTTTCTAGCCATATTTTGAGCGTTGAGACTGCACATTTGGAAAAAAACACCGACATTCCACTCTGCGGTGACCCAAAAGCCGCGAAATGTTTGCACGTCGCCGACACCCGAGCGATGGCGTTCGAGCTTGTGTTTCTGCGCCTCCCGGACTGCAGTCCAGTCACGTAGGCATTTCCCATTTCGCCAGTGAGGAAGTGGTCTTCGCCGTAATTCTCTTCGACTCGACCCCATCGCAACTCCCGAGACAAGTCGAGGACGGGTGCAAAGATGTGGTTGACGCCGAGGCCTTCGGCTTCAGTTGCGATTACCCCGGCGACTTGCGAGAGAAGGTCGGTGTCGAAGGAGGCGGAAAGCCCGATGGGGGATGGGAACGTGGTCCCGTTATTGGTGAAGCCGTGCACTCCTGTGGAAACGAGGAAGTAAGGATGTTATGTCGAGGTCTTGAAGTGTGGAATGAGGAATGTCGAACCTTCTGATTGAATCAAAGCAGGAATACCGAGCGTGGTGTTTTCCATCATATATTTTTGTCCGACGGTGACCCCAAAAACCTTGGGTAGAGTCGAGCGGAGAAGTAAACCGGAGCTGGACCACCTACGAATTTATCCCATGGGATTTGATATCCAGCCCATATTGAACCTAGAAAATCCGTTGAACACGAGCAAGCGATTTGACAGATCGGAACACACCTCCTTTGAGGCGTACCATCTCTTCCTGAATGC
This sequence comes from Mycena alexandri, assembly GCA_029233265.1. NCBI lineage: Eukaryota > Fungi > Basidiomycota > Agaricomycetes > Agaricales > Mycenaceae > Mycena > Mycena alexandri. Next base: position 28,116 of record JARJCM010000544.1, on the reverse strand, counting down.
AGTTTCAGCAGCGCTCGGAAGGAAGAATACAATTAGCATGCCAAGCCTGTTTGATTGAATGTTTTAGTGTCGTCGAGTGGGTCGGAGAGATTCATCCATCCGTTCAAATCTCCTTGAATGCTGCGAGACCAATTCAGCAACGAAAAAAAGATGAACACCTTCACCTACATCTGGGAAACCTTCTCCTCAATTGTCATTCGAGGCAAAAGGTCGGCCACCCGTGCTTCAATCGACGCGGTGGGATCCTTGTAGATAGGGAGCGACCCGTCGGTATTGGTGGCCCGTGATTCCAAGCTAAAATGTAGTCCTGGGCTAACCCCATTACCCAAAGCGAGCAAGGGCAGCAGCAACAGGATACATCCTAGAAGATTTGACAGTGACCTTGGTGGAGTCATGGGGAAAAAGCGGGCTCTAGCGAGAGAACAGAGGCGACAGCTGCCCATATCGTGCTATATAAATCTCTGGGTACACGGTGGGCGGAGAGCGGGTATGAATAGCATCGCGAACGCGCCGCTCACCCCCATGTGACCACGCTGGACGGACCGCACTCATTTCCCCGAAATTCTTCCTGGAATCCTACTCTTCGCCAGCTCCGGAACGCGTATTTCCATTCAAGCCATGCAAGCACTGCGAATATCGTGACCAACGGACAGCAAAAGCCCTTGAAGGTACGAGCCGGCTGTTGGTGGCAAAACAGGTTTTCTTGACGAGATCGAAGGAGCAAGAATTCAGGGGACAGACTGTCTCGTGGCACATCCAAGAATTCTCCGAATCTACCCCATAAGACTCTAGAAGGCTCCGGCGCGCGAGGAGGAAGGAGGGCGGAGGTGGAGTCACAGGATCACATGGTCTGTGACCTACGCGGCGGGCACCGCCACGAGCACCGCCACGCCGCCTCTTGCTTCCTCCCTCCATTGGCTCAGTATCTGTCCGTATTTTTTCTCCGTGTTTCTTGGCATATCTTGGCGGTGTAGGCATTTGAGACTCTTAAGTGAGGTCTCTATACATCTCGGCCAGGATTCCTACCGATATGCCTTTGGAGGTCAATCTGTGCAGTGTTCCGGCTTAAGGCCTTATTAAGGGTCTTTTTTATTGCTAACCCTTAGGACCCTTAAGATGGCCTTAATAAGGGTACCCTTAATAAGCCCTTAATTTCCTAAAGGGGAAAATCCAGTGAAATTGCCACAAACAAAAACATAGAGCTGAAATTGTGTGTTGTACCCTTACCGTTAAGTTCCTCAACAGTCCAGACCCGGCTTACCCCGAAGCTGCCTCATCTCTGCCAGGGGAAATGACTTTGCCAGTCAAACAACCCACTCCGACTCATCATTATTGACTTCATCTGCAATATCATAAAAGTGGGTATGGCCAAGTTGAAATTGATATTAGGGCCACATTTTCCCCACTCAAAGCATTGCACAGTAGCTTTTTAGCTAGAATGATGGGCCATCATTTACCCTTAACGTGCCCTTAATATGCCCTTAACATGTTTTCAGCCAGTTATTAAGGGTTAACGTTAAGGGCTTATTAAGGCCTACCCTTAATAAGACCTTAGCCCTTAGCCACAACACTGAATCTGTGATGCAAAACCAACAGAATCGCCAGATTTACCTGTCCGTATTTTTTCTCCGTGTTTCTTAGGCGGTGTAGGCATTTGATACTCTCAAGCGAGGTCTCGATACATCTCGGCCAGGATTCCTACCGATATTCGTGAAGCCTCTAGATTCTATTCAAAACCAACAGAATCGCCAGATCTCAACCCAATCACGGAGTTGACGCTACTACAACAGAATACCCAAGCGAAAAGGCGTTGAAATGAATTTCGGGAGTGTCTCTTAGCCTCCAAACCTATGATGCCAGGATTTAACTTTTCCAGTGGCTACCAATCAACGAAATTAATCCTCTTCAAGTCCACTCAAGTAATAAAATTTAATCAACGCACTTTAAAGTCCTCAAAGTCTCAAAATTTTCTATCCTGGAAATCCATTTCTTTGCGTGCAGCTTGACTTATCCAGAGATGGACGTCCAGAAGGCAAAATGATGCCTCGAATTTTTACTTGACGACAACGTCAATGGGCACCAAACCCTTCCCTCTGCGCACACCCACCCCTGCCTCCGTGGTAGCTTCTCTGTCTCCGCGACCTCATTACGAAGGCCTGCCACTTTACCATCAACGAAAACCTCATTTCCGCCTAACCCTTCGACATCTCACTCTAGTCGGGAAAGAAGACCAACTTCGTCCACCACCACGTCCCGTACTGCGAGATTTCTGGGCGTAGCCTCCACCGGACGACTTGACTGGCGCAACCCTAGGCGACATCTACATCGACACCTCGCCGGAGGAATACGCGCTGTATGGCAGGCTCGCGGACTCGGACGGAAGTGACGCTGAATCGTGGAAGTGGAAGCGGTGGTTTGACCCCCGCCCGGGACTCAAGACGGATGCGGTATTTATAGAGAGACTAGTACTCAGGTCGGAGTAGCGCGACCGGCGTTGACTGGTTCGCCACCACAATGTCACCAGCATTCAGGACCAGCAAAGAAGGCGGGGTCTGTAGGTGGGATTGAGAGTTATAGGCAGGGTCCGTATTTATTTAATTCTTTCGTCGCTCTTCTAGTACCATGACCACAGAGCCGGACCCTGCGTCCACGACTACTGCGACCTCAAAGCTGACTTGGCGCCGTTGAGGAAATGGTGGGTTGAAATGCCTGAAAACGTCGTGAGCAGGTAGAAAGAAATCTCACATTGACCTTACATATGCTATAGACCGGCAAGAGGTGCAGTCTTCGTGAGTTTCCGATTCTGTGGCTCAGGCCCGGGGCTGAGCCCGGGCTTCGGGCTTGGCTTGGGCTTGAACGGGCTTGGGCTTGGACTTAGGATTGAATCTCAAGCCCAGGCCCACTCAAGCCGGGCCCGGAACATCACTACTATTGGTCTGCATCTGCACGGCGTTCACGGAACTTTTTGATATGTCTCACAGCTTTTCGCCCAAAACAAGGACTCCGTAAAGGATATAAACTGCATCGTCCACAAAAGTCTCAGGCCCTTTCTCTTCACTGCCATCACCCTCCGAGTCGCAGTCCAGCCACACCCGATGTCAGACTTAGTAGATGGTATCCACCTCACATTCGAGACCAACAGCATGCTGGCAACCAAGATTTTCCAAGACACCACCCACCTCTATACATTGTCGACAGACAAACACGGCTCCACGACCTCACTGCTCGTCGCAGGCACCGATACGCTGATCGCGAAGATGGAGAGGAAGGAACTGTTTCCGGATACTGTAGCATTCCCTGGATCACAACTAAACAACGGCAAAGCCAAGCAGGTGAAGAGATGGCTCCGCCCGACTCTGGTCGCGGAGGGAGTGTGCGTAGTGGTGCCCACACTGGTATAGGAATTTTAAGCCTCACTCCGGTTCAGTCGTGCGTACATCATCGAAATGACACCCGGAAACTTCTTTCTTCTGAGACATCCCCAATACCGCCTCGCAGTGAGTCCATCGAACGGAACACATGTCGACCAACTGTAACCAAAACTCGTTCATCTCCACACACAGCTGTACACCCCAGATCTACAAGAAATCATCGCGCACTGGCTCGTGGAAACAAAGGACTCGCCACTCAGACTGGTCATCGCGTCGGACACGGAAAAGGCGGCTTTCCCCCAGATAATTGCGGCATTTGTCTATGAGGAGCAGAATATGCGGGTTGTGGAAAAGCACGGCATCGTGGCCGGAAGGACTCCTGCGTTCCGCGTGAGGGTGGATTATCCGTTTCTTGGGATGCTGCCGCACACAGGAGAAGTGAACCTGGCTGCACTTGCAGGGAGCAGGCAGGGTAATGCTTGGCAGTAGCGTCCTGTTGTACAGAAGATATGTTGTAAGTAAGGAAAAATTGACTTCCCCCAGCACCCGAGTCTTCGGAGACAGAAGAAAATTTATGGAGTTTGAGGTTCAAATTACCAGCTTTGGAAACTCTGCAAGACTTTTGTGCTTTTGCCGGTGACTGCCCTCCCTACCAAGGTTTTCATCAAAATTGAACCAATTCCGCCTTCGGTCGATGATATATCTGATGCGATCGTTGATGCTGATGATGGGCTCTCTTGCGTCTTACCACCAAGTCATAGATCACGAATAAATAATCGTGGCGCGTGGAACACTTTGCAGGCTCTTGTTCACTACGCGTCGTTTACGGGGATTCGCATCTGGGCCGACGTGTGCTGTCCCTCCCTCTGCCACCAACGGCGTGAAAGAACAGAATGCTCGGCAGCAAGAAAAAGAGCAGAGCCCCAGGCTCCTTCCCGCCCCGCTTTTTTTCCAATCAGCACCAGCTACCATAACATTATCCCGGCCGCGCCGTCTGCGAGTTCCGGTGCTGCGTCGCAATTCTCAAAAGAAACGCGAGATTAATGTGTACCCAAGGATACGGATTGAGTACAGACGACGGAGGCGGCGGTCGTCCGGGACGAACGGTGTACGTCTCCAACATACTTACCTTTGGGTGCGGCCATCCGGCAGGTGCTCGACTTAGGTGCGTACTTCCCCCTTGTCTTTTCTCTTTCATTTCTTGCAACAATACTGCGCAACAGTGACCTTCGGGCCCCTCGAAGCCATCCACGCGCTCCCTTCCACCGCCGCATTCAAACCGTCCACCCCCGTTGTTCTCCTCGTCCTTCCCCTTCCCCGCCAGCTCGCCACCCACATCTCCCTCCCACCACCCACCCTCCTCCTCCTCACCTTCCTCGACATCCCCAAAGCCCGCGCCTTCGTCGCCTCCGCCTCTCCCCCCGCCTCTCCCCCCGCCAGACGCCTCTCCCTCATGGACCGCACGCTGCGCACAACCTGCGCCGCCGGTCCGGCCCCGCGCCGCTCCAAGTGGGTGCACAGGCAGATTGCGCAAAAGTGCGCATGCGTTCCATCTTTCGTTCTTTTTTCTTCTTTGTGCTGACAATGACATCCTGGCCCCAGCGGCGCCTCCCGCACAATCTACATCCGCCACCTCCCCGCATCCCTAGCCGCATCCGCTGCCGCGCTCCGCGGCACCACGGGCGCATTCGGGTACGTCGAGCACTGCAAGAGCGTCGCGGACCGGGGGAGTCTGTGGGGGTGATCAGTTTTTGGGTGTTGCGAAGGGGATGAAGGTGCGCGAGTGCCTGGAGGTTTTTGTTTTCTTCGGGCGCGTTTCGTCGGCAGGGGAAGCTTGGATGCGCTGGAGGGGCGGGAGACGTGGGAGAGCTGCTGTGGGAGGCACATTCGAGGGACGTGACGTGCTTGGGCGTGCGGGTGTAAGAGCGCCACGACGACGGTATCACCGTTTAGCAAGCCGTGCTCACCTTGCATCCGCGGAGGGTGTTGTATCCAAGCGCGTTTTCGTTCAGGAAATGTCTTGGGATGCAGCGGGAGGGAGACGCACTGTGTGAATCACAGTCTGGGGACGCGCCTCGACAGGGAGGGGGTGGACGGGCGCGGGGAGCGTCAGATTGCGGAAGTAGCGGGCTCAGCTTCGTTCAACGCGTTGACAGCGCGCACCGTCGCATCGAGCGTTCTCGTGCTGCATCACTGTCTGGGGGTATGCTGTTGTAGTCCCACCGAGGCGCGCACGCGAGCGTCCGCTCAGACTCGTTTCATTTCGCTGTATTTCCGAGTTACATATTACATTGATTTCAACACCATCTACAACGGCTGCACCCTCTCGCTCCCTAGCCACGAAAATTCCACCTTCCGCTCACCCAACCCCTTTACAAAGACAACCTGCGGGTCCCCCGGCATCACATCCAGCGCGTTATCGCTCCACCTCGCCTCCTCCTTCCCCTCATCCGACTCGGCACTCAGCCAAAGCCCCTTGACCGGCCGCTCCGCACTCACGCACACCTCCCCCGTTGCGCGGTAGACCTTTACGTCCAGCCCCGGGTGGCTCAGGAGCACGGGCTCGATGAAGCGGTACGGCTGCGGCCAGTCCGCATAGCGCGCCAGCACCTTCTTCGTCTCACCATCGCCGTTGAGCAGCCGCGCACCCACCACGACCGAATGTGTGCTTGTGAACTGCGCGTCGCCCGTCGGCGGCGTTGCAGCGACGTCCTGCGGCGGGCCGGGGCACGGGATCGCGAGCAGCTCAGTGGCTTGGTTGGGGAGGAGGGTGACAGCGTGCGTCTCGGTGTGCGTCCAGCTCGACTTGAGGTCGACGCAGTGCAGCTCGAGTGTTGCGGCGCGCGGCGCGAGGGAGCTGTTGGTGCCCCAGATTTCGAGGGTTGCGCCGTAGGATTGAAAGTTGCCGTATTCGTAGTACTGTGACAGCGGATGATGATGAGGATGAGTGGCGAACGGGGACGCTTACCTGCGGAGGACGGTCGTTCGCGCGGTTTTTTATGACCTGGGGTATCCGGTCAGCGGGAGGAAAGATGGGGAAAGTCGAAGCAATTTACGGTACGCATAATACCAACGGAATACGTCTCCAACTGCCTCTTGATCGTGAAATACACGGGCTTGGGGCGCAGCTACAAATAACAAATTAACACGTAGTGGAGCAGAAAGGTGCGAAGCGCACGAAATAATCCGCGATGGCCCACGATGTTACCGGCCAGCAATCATTCAGCTGCCACACCAGGACGCCGGCCGTCTATACACCAACGAGTCAGTTAGTATGTGGGACAGTGGAATACAAGAAACCGGACGCACATATTGCTTCCCCCGCCCGCCCCACTTGCGCCGCCACACCTGATACGCGTAGCCCACCGCCTCCGCCGCCATAAGACGCGTGTTATACACATATCTGCAACGCCGTCAACACTTCATTCATTATTGGAACGATTATGGTAGAGAAAGAGGAGATGAACGAAACTCACGTCTCCAAATCCTCCGTGACTCTAAACCCCTCATTCATCAGGATCGCGAATCTGCGCTCGAAGCTCCCCGCGCGACAGTGCTGCGCCATGAGCGCGCTCTGCGCGTGCCGCGCCTCCGCGCCGGCGCCGTCCATCCAGTACTCGATCGTCTTCATCTCGGGGTGGCTTGGGATGCCGAATTCGCTGTGGGCGGGAGGGTCAGCGCGAATAAGAATCGGAGGACGGAAAGAGGAATGAGGGAGGAAGGAAGATATAAGACGCACGAAACAAACCGGCCCCCGAGCTTCACATAGTCCTGCCACGGAAACTCTTTCCCGCCCCACACGTTCCCTGGAATAGGTATGGGTTATTTCATTACATTGTAGAGTGGCTTTAGTAAGTTTACATTGGTGCACATCGCCCACAGTCGGGTCCGCGGTATCCCAGCCCTTGCCGCCGTACGGCGAGCCGCGGTGGTACGGTATAGGTGCGTGTGGGCCTGTTAGCGCTGAGACGACCTCGGGGAGGATTTCTTCGTAGATTTTTATGGCGGGGAAGTCTTTCACATCTAAAAACGAAGGTGCGTTAATGCCATATCATATGAGACGAGGAGTGCGAAGGGAGGAAGGACGCATACGCACCACCCCACTGCAACACCATCTGATAATCCTCGTTGTTCCCGCAAAAGAGCGCGAGCGAGGGGTGGTGCCGCAGCCGCCGGACGTTGTCCTCCGCCTCCTTGCGCACGCTCGCGACAAACGCGTCGTGCGCTGGGTACACGCCGCAGGCGAACTGGAAGTCTTGCCAGACGAGGATTCCGAGCTCTGTGTGCCGCTCGTTAGTGTGAATATTGATACTACTCGGAAGAAAGAATACGCACCATCACAGGTATCATAAAACACATCCGGCTCGTAGACGCCCCCGCCCCACAGACGCACCATGTTCTGGTTCCCGTCCCGCAGGAGCGTGAGCCACGCGCGGTAGCGCTCAGGCGAAATGGTCGTGAGGAAGTTGTCTGCGGGCACCCAGTTGGAGCCTGTAAGCGTAAATGCCAGTCAGTTTATTTATTATTTATTTGAAAGCGGCACAGGGGAATGGGACCCAAAACATACCGCCCATGAACATCCGCACCCCATTCACCTCGAACAAAAACGTGGTCCCGGTACCGTACTGGTCCGCCTCCGCGAGAGGCTCCTGGATGAGGGCGACGCGGCGGAAGCCCACGCGCGTCGTCTTCTCGTCCAAAATTACTGTACTTTGCGATGAAAAGGAGACAAAGGAGACAGAGACGTTGTACAGTGGCTGCGCGCCGTACCCAACGGGCCACCAGGGCTCTACCACGCCGCTCAGATCCCAGGTGACCGCGCCCCCGATCAGGGAGGTGGAGGTGGAGTCGGGGACGGGGACGTCTGCAATTTTGAGTACCTTTCCGTCGAGGTTCGCGAGAGTAATCCGGAGAGACGACCCGCGGGGTGGAGATCCGTCGAGGGTGACGTCGACGGTGAGGGAGGGTGCGTTGGCTTCTGAGAGTAGGGCATGCGTTTGGACGTCCTTGATGCGCGCGGCATAGGTTGTGAGGGTTATGGGGCGGTAGGGACCACAGGTCATCAGTTCGGGGCCCTGTATTAAGACGCGTTTAGCTTGATCCTAATTTTCTGCGTCAAGACGAACCCAATCCCACCTAAAGGTAATTAATCAATTTAAGCAAGAGGAGAGTGCGAGACTGCTTACCGCCAATCGTACTGCGCCTTGCGGACGTAGACGCGGCTGGCGTCGCCGAGGTTTGTCGAGCCGGCGCGGACGACGCCCATCTGCGCCTCGAGTGCCTTTGCAAGCAGCAACGCAGACTTGAAGTGCAGGACCAGTGTGTTTTGCTGCCCGAGGGACGACAGTTCCAGCGGAACTACGTGCGTTTGGAACATATTGTCCGCCGCGAGAATCTTCTCGCCATTCTATACATCCCATGAATACTTGCAGCGGATAAAAACAGTACGTCGATGTACCAAATAGACATCGCAGATTGTATCGAGTCCAAGGAACTCCAATAACGCGTGGGTCTCCTGCTCGTCTGCTGCGAAATCGAAGGTGCATTTGTACAACCACTCCGCCTTGCCGATCCCTTCCCGATGGTCAAGAGGAAAACAAGTTAGTAAGGGAAGGGGACTGACATTGAATCTTATTCTCATTGAAGCCAATATACGGATCGGGGATCGCGCCGCTTTTGAGCAGCTCGACGTGGATCTCGGAGGGGTATGCTTGTGCAGTCTTCCATCCATCCACCTCATCGAGGACGGAGTCTACCGCGTGTTCACGCTGCTTCCACGACCAGTTGGTCCGTAGTTCGAGATTGCGGGTGCGGGACATGGGAGGGACGAAGATGGAATTCCTTTCTTCAGGGTGGTAATACGAAGCGCGACGGGCCGCGATCTAATCGCAAAGATTGGGCGGCTACTGGCGGTCCGCGATTGGATTTGCGATATCTCGCCAAGAGAAAAATACACACGCCGATTGCACGCCGAGGAAACCAGTCAGACCGCAGGGCACGATTAGTCGAGGAGGGATAAGGAAACAGCGAGGTCGTTCAAGTTCGACGCGTCGGATGCGCTCAATTAAATGCGAGATAACGATTAAAAAATCATTGCTTGCCCATTTCGTGTTGGCTTTCTCCCGTTTTATTAGGGGAACGGGTATAATCAAGCGGAAAAGAGACGGAGTGCCAATTCAAGGGAATTGGCCTTGCAGTCGGGTCAGGCTGCACAAGTGGTGGCAGGAGGAGGTGTGAGGCAATGACCTGCGAACCAAACACTGACACAACAAAGCGTCGGCTGCGTAACGCGTTGTCTCAAGTCGTCTCGTTGGGCTGACGTTCTGCTTTCGAACTCCGTTCAACTTGAACCATTCAAAGCTAAATTCCGGTGGCACAACTAATTCATCGCGTCTTGGCCTCCTGGAACGAATTCGCTTTTTTTGGGTCCAGACTTGGAAACTCAAGCGAAAAAGCGCATCTTGATCTCGCAGACATCTGTCGGGAAATCGGTCCCGCTGCGCCCAATCCTTCACAAATTTCCGGTCCGCTATCGACTTGTCGAGAACTTGCAAGCCGACAAGTTCACGTGGTGATACATAATCGGTCATCTGGCTTTTCGAAGAGAAGCGTTCAGCAATCGTATAAATGGCGTTAACTACGAATCGCCGCGTCTTGACACTCTGGTTGGCCCCTCGGCATTTTGAAGCATGCTTGTCACGCCGACCCTTGGTCTGCTAGTGGCCATAGGGAGCTGTGTGGCCCAGTTGTCGTTCAACAGCCGATACAGCTTTGACTCTGGTGTCGTTAACCCAAAATGCGCAAGGGACGAAAAGCGGGCATCCAAGGACGCGTTTATCGACGCGCTTTTGGATGAAATGACGGTCCCTGAGCTTGGTGGGTACTTACTGCGATACCCCACACCTTTTCTAACAACCCGCGTCGCAGTCATGCAACTGCACCTCATGTTCGCAGACAACATGGTCGGACCCAACTCTGACAACGCGCTGTATGGTGTTTATTCCCGCGTCTTTATTAATTTCCCCTTCTCACCAATAAAACAGACTTCGCCACGCGCTTCTCCCCCACCTCCGGCGTCGGCGTCGTGCACGACTGGTACCCCACTAACACCTCCCAATTCAACTCCCTCCAAGCGCTCAACATCAAAGAGTCGCGTCTTCACGTCCCATTCATGCAGACCGGCGAGTGTCTGCACGGCGTAGGCTCCTTCAAGCAAAGCATGTTCCCGCAGTCCATTGGCATCGCCGCGTCCTTCGATAAAGACCTCGCGTATGCGGTGGGCCGCGCCATTGGGTCGGAAGCCCGGAGCATTGGGATACACGCGTGCTTTGCGCCGGTGCTAGATCTGGGGAAGGAGCCGCGGTGGGGGCGCGTCCAGGAGGCGTGGGGCGAGGATTTTGTGCTGACATCGCACATGGGTGTCGCCTACGCGTCGGGACTGTCCAAGAATGGGTCGTGGAGCGAGCCGGATGCGGTGGTGCCCGTGGTGAAGGTGGGGCTAATTGCTATCATTCTTTGCCTTCCCGCTAACGCTTGGCAGCACTTTGCCGCCCATGGAAGTCCGCGAGGCGGGCTCAACGCTGCACCTTTCATCGGTCGCGGGAGCCGGCAGGTGCTGATGGAGATGCTCGTGCCCTTTAAGGCTGTTATAGATTTGGGCGGGGCCAAAGGCGTTATGATGTACGTCTCGCGAAATAGCTGTTTTCTAACACTGACTATTTTGTTAGGGCGTACAACGAGCTTGACGACGTTCCCGCGGTGGTGAGCCCCATGCTCTACGACGCGTTAGCGGACTGGAACTATGACGGCTTCATTATTGCGGACGATAATGGTATGTATTCTTCTCTCCACGTCTGGACGCGTCTAAATTGTTGTGTCTTAGCGATGAAATACTTGCTTACTCGGCACACGGTCGCGAACTCCAATGCGGATACTATCCAACAGTGGTTTAATGCAGGCGGAGGCGTGCAATTTTATGATTTCGCGATTGACATCTTTTTAAATGTGAGCCCGACTCCTTTGCAGAGACTACGCTTTCTTACGAGTACCCTTAGACCACGGTGGCACTCGTCGCAAACCACACCATTCCCAAAGCCACGCTGAAAGCGGCCGCACGCCGCGTGCTCAGCACAAAATATGATTTAGGGCTCTTTAACAACCCATACATACCCGACTCGGTCGACTCTGCCGCCCTCACAGCAGCACACGTTCCCCTCACGCTCGACGCTGCACACCGCAGCATCGTGCTGCTCGAGAACCGCAACGACACCCTCCCGCTCAAACCCGCCGACCAGGGCATAAAAACCATCGCGCTCATCGGGCCCTTTGGCGACATCCTCAACTACGGGGACTACTCCGGGCCCTGGGGCGCATACCCCACCGCCAATTCATCGACCCTGCGGCAGGCGATCGCTTCGCACCTCGCCGCAAACGCCCCGGACGTCGAGCTGGTGTCGAGCTGGGGAACTAACACCTGGCTCTACAACGGACAGTACAACATCCCGGGGTACCTCCTCTCCGCGGACGGCGTGCCCGGCGGACTGCGCGCCACGTACTACTCCGATACAAATTTCACGCACGCGGTGTTTGAGAGGCAGGAGACGCCGAACCGCGATTGGGGCATCTACCCGCCCGTCGGGCTCCCGTCCAACAACTTCAGCGTCGTGTGGGAGGGCGAGGTGGAGGTGCCCGTCGATCGGGACGTTTCCGGCTGGATTGGCGTGGGCGTCAACGCCAATACGACCGCGCGCCTCTTCGTCGACGGCAACCTCACCGCGGAGTCGCCGCTCACCCTGGCGGGGAACATCATCGGCAACATCGAGCAGCTGGCGTACGACGTCACCAATGGGACGGGCCCGCCGCCCGGGGCGTCGGCGTTTTCCTTCAAGAAGGGCGCGAAGCATAGTGTGCGGGTGGAGTTCCAGGCGTGGAATTATGTGCAAAAGTTTGAGAATGTGAATTCGCTGAATGCGCAAGTGGAGCTGTTTTGGAATTTGGTGGATCGGACGGATGCGGTGGGGCAGGTGCGTTCGTCGTTGGTTAATATGGGCTTTGCAGCGTCGCTGAGAACGCTTGCAGGCGGTCGATGTGGCCAGGGACGCGGACGTTATCGTGCTCGCAGTGGGGGCGAACTGGAATAGCGATGCGGAGAGTGGGGACCGCGCGACGCTAGGGTTGTCTGCGAATCAGAGTGCGGAGTTTCCCCTTTCGCATCCATCCTTGCTGACGAGCGGCAGCCGTGCTTGCGGACGCCATCTTCGCTCTCGGAAAGCCTGTGGTCATGGTCCTACAAGGCGGTCGACCCTTTGCAATGCCCAACTATTACAGCCAGGCTGCGGCTGTGCTGGACGCTGTCAGTGTCTTTCAAAGCCCCTCCGTCGCATGGAGCTGATATTTTCTAGTTCTTCCCCGGTCAATCCGGTGGTCAAGCCATCTCAGACGTTCTATTCGGCCTCTTTAATCCAGGTGGTCGTGTTCCGCTGAGTGTACCGTATGATGTTGGCGTACGTCTTCCCTCCCTACGTGTTTTCTAGTCCCCACTGATCTCGACTCTCGCATGTAGACTCTCCCGGTGTACTACAAGTATGTTTCTCCCCTGCCTCAGTCGCTCCATCTCTGATCCACGCATGTAGCTACAAATTTACCGCCCACGCGAAGAACTACACGGATATCTACTCCTTCCCCTCGTACTCCTTCGGCTACGGCAAGTCCTACTCGACATTCACCGTCGGTGGATTCAACGCGACCTCGACACATGGAGTACACACCTTCTCTGCCGGCGAGACCATCAATTTCCGAGCAACGATAAAGAATGAGGGGCCGATGGCGGGGAGCTACGTCCCGCAGGTGCGTGCCCTCCCTTGCTTCCTCTGCATTTCCACATAGCTAAAAAAAACTGACAACGATTGCAGGTGTACCTCCTCGTGCGCGTCTCCACCGTGACCCGACCGCTGCAGCAGCTCGTCGCCTTCGACCGCGTGTACCTCGACGTTGGTGAGAGCACGACAGTGGTGATGCCACTCGAGGTGGACCGCTATCTCGCCATTGTGAATCGGCGGTACGAGTGGGAGCTCGAGAAGGGCGACTACGTGTTTGCGCTCATGGAGCGGTCGGGTGTGGATGCGGATAAGAGCACGAATTTGACGATGACTTGTGTCTGAGGTATGGGGTAGAGTACAGAAAAAAGGAAATCAGGAAATTGGGGTGGTCGTATCCGCGCCCGTTTCTACCGCTGCACATCTGGGGAGAAGTTAATTACGACGAAGTGGCTGAAAGACGTCACAGCGAAGATTACGAAATGTGGTTGCAAGGTTCTCGGCCATCGATTGAGCCAGGCAGATACCAGGACGATTTTAGTATGTTCCACACTGTGGCGTGGAATGGTTGTCTTGGGTTAGTTTGCTGACTACTATGCATACCAGTTGTCAATTCAGCTGGAGAAGGAAGATCGTGCCGCCACTTCATCGTGCCAAACGGGCGTGGATCATCCCCATCGCGCATCAGCCCGCCAAAGACGCGTTCCGAGTCGGAATGCAAACTTGGTATGTAATCTACTAACTAGAATCTACTCCCTGAATTTGCGGGCCGCAAAATGCTGAGTCTATACCACCCTCGTCACATCACCCGAACCGCTAACCCGAACCCGAACCCGAACTGACAGTGCTCGTGCAGTGAGGAACTGAACTGACAAAGATTCACAGCCGGGACTCCAAGTGACGAAGAACACTAGTCTCTCTAGACAGACGCTCTATAAAAAATGTGCTCGTACCTCGCGTTATAGACCGTATATTTCCTAAATTTGCATGAGGTGACAAACTTTCTCAAAATTAGCCGAACTGACGAAGGGGCGCAGACTCTCCAAATCCTAATTTTTTTTTTTTTGTCGTTGCAAATTCAGGAAGAGGTGACATCGGCTTGCCTCAGATCTTGAGAGTTTACCGGTTGCACCATGGCCAGATTTGAACAGAACATAATTATGTGCGGCTCACCGAGTCCTCTTCCACCATGCGCTCTGGGAGCCGTGCGGTTAGTACGGTATGTAGTGCGGCCCGCCCGAAGTCAGCATGGTTTGTCTCGTTCCTCTTGACATTCCGTTCTATCCGCCGCAGCTCGCCTCGCGCGTACATAGCTCGTGTTTTGACGAGACTCGCAGTGCAGTGTCGCGATCCACTGGACCCTCGAGTTGTAGACTGCGTCCAAGCGAAAGTGGTTGAACCATAAAGTTGAACCTCGCCCGCTCCCCTGCCGTCGCATCAATCGAACCTTCCGACGGGCCGACGGCGTCTGCTACTACTTTGGCTTGCTCAAAGGTTTATGCCGTTATATGTCGGACCCAAAAAACTGGCGGATTTTTGGAGCTCGTCCGCAACTCGTCCGTCAACAAAATAGGCTCCGTGAGTGCTCCGTGATGGCTGCATTAACTTAAATGACATTTCGTCATCGCCTGAATTGACATAAAACCCCGCGGGACGAAAAGTGAAAGTATTTTTCAAAACGATGAGAGCCACCTATCCTGCAGCTCTCACCATCGTGTTGGGCGGCTCTGTCCTTGTTTCTGCGGTCTCTGCACCAACTCCACCGGTCTATGGTGCTTGCTCCTCTAACGCAACTTACGTTCGTCCTGCTTCCGAAGGATTATCTCCCGAAGAGTCTACTTGGCTCGACTCGAGGCGACCGCAAGTTGTTTCGGCACTCCAGTTCTACCTGACTCTGGCGGCCATCCCTGGGTTCAATGTCAGCGCCTACATCTCTACCCTCTCTGCAAACAGCAGCGCCGTACCGGTCATTGGACAATCATATTCAGGCGGCGGAAGTGAGTACTTTATAGGCCTTACACCTACTTTGTGTTAATAAACTCCGAACTAGTACGTGCTACGGTAGTTTTCGTTGCTCCTCTTTTCACTCAAGGCGTTAAATTTTGGCGTTCAGATGGGCTAGGATATTTCGCCGCGTCCAAAAATTCGCGCCGCGGCAGCGCCGCGTCACTTGCTGGTATCGCCGCGGCACAACATAGGATCGCCGCGTCCCCCTAATGATCGCCGCGTCCCTCCCATATGACCGCCGCGTCCTAAATCGTCAGCGCCGCGTGGTGCGCCGCGCTCAACCGGCCACTTCCACCAGCACAACAGATGAGTTCTGTTTGCCCTGCAATCAACTCGGTGTCCTCGTGCCACTGTTCCACTGCTGTCTCTGCTGTTGTGCCGCACTCACTCCACTTTTCAGATTTCTATCCATGCCTTCTTCATCGAGGTTCTCCGTGTTGATCTATCGTAGTACCCCTCACGTAGCGTCTCAGCAGGAGTTGGTCCAATCTTGTGCCGTTCGCTTTTGTGCCACCACCGTAAGTCCTACCCCAACTCCACCAGCACCACGCTTCGATGTTTGATTCAACCACCTGAGGTGATATTTCCAAGAAGCTTCGTTCGAAGACTGAGAGTATAAATCCATCGCTCCCCCATCGGCACCACGCGGCGTAATTTCGATCATAAATCATTGAGTCTCACTCCCTGGAAAGACGAAGTGGTGCGTCCGATATAACGAACAAGTAAATTTGAAACAAATTAACTATCATCTTCAATAGTATACTAACCTTTCCCTCGGCCACAACCTTTCCAGGAGGAGCAACCCTGGCTTGTGTTCTGCCCGGAGCCTCGTTTCCGCGGGGGCGAAGTTTTCGAGATGTCGCCTGGCGCTTGAACGCGGGAGTGTCTTCTCCGTCCGCGTTGTCCGGCCTAGGCCGACGCTTGTTTGGTGCCTTCTCGGTGCCGGCTGGGTTATTGATTGAGATGGGGGACCGGCCGTTATCCCGTGTAAGGGGGAATTTGGGGAGAGGATCCCTGGTTTATAAGCAGAATATTAGACCTGTTATGGAGTGCTACTTCAACGAAACATCCTTGGGAGGACCAGTATGCAGAATGTCTCTTGCCCGCCGTTGCAACGTGGACCACTGATTGTAGGTAAACCAAGATCCCCCGCCAATTTACACAGGTGTTCGTGTGAGTTTTAAATTGTGCACTGTACACGATCTTCAATCCTACGCAGGCTCGAAGTTGAGTTCGTTTTTGGTCAATTTACTCGGGTATTTTACTCAATTCAATTCAATTCAATTCATATTCCATTAGAGTGCGCACGGGCCCTTTGGGGCCCATGTAGCATTATCCATATTACAGTGAGATTCAGGAGGTTGGTTTTGGCTAAGGCTTGAGAAATTTCTGACGGCGGTTCGAAGTCGGGCATCTCGGGGATGACTTGAGCTGGCAATTTCTCACCATATTCTAACCCTGGATCGGTTCTGTTCATTGTCACCATGGATTCAGCTCGTTAAAATCGAGTCTGTGGTTGATGCTCAGGAAGAATCAGTCCCAATGCTCAAGTGGGCTGGTAAATGAATGAAATTCGAACAAAGGGAATGCTTGTATACAGAAAAATGAACCTTTTGGCCTCTTTAGATTCTGTGCCATGGCTCACCCTACTTTCTTCTTGCCCTATCTTCGGCATGAGGATCCCTTCATCGAAGTAGCATAAGTATATATTCAGTAAGAGTCAGGATACAATTGGTTCATGATCGAGCCTCGTTTCCCGCCTCCTGTGGCACATAATCGTCGTCCTCTTCCTTATCCTCGTCTTGCTCTTCACCGTCGTTTTCATTCTCTTCCTTGTCTTCGTTCGCATCCGCCATGGGATCAAGGATCTTCTCATCCTCAGAGTCCATCCCATCTACAGACGCAGACACATTGCCTTAATGTGTTATTAAATAGCCTAACTGGAGTTTACAAGACAATGATCACACACCTTTTTCTTCGCTCTTATGACCATCCTGGTCTTCTAATAGGCCGAGATCAGCACACCATGCAGAAGCAGCAGCAGATTGTAGTACGCACCTTCATCGGAATCAATACTGTCTATGTTCACATTATCCTCGTCCTCAAGAGTCCGTAAGGCAATGGGTTGTTTGGAAACAAGCCCTTGAAGCTGCAGTTTCTTGTTCTTTGTTATGGTGAGCTCGAGTAAATGAGTGTATTTTGAGTGATTATGAGCGCCACTATTCTCGAAGACAGCGCCGTCTCGATATAAGACCACGGACCACTCCACGCCGCATGACCGATGGCGCAGAGTTGAACCACAATTGCAGAGTGACTCTGTTTGCCGAGCAAAATTTTCCCGGGCGCAATCTGTACAACAGTATCCCATGACCTGTTTCCTTTTAAACCGAACATCTTCGCCGCAGACCGCCGCGTCCTCGCCGCACCACCGCCTTGTCCAAACTTTCTTTAATGGCGACCATCTCAAGGTAGGTGCTACCCTTCACATCCATTCCTTTACCATCCTCTGCTGCTACTTCTGTGTACCCTCCTCTGTTGTCACTGGGTGCACGCTACCGTTTGCGGGGCCCGCAAATTATACGCAAATTGTAAGCAAATTTAGCATTTGCTTATCATTTGCTTATCATTTGCGGGCCCGCAAATATAAAATTTGCTTATCATTTGCTCATCATTTGCGTGTCATTTGCGCGGCCCGCAAATTTAGAATTTGCGGACCCCGCAAATTGGAAGCAAATCAGGTGGCCAAACAATCCAGAAAAGGCAATTTTTCAGGTCATCTGATCATTGGGATTCCTACCCTTGGGATTCTGATGTACTGGATAAGGTAATTATTCAGATTCCTTGGATCCCATAGCCTTATTCACGATCAAGCACTGCTCCTTGTTTGAAGAGAGAAATAAATACAGAGAGTTGCAACCCTAATGAAGGAAACAGAAGCAGTGCTGCGATGAGGACAAATAGCCTAAGTCAATATGCATCGACAGTGGTAATGTCCTAAGCCTCATTAAGTAGATTAGGTGTATCCCGACTGACGAGCCCATCGAGCATCCCTGCGGGCATGCGCAGTAGGGGACTTGAGCTCCAATATTTGTGCAGGGTCGTCTTCCCTGCGCCGGATTCACCCCTTTGCAAATTTAGATAAATAAAAGATGGTAGGCAAGGCGAGGAAGGAAAGAAAACGTACATGAGCGCGGTGAGCTTCTCGGGTACGACATACCTCAGGAGTTTACGCTTGCCGTCCTTGACGGGGACGACGTAGGTGAGGTTCTGCCACATCCGTCATGGCGGCGCCGCTGCCAACACGCTCTCGCTCTACTTTGCATCCGCCGCAACAGCAGATTCGTCAGCCGCATTCCTCTTCTCAACATCCGGGGCCCCCGTCCCCGCCCCATCATCCGCGATATTCTTCGACCCGCGCTTGAACAACACAACCATTTCCTCCGGACCCGCATCCTCGCTGTATACGCGCTCCTTCAAGTCGGAGAGGACGACGTTGGACCACCATCACGTCCTGGAGATCGCGTCGAATTAAAATTTGAGGAATGAAGCGGAACTGCGGGTAGCCCACCACGATCACGCGCCCATCTTGCAGAATCAAGAGGACGCTATTGAACGAATCGCAGATCGCGGATGAGAAGCGGCCGCGTTCCCCAGGATGCATGCCTAAGTGACGCGTTGAAGACCCTCGCTGCCGACGCCGCCCTGGACTCGATGTGCTCCACCCCGCTCAGTCGCTCATCCAACACCACCCACACCCACTTTACAGCTGATGATGATGATGATGATGATAATCATTATCTGTACTGTATGTGAGCCGGGTACGCGTACGGCTAAGACAGCGGTTCTAACTACTTGGTACGCAGGTATCCAATCGTGGGGTTGTAAGCTATCAGTTTTTAAAAGAGGAACAATAAATAATGCGGTGTCGCGGGAAATTGTTTGTCTGTAATGGTCCGCGTGAGGTTTGGTATCGTATCTAAGTATGGTATCGTAAGGGTCGCTCGTTCGGGTGTTGGTGGTGGTTCTTTTGGATTGGGAATTATGGTTTTAAGTATTGTATGGGAGTGGAAAGAGAGAAGGAAAAGGGAAAGGAAAAGGAAAAGGAGAATGGAAAGTACGTATCTAGTCATTCTTCAAAACACCCCGTTCCTCGGACAAACTCCGCCAGTGGTTTGAGCACCTTGGGTGCGAGAGGATGGGTGCGAGGTCTAGGGAACCGAAGAAACCCGCCTCGCGGCACGCAACATCGAAGCCTGCCTTGAAGCGACGCGTTGAGGTGAGACGGGCCGGTGCGCAGTTGGGAGATTGTGGACGATGCTTTGCGTGAGAGGGTTGCGGAGGAGTAGAGCTGGTGGGGGGTAAGGGACGGCGGAGATCTGTCGATGGTGCGTAGGGGTTCGCCTGTCTTCGACATCCTCCACCTTTGCCCCCACGCCTCCAGAACCTGCAGGTGGATAAGCCGGCGTACCGTGGTGAGTGAGACAAAGAGGGTCGAGTCTGGCTCCATCTTCGTCGCACTTTTGGCCGCTTCGTCCCCAAGTTCGTTGCCCGGTGTGCCGATGTGCGCTGGTTGACGATGGATAAGAGCGGTACCGCCTTCAGCGCCTCACGCAGTATCCGATCGTATTGGACCGCTCGAAACTGACCGAGCGCGGCTCCGTCGACGTTATGCCGCGGAGCGCTGCTTGTGAGTCTGCGACGCACAAGATGTGGGCATTCCCCACGCGTATCGCCCTCTCGGTCGCGCGCACCAGCCCCTCCGTCTCCCCCTCGCACACTTGTCCGTTCCCCAACGGCACCACCATCCGCTCCCGCTCCACTCCTCCTGCACCCGCACCGCCGCACCGCCCGCTGTCCCCTCCATCAGCGAACCATCGGTGTACCACGTCGCCCCAGTAACCCTCTCATCTCGGACCGCCAGATCCAGTACGCGCAACGCATCGTCCTTGCTGGGTATAATCGTGGTTACCGGGAGAGCGACTTTCCAGGGTGGTGCGTAGACGGGTAAGATCGGCTCCATGCCCAAAGTCGCGTCGAAGTCGACCCCGGTCTCGTTCTCGCCCGCTACCCGCGGGACAAGTCGGGAACGAGCTCGCTGACCTCTCGCCGGCACGGACGAGGGCCACTTTACAGCCCATTCACGGGCGGGGCAATGCCGAGCATCTTTGCTTCATTTGCTCTATGTACCCTATTCTGCTGTATGTACTGTAAACGACCGTCAACTTACCCGACCGACGGACTTGATGAAAGTTGCGGTCAAGAAGGAAATTAGGCGCCCATGCCCCACACGCCCAACGTGATGGGCCAAAAGACGGCATGTCTTGCCGGAGATTGATGGAATCATGGGAACCGGCAAGACATGCCGTCTTTTGACCCATCAAGGTAGCGCTGTTTGGGTCACCGGCGCCTATTTGCTCCTTGCTCCCGCCCATCATGTCCACTCAGCATGTTGGGCGGGAGCGCGCCCATCCCCACTCCACCGCATCCTCAGACGCTGTCGTCCCACGCCACCACCGTTCTCCCATCTACCACCTCCACGCCGCCTTCCCGCTGCTGAGCGCCGCCTTCGAAGTTATCGACCCGCACCTCGTCATCACGCCCCCGCCATCTGGATCGCTCTCAACGCGCATCGCACCGAACAAGGAGAAGGCGAGGGAGGAGCTGGAGCAGGCGGCGGCACGGGGCGGGGTCTGCGTGTACACGGACGGATCGGGTACGAGGGAGGAGTCGGGGCGGCGGCCGTCAGCTGGGGGGCGAGCGGGGAAGGGGAAGTCCCGGATGAAGCACCTGGCGCGGAGGAGACGCACATCGTCTTCGAGTCGGAGGTATTAAGGGCGATCTTGGCGCTCGACATCATCAAGGCGACGCCGAGATTGAGCAGCGTCGACGTGTTCACGCACTGCCAGCCCGCCATTACCGCCATCGGCTCCCCCTGCCCCCACCCCGGTCAGTACTTGCTGGCGCTGTTCCACAAGCTACTCCGTCGTCTCCGCGCCGCCCGCCTTCCCTCTCGGTCCGCATCCACTGGGTCCCAGCGCATGTCGGGATCGCAGGCAACGAGGCAGTGGACGCCCGAGCGAAGCAGGCCGCCCAAGGCGCGTCGTCCCCCCTCACCATCCCCATCCCAGCCTTCGCCGAACCTCTCCCGTCCAGCAGGGCTGCGGCCCAGGCTGCCAAGGCATTCCGCAAGCGCTATCTCTCTCTTTTTCTTATTCTACTCGATACTTGGCTGAGAAATCCTCTACGTACCAATTACACCTATACGTCAACCCTCGCAGCACCGCATCGCACACTTCACCCGCACTTGTACAATCCCACACTCCGCCTCACCTACATGAATAGCTAGCTACCTAAACTGTAATACTGGATAGTGCTACATAGGCCCCAAGGGGCCTGCGCGGACTTTAATGGAATATCGAATTAAATTGAATTGAGTTGCGTCCATCACAGCGGGCGGGAGCAAATAGTTATACTGTTGAGTAGACATACCTCTGCTGTACATGCCGCATTGTAATAGCTAGAAAGAACGACGACCCGTTTTTCTGTGAGTGGAATCCCCGGCCCCACGCTCAAGTACTCAATCCCACCCAGTGGAAAATGGACCTGGACCGGCCGCGTCACGATGACCGTCAACGCAACACCGCAAACGCTCGCGCATCCTTCATCCGCAATCCCGCAATCCCCTCGAGTTCACCGCCCTGTTCGATACCCAGGGCAATCGTGCGTTCCTGCCCGCTTTCAAGCCGCACCCATATGCACGAGGCTGCGGACTCAGCTTGACGAACTAAAAACTCCCAGTAGGCAATTTTTCTTCCGCTCGTCCTTGTTCAGCTAACCAAGTTCTTTCATCCAGTCCGGCTCCAAACGGCGCCCCTCACTCATGAATGTAGCATCCGGTCCAAAGGGGGGAAAAGGGGAAACAAATGATTGTTGCTCGGTACAAGACGATCACCACACGAGTGATCTTCAGCCGAGATTGCTTTCTCTCTCTCTCTCTCTTCATGCCACCACAACGCCAGCGAGAGCGGCAGCGCGAGGAGCGACTGGGGCGCATGTACTGCTCCTGGAGCGACTCGGAAGGGGAGGGGCCTATTCAGCGCCCCAACACGCGCTCGTATGTTTTTCTCTGCTCTTTGCCTTTCGTACTGTTGCTGACACCTGAGCGCTGCAGCAAACGCCAACGAGGCCGACGCACAAGGGGTCCTGAGGCTCAAGCCAGGCGTAATGAAGAGTATCTGAAGCGCAGTCGGCTTAAGATTGCCGAGCATACTGGTACTTTCAAATCGCCTTTCTCGCAGACACACGCTCACAACAAGCTAGAAATTATCACATATCCGGTTCCGTTTCCCGACCACTTTGCGAATGCAAAGGCAAACGCGGCGAATGTCACAAACATGGTGGAGGAACTGTGGCCGACGTCGCCTGCCAACCTCCCGAATGCAACCGATGACGATTCGATGAACCTGTTCATCAAGTCGCAAGAACCGGCTGAGGAGCAGCGGGCTGCGATGGGATCGGGCGGTACCAAAAGGTCACTCAGCGCTAGATTGCCCGCTGCCGAGATTGCGGCGCTGGAGGCGGACGGCGAGCCCGAGTATCTGGCCATACGGTGGGCCGATGCTATCCCTGCCGAGACGCTGAAGATGCTAGTTCGGCTCTGGGACACACTGAGGCTGCTGGGTGTCAAGTTTCCCGAGGCAGAGCATCAGCGGTCTGGCATGCCTGCACTGCACCTCGGCGTGTGGGAGATGTACGGGAAATTAATAAAAATCACCACTGACGCGCGCCAGACAAAGCTGACGAAGCACGACCTCCCGAAGAGTGCTCCGAAGGAGGAGATCCTTGCCGCCATTGATGACCTTTGTCGTGCTGTAAAGGAACATGTGGTCCCAAGGCTGAAGCAGCTGATGGATCGCGACGTTCCAGGCCATCGACGCGTGCAGGAGCGGTAGGTGCCCCACAAACTGAAACAGGACCCTTACTGATCTTGCCATAGAATTCACGCCCGTGTGTTGCACCAACTCCGCTCGAACAAGGATTTCGCCCTGCGTCCTGATCAAGACTTTGGCGGCTTATTCACTACCATGGCCGTCAAAGAGGGCGGGAGCGAGCGGATCCATATCGATTGGAATGACAACCTTCACAAGTACGCGTTGATCTTTGCTGCTGGCGACTGGGAGGGTGGGGAGTTCTGCATTCCCCAGTTGGGGATACGGATCCCGTTGAGGCCTGGCCAGGTCCTCGCTGTGCGGACACGGCTGCTAGCCCACTGCACTGCGCCGATCACGTCGGGGCGGCGGCTCGTGTTCACATGTTTCACCAACAGTCTGCTATTGGAGCACACATTGGCTGGGAAGGATTATACCGTCCTCTAGATGCATAGGGGACCCGATCCTAAATAAACGTACACAAGTTATGCCGTCCAACTAAGCAAAGCAATAGTACTACCTCCTTACTGAGCTAACCCTTATGGGAGACTATAATTCTTTATTGCAGCCTGCAAAACTAGAATAGTTACAGTGTTTGGTGCTGTCTTACCTTCAATTTTACTTTATTATCTTGATACGCGGAGACGGAGCTGTGTGATTTCTTAATAAACAATATGTTGGGCCTTTCTCTCTGGCGGATTCCTCTTGATTTCCACAGCTCGACGAATTGCTGTTGCCTCCTTCCTAAACGGGATAGAGGCGGTAGTAGTGTTTGTATCTGTGTACTCAGCATAGCCACCTCGACTGATTCACGTCGCTACTTACCTTTGTTCATCTAGATCTCCGTCCCTTGTTTCCCATCACTATCTTGTTCCTCGTCGACTTAGTTACAACCCCGTGTATTTAACTCTCTATCGATGATCAGCGGTGCTTGATTATAAATAAAGCTACGGGGATCCAAGGAATCTGAATAATTACCTGATCCAGTACATCAGAATCCCAAGGGTAGAATCCCAATGATCAGATGACCTGAAAAATTGCCTTTTCTGGATTGTTTGGCCACCTGATTTGCTTCCAATTTGCGGACCCCGCAAATTCTAAATTTGCGGACCGCGCAAATGACACGCAAATGATAAGCAAATGATAAGCAAATTTTATATTTGCGGGCCCCGCAAATGATAAGCAAATGAAAACCAAATGCTAAATTTGCTTACAATTTGCGTATAATTTGCGGGCCCCGCAAACGGTAGCGTGCACCCAGTGTGTTATGCTGAGATGGCGGACGCTAGAACATGTGAACGGTGCTCACCAAAATTTGAACACTGCGGGACGACCGGATTTATGCAAGGTGTGTTAGCAGATCAGACATCTTAAGACTCTCCGGGGTTGAGTTAGACATTCAGCCGCGTGGATGAGATGCTATATCCATATAAATACAGCGCCAGGGTTGTTCAATGTAGAAACAAAGACTTTTTATACAGACTCCTTTCCAAACTCCTGGTGTGGCCAACCTGAAGGTGACTTTGTGTTGCGGAATCGATAAATACGGACTCAGAACATTGAAAAAAATGAAAGCCGGAGAGACCGCGATTGATCCCGACGAAGCAGCATTTCCCACGGTTGAACTTGGGCCATCAGTCCGAGGAGGCTAATCGGGATTGGGTTTGAGATGACCGAACCCTCGTTCAATGTGCCCGTGTTGGTAGAATGGCTGAAGCACTTGCCGGTCAGGCAGACCGTGTCTGGTAGAGTTTTGGGTAGCCGGAGGAGGCATTGGGTGACAGTCCATACCTGGCCGCGTCGCGCCGCATGCTAAGCAGACAGTGTATTACTGTCCAAATCAACTCATCATTATTGAGTGCGAAAGTACTCTGTGTCGATCCTTGCCCCTCGGGATGAGGGCAAGCCCGCAACTCATGTTTTTTGGCCGCGACAATTTTGCAATTGAACCCACAGGACACTGCACCCTTTCCTTGGTGTAAAAGGGCCCCATTACTCATTCAACACTACCAAATGACATTAGCGTAGAAGGCAATGCCATTTTGTATGATTCTGGGCTACAGGAAGCCGAGATCTCCGGGGCACGAGCCAATTTATACACAATCTGTTGGCATTTAACATTGAAAACCTCGACACACGGCTGAGTCTAGGGCCTTTGAATGAGAAATTCAAGCAGGTGTATGGTATGTGGGCTTGAATTACATGTTTCCACCAAACTCATCCTCCGCAGCCACTTTACTGTGTATCGTATTCCAACCAGTGGCTGTGCAATCAGCCTTCAAGCGGTCAAGGACCGTTGAAGATATACAGAGAGAAATGTCGCTCCGTTGGTAAGTCCAGTGTACGAGGTTACAACTCAACACATAATTTAAGAGGGTTCTGTGTCCCTGTAAGGTCTCAAAAGTGAGAACGGCGCGAAATTACTGACGCGGCGCCACCATGCACTTCGCCGCGTCACGCCGCGCGGCGTCAAATCTCAATATTCTTCCTCAAATGTTGGCATGCAGCATGAGGTGAGTTAAATACATACTCTACATGACTTTGGGGGTTCGCGGCTGTACGGGAGGCGAGAACGGCACCGAGGTAGTGGAAGTGACACGGCGCCGCCGTGCACTTCGCCGCGTCGCGCCGCACACCTTCAAACCTCAATATTTTTGCTCAATTGTTGGCAAGCAGCATTGAATGAGCTAAACACACATTCTAGAAGATTTCTGGGCCTCTGTGAGCGAGAATGGCGCGAAATTACTGACGCGGCGCCGCGTGCACTTCGCCGCGCCGCGCCGCACGGCTTCAAAACCCAATACTTCCCTTCCAAACATTAATGGACCGCATTGAGTAAGTCAAATACACCCTCCAGAAGAGTTCTGGGCCTCTGGGGTCCCCAAGGAGTAAGAACGGCGCTGGAGTACTGACGCGGCGCTGGCACTGCCACATCGGGCACTTCGCCGCGTCAGGCCGCACGGCTTCAAAACCCAACATTACAATTTAAATTGTTGGTTTTAAGAGTCAGGTACACTAACCTGTGTTTTCTCTGGGCACTCTCAGCAGTGAAAATCAAAATGGCACCGAAGTACTGACGCGGCGCTGGCACTGCCACATCGTGCACTTCGCCGCGTCGCGCCGCACGGCTTCAAAACGGAACATTAACATTCAAAATGTTGGCGTGCAGGATCAGGCGAGCTAAACACACCCTTACCCAAGCTTGTGCGTCTTGGCGCGAACGTAGCAATTGATGCGGCGCTGCCGTGCACTTCGCCGCGTCACGCCGCGCGGCTTCAAAACACAACATCTTCATTCAAAACGCTATTGGCCAGCATCAGGTGAGTTTAATTCATATTCTATGAGGCTCTAGGGTCTCCGGGTTGTTCGAGGAGCGAGAACGGCGATGAAGCACTGACGCGGCGCTGCTGTGCACTTCGCCGCGTTGCGCCGCGCGACTTGGAAAAAAAAACATTTTCACTTACAACGTCGGTGAGCAGCGTCAGATGAGTTACATACTTATTTCTGGAGAGTTCTGGGTCTCTGGGCTGCCAGAGGGGCGAGAACGGTGCCGAGATACTGGGCATGACCTGGGTATGAGACGGCACCGATGTGCACAACTTGGCGGTATGCCATTGACTGCCTTACGAGTTCAGTGGATAATGTACTGGTATTGAACTCGATTACAGGCTGGTAATGGCGGCGCGGTATTGCCGCGTCGAGTTCGGTGAGTGCCGCGTTCAAGTTCGGTGAGCGCCGCGGCCGCCGTGGTAGCGCCGCGTCATTTTTCAGACACGCCGCGTCCTACCGATGCTACCGCCGCATACCGCCGCGTGACGCGGCGGTATCGCCGCGTCCAAAAGTGAGGACGCGGCGAAGTTACCATGCACTTCGCCGCGTCCCGCCGCGTACCGCCGCGTCACCGCCGCACCACCGCCGCGTCCAAGTTTTCTTTTTGGCATTAATCTCGAGGTATGTGGACGCATTCACACCAACTCGATGGTCGTTACACACTACTAATCTGTGCGTACACCCCTCGCTATTCTGGTGGGGATATGTCCACTCTAACACGCGATCGGCGCTGTTCAAAAAATTGAACCGCCGCGTCACCGCCGCGGCACCGCCGCATGACCGCCGCGCCAAGTGGGCGCGGCGAAGTATTTTGGCCCGTTCAGATGGGCGGGATCGGCTTCTACCAAAGCTTTGATTCAAGGTATAATAAATCTGTCGCCGCCAAAACAGGCGGGCTGTCCCAAGCCACTACCTACGTCGCCGGCCGTGAGGTTCTTCTAGAATGTAATGAAAGTGTACTGATTCCAGATGCAGTCAGCGGAGGATGTCAAGCGACCATGGCGCTTGCGATCAATGACTTTGCCGACGTTCAAACACTCGTCACTGGAGGAGCATTTAATAACTCGGGTAATGCGCTTTCAGAAAGATGGCTCAGGCGACTATCGGACTGAAATTTCCGTAGCTGTGCCTCGCTCTGCTTATGATATCCTGGAAGTCAAGGCAAAAGCGGGATTCAACTTGTCCGTAGCCGACGTTTTGGGCGTTGTGAGTCGACCCCATGTTCTTCTCTCTCCGAACATTTGACTTTTAATAGGATCAACTCTTTTACGCTGCAAAGGGCGTCCTTGGCCCGACGTTCAGCGGCCTCTTTTCCTCGGCTGCCTACACTAACGGCTCAGTTCCACTCCCTTTCCTCATCATGGCCGAAGGAATCCCCGACGGTCTCCCCGGAAGCAACTCCTACGACGGAATTTTGTTTCCTGTCAACAAGTAAATAGCTTCGTCCCACCAACGAAGCCAGTTCCTCACCATTGCTTTTACAGTGCCACAAACCAAACCATCTACGAGATATCCCCGATCGAATTCGGCAGTTGGCAAGGCCGAGCCAAAGCATTCCTCCCCACCGCGCATCTCGGTACCACCCTCAAAGCGGGTGTGCCAGTCAACACGAGTGAGTGTGTCACTGGGTTCGACTCGTCTGCTTGGGTCTTGGGGGCGGCAGAA
>JARJCM010000543.1:0-48419 GCA_029233265.1 Mycena alexandri | reverse complement strand
AACAACAGATACGAAGCGGAGCGGCGGGCCGGGCAGAACGGAACCGGAGTCCGGAGTCGGAGCTGGTGAAAGGCGGACTGGATGACGCTACGCCACAGAGGGGATAATTGGACGAGCGTTACTGCAGGATATCGTCGGAGGGAGGGAGATGATAGAAGCGGAGCTCCGGCGGAGTGTCGGAGCGGAACGACCAGACTACTTCACGAGGAACAGGGTGAAGCAACGTTTATCATAAAACTGAAGTACAGGAGGATGTAGGACAAGATTAAATACTAGAGCTCCTTATTGTAATAGGTAAAGGAGCTATGTTAGAAACCATGCGGACATAACAATAAAGGTAAGTCCAAAAGGGGAGAAAGAAGTCAGGTGACAAAAGGAACGATGTTGAAACAATAAGTAAGAAGTCGGAGGACTTAGGATAATAAGGAATGTGTGGGATGGCGTCTTGCCAAGGTGTCAGATGGTGGGGGATCGTTCCGATGTTTTGTCGGAGCTCCGATCGTTCCGTTACTCCGGCGGTCCGATGCGCTCCGAGGAGACGGAGCGCAATCGGAGCCGGAGGGACCGATCGGAGTAGTTTGTCGGAGGTCGTGGTGCATGGATATAACAAGGATGGTACTGAATACAAATTGAAGTGCCAACGAGGGCAAGGAATACTCATTTTGAGCTGGTGGAACAAGACTTGTCTGTGTTCTGAGTACCTACCATGCATTCAACAAGTAAGTATGCCTTTTCACAATATTTTTTCACCCCAACAGTGACTGTCTAAAAATTACGGGTTCAATCAGGGTTCGAACCCCTTCTGAACCTGAACCGAACCTGTATGAACCGAACCTGGGTTCGGGGTCCGGTCAGGTTCGGGGGCTCGGATTTTTTGGCTAAAACCCGGACCGAACCGGACATCTTCAATGGGCGATTTTGATTGCGTCCGCGCTGGAACCAGACTGAAGCAAACTTCACGTTTACGTCTATCAGAATGGTAGAGAGGACTAGTTCTTCGTAGGACGGATAGCTTGCGGGAACGGTTGCTTCACAATGGCTCCCGCGTTGGCCAAAAGTGCGCTCGTCTTGGACCCATCGCCCTTAAATGAGGTTGTAAACGACTCATGTTAATGGTGAAATCAACGAGGCACGCACAATCATGGTGATGGGGAAGCCAGGGTCGAATGGAACGACACCCTCGAGGAACGCAATTTGCTCGTCGGAGAGGGAAATATCGAGGGCCTCGACGTTCGCCATGAGGTGCTCAACTTTGCGACCTCCAATAATGGGGAAGCAGTAAGGCACTTTCTGCATGGCATAGGCAATGGCGACTGAGGGGCTATTGGCGTTGAACGAACATGGGGCGTTCTAATACGAACCAGCGGTGATGCTCTTCGTTCCCACCTCAGCCGCGACTTTCTCCAGCGCATACGATATCTTCTTTTCGTTATCGTTGCGTTCCCACTGGGGGTTGGTTAGAGCGCGGTCTTTCTCCCCGGTCGCGCGCCGTTCCTCCTCTTCGGCATCCGTGCGGAACTTTCCTTGCCCTATGACCCCCCAGGGAGCAAGTGCAAGGCCTTCGGTGGGCGTTATTCAATAAACGATGTCAACCTAATTCCTGCAGTTGCTCACCATTCGCGCGCGCCATGGGAATAATTTCGCGTTCGAAGGAGCGTTCCAAGACGTTCCACTTGCCTGGTAAATAACGAAGGGCGTCTTTCCGTGGTCGCGGGCATACTGGTTAGCCTGCGACACGACCCACGCCGGGGTGTCCGACACACCCTGATTCACTTCATTCAGATGCTATAAAGCTTGAACGTGGAGAATTGCGCACAAGGTAAAGGACCTTTCCCTGAACGACGAGATTATGAAGCCCGTTCATCACCTCCTCGACGCCAGTATCCCAATCCCACCAATGCAAATAAAGGATGTCGATGTAGGTGGTGCGTAGCTTCTTGAGACTGGCCTCCACACTAATATGCATCAATTTGATGTTGTTTCCAACATATGAGATTTTCTGCGCGAAGGCATCATTGCGAGTTTTGAAGTTGGTTGTATACTGCGCTCGGTTGAGTAACGGTGCCTAACAATATCACTGCACACGAACCTTGGTGGCGATTACAAGCTGATCCCGGATGTTGCGCTGTTCCGCCCATTCCCCCACAAAGGTCTCCGAGGACTCGTCCTGACTGCAGGAGCATTTGAAAAATCCCCAAAACCATAGGGTATAATGATCAGCTGGACCCACTAGTTGTTCGCCGTGTCGATAAAATTGCCCCCGTTGTCAAAATACGCGTCAAGAAGCTTGAAGCTCGATTCCTTGTCCATGTCTCCCATACCCATTGAGCCCCACTTATTGCCTACACTCATCGCGCCGAGCTGCAGGGGTGATACATGGATTCCCGCAAGGAGCGAAAGCGTTCGGTAAAGACCGAGTTTCGTCGAGGGAGGGGGAGGTGGTGCCCAGAATGACATGTTTTTCAAGTGGGAAGTTGAAGCGGGGTGGATATTTCCTTTGAATTGAAGAGGGCAGCCAATTTATAATCGCGATCGATGTGGAATTTAGAGCCGCCTGATCCACTGTCTCACGCTCGGAAAACGCTCGGAAAACGCAACATACTTTATCCGTCCAATGGTACCGTCTCTATTGTAAATCGCTATCTTAGGGATGATGTGTAATCTAAAAGTCTAAAGTAAGCGAGTGTTGAACGTAAGTTCAGGTCTAAATGTCCTTCCCTACTGGGCCTGCCGCTTGAGCTGCCTGTCCTCGTCCTCAAGGGACCCAACACTCCCACCGTCATGCCCTCTTTTGAGGCTGCGCCCAGGAGTCGTCGGCGCATAGTTGAGCGGCACGGTCGTAAACGAGTTCTCCGTCAAGCTGGCGGCTCTGGAATGCCCTCGGGTCGGAGTCGACGGGGGCGGGGTTTGCACAGTGGGGACGTCCGGGATCGACCTGAGCACCGCGCGATAGCCAGCCTGCACAAGGCCCAGATACCTACAGCAAGTTGTAAGCACGCCGATCGAAACAAACAAAAATGGGAGACGCACTGCGGGTGCTTGGTGAAAATCGTCAGGTACACTTCCGCGAACAGTGGCGGCATCAACATCGAATAATCGCCCTCCTGTGCGCGCGCACATTCTGGAAAAGAAAGTTGAGGTGATACAAGAAGTTCAATTCTGGCGATTGCTTACTGTCGAAGTTCCGCTTCGAGTAGAACTTGACAAAATCCAGGGGGTTCTTCTCCTTCATCCCATAGTGCATCGTAGTATGATCCACAATCACACAGTCCGGTGTAAGATCGGTCAAGTCGACCTCAGCGTTCTGTTCCGCAGCGAGCCGACGGGCCTCCTTCACGATACTCTCGCGTGTGACGTGTTCGCGGAATATCTCGCCACGGTCCCACTTCACGACGCGTTGATCGACGAATTTATACAGATCGCGACGGCTGATTCGGTTGAAAAGGTCGCGGGACGCCTCGAGCTCCTGAACACGACATCAGGTTGTGCAAAAAGTGATCAAAGAGAATGGACCAACAGGGTCTTCGCTAGACTCTATGCGAGGCTTGATGTCGTCCGTCAAATAAAGGAATTTCTGTGGAATCTCTATCCGATCTGCAATCTTGAGATGCGGGTCGGCGAGGATAAGCGCGTCCACGATCATGTACTCAATCGCTTTGGCTATACAGACGTAAAAAGAACAGAAACTCGCGGCGAAAGAACGACATACCCGTCTTGTGGTGGTATATCATTTTGTGCAACCGGAAACGAGTGTAGCAGAGCTCGTGCAGCTGATTTACGTCCTTGATATCGTAGCAGATTTCATTTTCTATTACGCGCGCGCTCTTGATCAGCCTGACCATCGATGGTAAGTCATTGATAGACAATCTGGATGTCGTCGGACTTGCCTCGCTAGAGAAAGCTTGCTAGGTTCTCCAATCATGTGAGAGTCTCGCGCGATATAGTCAAACCTACGATGCGAATGAGAAAAAGTAGGATCAATAAGTGCCGACCATACTTGTCCACGTCCAGTCCGTTGCGCTTGTTGGCCACAATGTCGAAAAGGAACAACTTTTCGTCGCTGCGGTGAGGCAGCCTATTAATTAAACCCTTGACTTCAAGCACAAGCACATACCTGCATAGGCTGGGATCACCGTCGATGAGTGCCAGAATGAAATCCACGTCCTTCGCCGGAAGGGTGATATTGTTGCTTTCCAAGAGGAATCGAAACATCATCTTCGACGCGTCTTCATGCTTCCAGTTCTTCTCTGGACTGCAGATACTGAGTAAGGCGTGACATAATAGATATCTTGATGTCTTACGCGACGGAAGGGATGAATAGGCCGTCCCAAAGATGAGACCAAGGGCCGTGTCCGAGATCGTGACAGAGGCCGGCGATCTGGACACAGTCGATATCGCGCGGCGAGATCTGAAGCTCAGGCTGCTCATTGCGGAGGTGCTCGGCCATTGACCTTGCTAGATGTCCGACGCCTGTTAAGAGATAAATAAGTATGTCATAGCAGGCACGTTCTCTCTATTAACTCTCCTAAGCAATGCTCGAACCGGTTGTGGGAGGCCCCTGGCCACACCAGGTATGAGGCGGCGAGCTGCTTGATGCTCCGCAGCCGCTGGAATTCCTTGCTATGCGATAATTAGAGGATTTTAATGATTTCGAGAGGAAACGTGCGTGTCGATGATTGAGCTCATCAGTGGGGAAATCGGTACTGCCAGCCAGAGGTGAGCTGGATGGACTGTGTTTCAAAGTCCTGGTGCGTACTG
Organism: Mycena alexandri; assembly: GCA_029233265.1. NCBI lineage: Eukaryota > Fungi > Basidiomycota > Agaricomycetes > Agaricales > Mycenaceae > Mycena > Mycena alexandri. The sequence continues at coordinate 43,661 of JARJCM010000543.1, read as the reverse complement.
TAGTCGTGAATCGGATCTTTAATCTGGCGCATTTTAACGCTGTTTGACGATTCAACCATGTTGAAAGCGAGAGAAGCAGAGTTTAGGTCAAGTGGATGGTGGTTCGACGTAAGAAGTGTGACAGTCACTGATCCGATCAGGGTTTTGGATTTCGAGCCGAAAACTCCAAGCAAGCAGTGAACCCGTTGCAAACGCGCGGGGAATTTATTCAAACATGTACACGAATATATACCTAAGAGCTGTGGAACTGCTGTAAAGAACGATAGAAGGTATACATAAATGGTTAAAGAGTGCTGTTGAACCGAACTGTCGAAGTTGGCAGTGCGTGCACAGCAGTTGTAATTCGGCGCAGCCGCTTTCCTTTTTTTCGCTTTGTTCAATGGTGAGTTCAAAGTCAACAACAAGCCTCGCCAAGGATTCCCGCTACATATGGCCGCCTCTCCCCGAAAACTGAAAAATGAATTTTTGGTTGCAGTTTTGTGATTTGGTCACCCCGGGGTTTGCACTTAGTCCCGGGGCTCTGGACGAATACAATCCGGCTCCGAAGTATTGCGATTTGAGAATGTTCTCAACTGGGCGCATGAGTGTCTCAGAGCAAGCAGGTTGAACATGAATGATCAGATCACGGCAATCACCGCTCCGGCACCACGGTTGAACGGCACGCTCAATATCTGCACCAGCGCCTTGAACCTGCCCAAATTATTTTTGGTCCATGTAACAGTGCAGTGCGCTTGGCAGCGTAAGAAACTTCGACGTCCGGGAATGGCCTTGACAAAATACTGGAGTCCGACATCGTACGGAGTGATGTCGTTCACTGGGCTACTTGTCGCTCCGTAATGACATGGCTCCCCGCAGCCACAGTGGCCATTTTCTTCTCCTCCGGTGGACAAGTGGTAGCCTGTATATTCCGGCAAGCGGAGAGGCGTAAGGGCGTAACTTCCACAGTCGTTCCGCCTCGCCCTAATTGTTGTAGATAGTTATCTCGCAGTTCGTCCACACCTCTCACGTCATCTGTTGATGCCATCCACATTGGCTCTACTACCACAATTTCCAAGTTACCGATCCTCCGAGTCGACCGCAACCGACTGGGTTCGAGTATAAAATAGAGCCTCAGAAATCTCATTCTCCATTCTTCCTTCTGACCTGGTGTCTAGCCTTTCTTCCCTTCTCTTCCCACCCGCTCCTCATTTTATTTTCAGATGGCCCGCTTCTTTTCCATGCTTTTCACCTTTTGCTTGGCAGTGTGTGCCGCAGCCGGTATGAACTCCTCTCCCATTCGAAACGAAATCATATCCTCATGTGATTTTCAATAGCACCGTTGCACAGACGCCAAACCGGAGACCTAGACTGCAATCTGGCGCGTCTCAAGATCATCTCTGATATTGCCGCAGCGCAGCCCTTGATCAGCCAAATTAACACGACGTACACTCGAGCTCTGGCGCCAAATACTTGCATGCCGACTGACTTTTGATCTTTCCAGCGATCTTGTAACGGCCAGCGCGGTGGCGATGGCGCAAACGGGACTGATGAGCACCAACGCGGCTATTCAGGACATCCTGACTGCGGTGTTCGCCAACCAGACTGCTCCGGCTAATTCGGGCGACCAGGTTGGGCTCGGAGTGAATGGGGCCCATAACGCGCTCAGCACAATCACAGAGTAAGTGTTAAAGTCGTACACTTTGAGTAATGATTAATTGTGCGGTTTCTTTCAGTCCAAGCGTCAATGCTACGGTTGCTGCGGCGCAGGCGAAGCTGCTCACTATTGCGGGTGACGGGAACAAGGTCGTTTCGGAATGTAAATAGGAAAATATATGCCTTTCCACGCTGTGTGCTATATCGACGGAGGCAAAATCAAATTTCCTTCGAATCTCAACATCAATTTCCATATTCGGCGACTGGGGAGGAATATTGATATCAATAAGTGTGACGCGACGTGACAAAACTCCTTTCTTTCTTGCCACCACGAAATGGACGCAAAAATCGCCGCCGTTAAGAAGGCCATAGAGGGTAGCTCCCCGATTTGCCATGGAACCTGCCAGATCCCTTTGGACCAGAATATCCTAACGTATGGGATGAAGGAGGATGGCAGCGCGCGGTGAGTGGGCGCATACTAAGCATTGCGACGATTATTCCGCTTTCAAAGTGTTCAACATGATGATAGATGGGTGAACTTGTCTACAGCCTCGCCAGAACAGCTAGACGCCGTCTCTGAGGCCTGTCAAAAGGCGACTTTCGGGCGTAATAAAGAAGACGTTTTGGACGAGACGTACCGCAAGGCCGGCCAGATGGGTGCGAAGGATTTCAAGATTGGATTCAATTTGGAGAAGTCTGGAATCCTGGACGCTGTTCATGCCCAGCTCCTGGAAGCGTTTGATGGCTCCGACAAGCGCATTGACGCGGAACTTTACAAGCTCAACGTCTATGGTAGATTCTCTTTTTCGTTCATTGCCCCCAAGGTCTTAGTGTATCCTAGACAAAGGCTCATTTTTCAAGGCTCACAAGGTACACAGACTCGCCACCCTGCTTGATTGAAAGTAGTTGATGCGTTTTGCAGGACACGCCTCGGGCGGAGAACATGTTTGGATCCCTGGTTGTCGTCTTTCCTGCAGCCCATGTCGGTGGAGCGCTCCTCCTCCGCCATGACGACAAAGAGGAGGAATTCAACTCCGCCGGGATCCTCTCCCCATTCGACACATCGACCGTAGCATATGTCGCCTTCTACGGAGATGTCGAGCACAAAGTCTCCGTCGTTGAATCCGGGCATCGCGTGACCTTGACGTACAATCTATACTACGCCAAGAAATCTTCGACAAAAGTTGATTTATCCCCCTCCTCTACTGGTACCCAACTCCAGTTCTCGCTCTCTGCCCTCCTGGCCGACGCGACTTTTCTCCCCGAAGGCGGTATTCTCGGATTCGGTCTGCGCTACATGTACCCCGTCGACAAAAACACGAAGTTACACGCGATGAAATCTCTATTGAAGGGCACAGATGCTCTGCTCGTCCGCGTGTGCAAGGAGATTGGGTTGGACACATCACTCAAGGCCGTCTACTCGGACCGTGACGACGGCGCGATTATGTTGAGCGGAATCCCGAACCTTGGCGGGCTCGACCAAGTCGAGGGCTCTATCATTAAAGAGATGTACGACAGGGTGGGCGGAGAGATCATCGAGTTTTCCGGAGACGAATACTACAACCGAGACCTAGAAATAACACAGGTTACATGGATCACAGAAATGTCGAGCCTCATCGACCTCAAGGCTGCGTATGTTCACTACGGGAATGAGGCTTCCCTAGCGTACATTTATGGTGATCTCGCGCTTATGGTGGATATCCCTGCCGCGGAGGACCGTGATGCTACTCGGACTAGGTAGCTGAAAGAAAAACTCTTCCTTCAAGTAGATATTTGCATGACGGACGTGTAATAATCAACTTGGTCCTGTATCGAAACATTTCCGCCAGGATATCTAAGGCGCCTTGGGGAACTGGTCCCAGCACAAAATTAATTAACGGATCCGTTAATGTTTGGGTATGTTATGTCGACACGTGAGGAAGTCTCACGCGTCACCCGTTTTCCGCTGACTCGTCGGAGTCAAGTCATAGTCGTCCTCACCTCGGCCACATCGGAAGCCGCTTGAATGCCTCCTCGATTAAATAAACGCCAGCAGAGGGAATTGGAAGAGCTGGAGGCCCTCGGTGGACCTTCCAAACCACATGATTCTTCCAGTGAAGAGGAAAGCAGGCCGCCAGCAAGAGCGCAGGCAAACGCCGGATTCGCCGCGGTGCGCGGTATAACGTTTCTGTGGTGTCCAACTAAAGGGAGAGTAGCTCTTCACCCCGGGTGAAGATGAACAGGATAGTGCGGACGATAGTCCTACGGCCCCGAAAACACGCAAGGTTTGTCTCGTAGACCACTAATCTCTTTGTGGCAGATTTAATGCCTCCGCAGAAGAAGAAGAAGAAAGGGGGGGATCCTGCTACAGTTCCAAGAGCCCAGACTCCAGTTATCTCAGAATCCCCGCGCCCTGTGCTCAAGAATGAGAAGAAAGCTGCAAAGAAGGCCAAGGCGCGAGAAAGAAAGGCTGGGAAAGACGAGTTTGACCAAGCGCTGGCAGAGTTATCGATCAAGTGAGTTCTTGAATTTACGTACCTACAGTAATTACAATGACGGCGCCTAGATATCCTGAACTGCAGAATGTTGCGAATAGTAGCAGCGCGGCTGCCTCCTCCTCGTCGTCGGCTTCGACCCTTGCATCCCTCTTGTCAGTGTCGCTCGCAAATTTGGACAGTGAAGCCGAAATGCGGAAATTCTTCGGTGCGCGCGTCATCCAGGCAAACAAAACCGGGGCCGCTGCGTCTCGGCGGCAAACTGCTCAACGGTCCAACCTGACTCGTCCCCCTGCAACCTGGTTCCAAACTCTGCCACGCGAAGGACTGTCACTGCGTCCACTCTCTGATGAGGAGCTTGTCGCCAAACAGGCTCTCCACGCGTGGGATCGCACCCGGGACGAGAAGTGGTGGACGGTCGAGTACAGCAAGAAGTACAAGAGTGTTACGCTCGCGTTCATGACCATTGTGTATTCGGGCGGTATGTATTTGCGCCGCTCTCATTCTTATTGTTGACGGTTAAATAGATCCGAACGGATTCTACGGCCTGCTGCAGAAATTCCCGTGGCATGGGGATACGCTTCTCCAACTGGCGGAGGTCTTCCGACACAGAGAGGGTAGCACCACCATTTTATTCTTCTTTGGGACTCAGTTCATCGGTCAATAGAATATGCCCAGGCCGTTGAATACGTTGACAGAGCCTTATTCGCGTACGAACGCGCTTTCTTCGGTTCATACAATCTAACCACCGGTTTGAATCGCCTCGACTTCGACCATATCGAGAATCGACCGTTCTTCCTTGCGGTCCACAGGCAAACCACGTAGGCTTTCGAAATAATACGAATTCATTGACCGACAATTTACATTTAGCGACCTTCAACGGAGGGGCTGTGTTCGTACCGCGTTCGAGTTTGCCCGACTGCTGTACCCTTTCTTTGTCTGTGAAGTAATTCGAAGCTGACTTTTTTCATTCAGACTTTCTCTTGATCCAAGCAATGATCCTCATGGTGCGCTGCTTCACTTGGACTTTCTCGCAGTCAAGACCGGCATGGAGCAATGGTTACTCGACATGTTCGACTTATATGCTACTCGGAGAAGTGGCCCGCGAACCAAGGATTCCAGGGCCGACCCGAGTTTATTACCAGGATGGTCGTACGCCAGAGCATTAGCTCTTCGTGCAACCGGAAAAGCCAAGGTACTGGAAACTTTCAAACTATTTTCAACCCAAACTGAACCCATTTACAGGATCCTGCTGCAGGTACGGCGGCACTGATAGAAGCGATTCGGGCTTTCCCTTCCATTGTTCCTCTTCTGGCCGACAAATTAGATGTTTCGCTGCCCAATACGATACGCGGTCATCGCGATTTCAAGATTGAGACGGACGGAAAGTAAGTTGATACATTACTCCAGCCGATTTCACTTACAACACGAATATCAGTAATTTGCGGCCGCCAGAAGCAGCACTGCATCTTCTCTCCCATCTCTATGCCCAACGATCATTTCCCTTGTGGAAAGAAGAGTCGTCCTGGTTTGCGAGCACCGTCACCACCGAATTCTCCTCCCTCCCCGCATCACTTCCGGTTCCCGTCCGCCGACAGGACTTTTTGACGTTGTACGCAAATCTGAACCTCCGGTTCTCGATATACCGGCACGTCATGGTGCTCGAAACTAGCTTCCGGCGACTGTTCTCGTACATCCCGAAGGAAGTGCTCGCTGTGAAGGCACTGCAGTGCGATCCACTGCCACCACCGACGGCGGTCACGTTGTACAACGATGCGTTCTTCGAGGGTACGGAGGATCTGCGGACGTTTTATGCCCGCGGCCACGACACGCCAGCGCGCACAGCAGGGCCGCATTCTTGCACAGTTGATTCCTGATGCAGATGTCCGGGAACAACTCCAGGTGCGTCGCCCTCCTTTATTAAATTCGGATGTTTAGCCTCATGTTGTCAGGCATTTTTCAACGCCATGCCGGCTGTGCAGGAGCGCTTTCCCGAAGGCGTTTTACAGTTCGCGGAGGCGGCAGCGCAGATGGACCCGGAAGAGTTCGAGGTGCTCATGCTCGCAGCTATTGCCGCGAACGAGGACGCCTTGAATGTGAACCCGGGCGGTATGCCTGGCGAGATGCCTGGCTTTCCGCCCTGGGAGGAGGGGGTGGCTCCGGCGGCCCCAGAACCCGTACCCGCACCCGTTCCCGAGGAAGAGGCGATAGGCGAGGACGAAGAGGATTCGGATTCGGACGATGAGGTTGTCGCAGTGAGACATATCTCCTGCGGCCTTTGAAGTACTGAACTCAACATTTCACAGCCATTGCCGATTCGCGTATTGCGTAACGTTATCCGCCGATTTTGGGGTGGAAATGGGAATGTGGATGATTCGTCTTCAGACGAGGAGGAAAGAGCGATCCCTGTGGACACTGCTGGTGTAGATTAAATTTCGGAACACGACTCGACTGTATTGTAGCATGGCTTCCGTGAGTTTCAAGTCAGCTCTGATGTTGTGCCTTCTCACACGCCCACTGAGATTTTTGAATTCAGGCCTCAGGATTAGAGGGTCGAAATAATAGGAGAACAAAATCTTCAGAAGCGGAAATGTGACAGTCAAACGAGTGGTTTATTTATTGTACTAAACACTTTAGGTCGAACCAAGATTCAGTAAGCCAGAATGCGATCCCAACTGCAGTATCTCTTAACATATCGGACCAAACCTTGTGAGAGATTTGTTTGGGTGGAGATTAGTGTTGGATACTTGGTGCTATCACGCAGTGAGAAGAGTCAATTCGGCGCGAAACAAGTAAGTGGCCCACAAATGTCAACATTGAAAGATGAGAGCTCAAAGAACCACTACCGTCAGGTCAAATCCTACAGCGTGCTCGAGGGAAAAATCACGCAGCGTGCTTGAGGGCACGGAGACACTGACAGAGCGCAAGACCATCGACCACGCTTGGCGCGACCAGGCCCGAGAAAACCGGCCACGCTTGGCGCGACCAGGCCCGAGAACCCCGACCACGCTTAGCGCGATGTTGGACCAGCATTCACTTCAACTTCACAATCCGGCATGAGGGCAGCATGGCAACAACACGATATTCGACCAGTTTGAGTTGAACCTGCGTGTGATTCGCCTTTGTCTTCCTGATGAGGTCGCGCCCTCGAATTGCAATTTTTCGCTGCTCTTAAGGCGGAGTGCTTGTTACCGCTCCACAGAGAAGGAAGTCAAGAAACCCTCCGCAAATTGAGACTCGAACCCGCTCCCGATGTGGTTAGCGAGAACTTCCCATGTCCCCGCATCTGCGGTCATCTGCGGAACAATCATGGAAAGATTTGTTGTACCCGGTGTAAGGTGGAACCTAGATAAGTCGCTCAATAGCCTGTATTCAAACTAGCAGCAACGATATCCCCCCACAAGCAAACCATGGCCTCGCCTTTGCCAGTGCCGTCGCCCAAGGACGCAGAAGTCAAACTACACACCGGGGGCTGCCACTGCAAAAGGGTTCGCTACGAGTTCGAGCACCCGGATATTTATGCGATGGCAGTTGTGAGTTGTAACTGCAGCTTCTGCGAGGACCGTGGTTCTCTTAATGTGTTCGTTTTTGTTGGACCGATCCCGTGGCGAAAGGTTGACGTTGCACCCAGATATACCTTGGAGGACAAGTTCAGGTTCACAAAAGGCTCAGCAGACGACCTGACCACATATTCGTTCGGGGAAGGAAGGATCATGCATAGATTCTGCCCTACTTGCGGCACAACGTTTGGCGCGGCTGTTCCTCGGGGTGGAATCGTGGTTATAAACACGCGCACCATCGACGGGATCGATCTGCAGCGACTCCAGTTGTACAAGGCGGATGGGAGGTCCAAGATGTAGAAATCAGTCGAAATGGTCGGTGATAAATAGTCGAAACTTGAGCGCGTTTCTCTCCCTACGCGCAAATGCAGCCGCAATCTGCTCACGTTTTCTCCAGCTTGTATGTGGCGCCTGAGGTCCGGTGGAGTGCGAATCTCACGGACGTTAGCTCGGCCTTTTCGGATTCAGCATTGCTCAAACTGTAGATGAAGGTGGAGGGCAAAGGCAGTCGGCCAATTTCGGCCGAACTCGAGTTTGGCTTACACGTCGCAGCCAAACACAAAATTTTCCTTGCTTCCGCTCACCATCCCTCAGCTTCCTTACCTTGCGCGCGGGCTGTCTAAATCTAATGGATTTGGGCTGAAGGCACCATTTTTGCATGCGTATCGCCCTCCGACATCTTATTTCCCTTGGCCATATCCCATCTCACCGTATTTCGTTTAATCCACATCGTCTTTTGGTTACCATAAAACCCCACCTTCGCCATGCAGCCAGCGTCTCTTCGCATTCGAATTATTCGGTACCCATAGAGCCGGATTCCCCCGAGAAGCTCGAGGAGAAGAAAACCAATGATTTGGTCGCGTCCTTCATGGAATTTATGGACCTCGTGAAGGACGAGCCAAGAAGGGATGAGAAGCAGACGAACTGGATTCGTAATAGGTTCCAAGCCGACGACCTCCAGGTTCCCTCACATCCCAAGATCGCGGAGAATATCATCCATTTTCTCTTCGAGCGCCGGTTATTCAAGCAAGCTATCGCGGTTTACCAGCACATGGTCGAAGGCGGGCCTCATTCCCTCACCTTCGACGAATGCACTTTTTCTGGCCGTCGCGCTTGCGACGTCCAACGCCCCTGGGAAGAATCAGCTCGCGGGGTTTAAAACCGTACTCTCCTACCGCTCGTTCACGGAAACCCACTTTATGGAGCTCCTGGATCATATCATCGCCCTCAAAATCCCCCCCGAAATCGCCGCGCGGCTGACTCGCATGTTCATTGCAGTCAAGGGCGATGGCTACAGTCCTTCGCGCGCCGTGATCATGAAGCTCATTGACCTTCAAACGCAGGCCGGGGATATATTGGCGGCAGCGGATACCATTGACGAGTACGACTTTCATCAGGGCGGCTCCGCATTTGAGAGCCCAGCGGAGCCGTACGCCCGGATGATACACGCGACCCCGGCGTCTGACCAAGCGGCGGTGGACTGGATTATGGGGGTCATGAGGGAGAAGGACGTGCCCGTCCATATCATGGTCTTCAACTCCCTCATCGCTCAGCAGAAGAATCGGAAGGACTTTCGCAAGGCCCTGGCCTACTACAACGTCATCATCCGTCTCGCTACGACCACCCCCTTGAAGCCCAATGCAGTGACCTACAAGCTGCTCTTTCGTCTTTACGGGTACCACTATAAGAACAATCATAAACCCAACGCCTCCCGCAACGACCAGCCCACCGGCTCCCTCATCCCTCCACGCCAGCTCTTCGCCGATATGATGTCGCTATGGTTTAGCGCCCGGCTCCATCCCCCCGCCTCCAGCGTACCCGCCGCGCGGTCGGACCAGAGCGAGGCCGACCAGAGCCTCATGGACATCACATTCCGCAGCTTCCTCTATCTCGACGACTACGCCGCCGCCATCGTCGTCCTGCGCACGACCGTCGAGCTGGGGCTGCGCATCACCGTGCGCACGTACTTTACGCTCCTGCGATACATGGCGCGCAAGGTGTACTACGACGTGCACGTCGCGCGCGTGAAGCAGACCGTGCAGCCCGTCTTTGCCTTTGAGCTCATGGGCCCGTTCGAGCCTCGGGAGATCGCCGACGACGATAACGCTGCGTATGAGTGGATTATGGAGCGGCTGTTAGAACACAATTCGCGCGAGGCGGTGAGGGGCGGGGATGGGAGTGGTGTTAGGGTGTCGACGGAGCCGAGGCGCCGCGTGCCTAGCGTCGCCGAGATCCTCGAGCAGGACGGCAATCCGACCAAGATGCGGGATCCTGTCGACGTCTTCCCCCTCATCTCCATTCTCCGCCGCGCGCTGCAAATTCGAGCCTCGAGCACGGAGGTGCCGTGGGGGGATGCGTGGCGGAAGCAAACGGTGACCAAGGCGCGGTATCAGATGGTCCCGAAGGGTATTCCATGGTGGTCGTGGTCGCCTGCGGAGAAGGAGAAGATGAAGCAGTATAAAAAGAAATGAAGTACAATAGATAATGCAGATGTAGTCGTACCAATAGCTCACCGAGACGAATACCTCTTTTCACTGCATCGGGCGAGCTACAAATCCACGACTTTGATTGGTGCCGGTCGCTTCTCTCCTCCATCCTCTTGCACTCCGCCGCGCGCAGGTTGCGTATGTGCCACATCATCCACAATTTCGACAGCTTCAGGCTGCCCAGACGTATCATCTCCCTCCTCCACGAGCGGCAGTCTCTCCAGAGTGTCCCGCACGATTGGCTGAATCCCCAACAACCAACTTGAAGCCTTGTCCATCGCCCGCTGCATCGCGCGCCGCGGACCCGTTATCAAGCCACTGTAAACCAGAAACCAGGAGGCACTCGAGGGCGGTCTGCAAGAGGGGTTCGCTCGTCAGCCCCACGAATGTCCAGAACTCCTGGGCGAACCGCGTTTGAAGGTCTGGGGATGTCTTTCTTTCGAACCTTCACCTTTGTTTTCTATATTGTCCCGAATTCGTCTCTGGACACCTTGTTCTCTTGTTCCAGTCTGTTCTGCGCTGTTGTCTTCCTCATCGGCGATGTTTTTTGCTCCGCCACAATTTCTTGCTGCCGATTTATTCATTTATCAGACAGGGTGCTTGTAATCTGCCTTAAGGCGACTTGCCTGAGATCTTGCCTGAGATGGGTTTCCTAACGTGGATGTCCGTCTCATTGCTGTACTTGACGCTGTCACGGTCGGACCGCCAAGAACACGTTGAAACCGCACAGACAAATTCCACCTGTTAAGGCGAAGAGCATCTCAACTCTTCTCTTCCTCATAACCTGCGCACCCTGAAGTCAGATGGCCAGTCACTCGCCGCAGCGCTCCCGGAAGCCTCAGGCTCGTCCCATAACTCGTGGTGGTAAGTCTTCTCCTGACATCCTTTACTTCGGCGAGATTCCCAGGATCGTCCTCCTTCCCGAGTTCCACTAGCCTTGACGATATATGTTCTCATCTGTAGATACTGACTTGTGCTACCAGGTTCGATGCATCTGCAGGACCGGGACCCATCCCCGACCCATAAGACGCTTTCTATGCCCATAGTTCCGAGTGTCACGCAAATACTCGGTCCAGGCAATGGTGGCCAGCAGCCTAGCCCGACCGCCGCACACAACCTCAACGCACTGCAGCGGTCCCCTCCCAATTCTAGACCTCTCCCCTCCCCTCCTCATCCAGAGCCAGAGCGCGAGGTGACCCCGCCTCACCATCCTCGGCCAATCAACCATGTGGCGCCACCTCAGTTCCTGACGAAGTTTGACGAGAACTGGCAAATGACAGACGAGCTCCTAGCGGATATCGAGCGGGCCGACTTGCAACAGGCGCAGAGCAATTCTCACTACCCTCGCGAGTCGCAATACTCTCACGAGTCACCGCCGAAACTAGATCCCGCCGGCGAAAGAATTCGTGCGGCGGAACGGGTCAGCCCCAAAAATCTGGACCAGCAGCGCCGGCAGCCTTTGCGGGAGAGCCCGAAGTCTCGGGCAAGAGAAATCTCTCCGACGACCGCCTCCTTACCGCCGCCAATAATGCTTATCACACCTGAAGGAGGCTCTCCTGCGTATCATACCCCTCTCCAGTCACCAGGTGACCACGAGTACAGCTATAACCCATACCAGAACCCATACCAGAATCAGGACCACGGCTCTCCCACACAGGTTTCCCTGACTCGCCGGATGTCGAACTCTGGGCCGGTTTTATTTTCCCGTGGGTCAACGCCGCCGCTCCAGGCAATGGGTCCTCGCACTCCCGATCGTTCGCTGCCTGTTCAAGAGGAGCAGGAGCACGAAGTCCCCGGCGCCATCGACGGCGCCGCCCCTTCGCGCGATCAGTATGCCGCCTACGACCCTTACGACCCGTTCACGATCCAGGAGCAGCTTTCCCGCCAGTGGCAGGTGTACGCCCAGAACCAGAGTGCCCTCGCGGGAGGGCATGTGTCCGACTCGACGTTTTCCCCGGCAGCAACACCCTTCCAAGGAAACGGCACAGCGTACGATCCCTGGGCGCACATGCGCACGAGCCGCACGCTCGGTGCTGTTGGTGGCGTCAGGAGGCCAGATCTTCGCAGCTTGGAGTCGAGCCCGAGCCACGAGCCCGTCGCGCTGCCGATTCCCCCGACGGTGGGAGTGCGGAAGAAGGACCTGCGGATAGGGTTGGCTGCGCGGAAGCCGCCCCCGCGCGTGGAGAGCACGCCCGAACCAGAGTCCTCTGGAGAGGAGACGGCGAGCGAGCCGGAAGACGCGCCGCGGTTTTCTGATCAGGAGGAAGGTGACTCCTGGGTTGCGGGGCCGCCGCTGCTTGATCTGGCGCCCGGCGCCGCCTCGAATGCGGATTGGGTTGATGAGGACGAGGAGGAGGACGAGGACGAGGTGTCATATGATGGTGTCACTGGTGCGTTTGAAAGTCGTTCCGTGTCTAACACAGTCTAACACTGGCGTTACCATCCGTCAGCGGATTCTGCTCTGCAGCTTCAAAGTGAACGAGGCGAGCCAGATGCATCTCCCGTTACTTATCTGTATGTTAATTCATTCCCAAGGTGTAATGAGTGTCCATCACCATGATATCTGTGCCCTGATCGAACGGCTGGACAAACTCTTTCACCTCGAAAAGGAAACGTACACTAAGTTTTTGGCGTGCCGTGGCGCCCCTGCCCAACAGCTTCTGGATCTCTTGCAAGATGTAATTTTGACAACTTACTGTACAGACCGCCTGCTAACCGACTGATTGTCAGTTATTAGATTACGACGTCGATCCTGCAACAATAGATACGCGAAGACTCTTCAAGGCCCTAATAAGGCTCTCGGCCAATTCAAAGCTCTACCCCCGATGTCTTACTCTTACAGGCCTAAAACAAAAAAGATTGGTCGCGGGTGGGTCCTTTGGCGATGTATATAAAGGGTTACTTTGCGATCAAATTGTCGCCGTTAAAATGATGAGGGTATTCAAAAAATCAGACATCGAGACGATACTGAAGGTTTGGACCAAAGTTTTGCTGGTCGGTATCTAGAATTGAAGTTTGCGTAGGAGTTTGGCAGAGAAGCCCTCATTTGGCGGCAACTCTCTCATCCCAACCTCCTCCCGTTTTTCGGCCTCTACTACTTTCAGCAAAGGCTCTGTCTAGTGTCGCCGTGGATGGAAAATGGGCATCTCCGGGAGTTCTTAGAGGGAAAATGCTATGACACTGACTATCTTCTTTCTCTTGTAAGTATTTGAATTTTGACTGAAGCTTGGTCACAATCCAACCTTTCCCCCAGATTTTGGATGTGGCGCTTGGGCTTCAGTATCTTCATGACAAAGGTGTCGTCCATGGCGACTTGAAGGGCGTACGTGGTCCAGAATCATTATTATTTCTCCCTCATGCTTGCATAGGACAACATTTCGTGACTTCGTCGCGTAGGGCTTGTATTGCGGATTTTGGCCTCTCGTACATCATCACTTCGGTATCTTCAATACAATTTACCAATTCATCCAAGCCTACACAAGGAGGTACAGTACGCTACCAAGCACCCGAATTGCTCCAAGGAGGACATGGTGATCTACACTCGGACATTTATGCTTTTGCAGGTGTTGCGTATGAGGTGTTCTCGATCTCTTTTCGATTTTGGCCGTGCGATTCTTACTATTATGGGTATAGATTTTGACGGGAACGCCTCCGTTTCCGGACTTGCGCATGGATGGGGCGGTGATTAAGGCGGTCCTTGAGGGTCATCGGCCTCCGCAACCGAAATCATGTTCTGGAACGCCATCATTGGATGCTCTTTGGAACCTACTCCGAAATTGCTGGGAAGAGGAGCCGGCTATGCGCCCAACGGCTGCCCAAATCGTGCAAGGACTCATGCACCCTGACATTCGGGCAACGAAAACACAATCCACCACAGATTGGGACAACTTGTTTACTTCGAGGCTTCGCCGCTACTTGGCGAGTCGGCGGCCACTCCCCTCATTTTCGAAATTCGAACGCATCATTTACGGCGATGGTTACTAGTCGTTCCAAATAATTTTGACACAGATTATGAGCTGACATTCCCGGGCAACCGAAGGCAGAGGAAATAATGTCGAGTCAGACACTTCCTGAGTTCACGGAGGCTGCGTAGGGCTCGATGGAGTCGAGCAGACGCCGAAGGTGTTGCTTACACCAAAGAATTATTACACCTATGACTTGTAATAATCGGACCGGCGTCCATTCGATGTTCAATGGTCCTCGCCACCAGAATTAGTCTGTGCAGGCAAGATGGGGTCGTTGAATGTTAAAGTTATTGGTCAGAAGGAGACTTATAGAGAGATTCAAGGTTGGTTTGGCCTACCATGTCACTAAAGTTTCCCCGGGTTGTTTTCAAGACGTCCTTCGCGCATGGTGCGCTCCCAAGATTTCGGCATCAGAGAATTGCATGTTCCATTTGTGTGGCAGCGTTGAAGAGCCTGAACAGGTACCATTTTTGGCGTGAGTTTAGGAGTTAAAAATGTCCAAAAAAAATTCAGCGTGTTACACTTTCGCCCCGCTGAATCTTGCAGTTTTATATGCAAATTCAGCTTCCTTTTATTGCAGCCTAATCTAATGCTTTTGGGAACCAATTCACCCAGGCCGAAATTTCTTTTTTGGCAGTATGGCTACAATCGGGGGTTAGGTATGTAATGATCAGAAACAAGGGGAAGGATCAACAGGTCGAGGCGAGTCGAGACGGGGTCGAGACGAGACGACGGAAGGATGAGACAATGGTGGAATACAGGAATGTAAGTATGAAGAATGCCTGGATACGTAAGTATCTGGGTTTTACATACTGTGCAAATTGTGTGATCCTAACAAATCTCCTTTCCTGGTAATCATTTCATTTGATGGCTGTGCAGCCACTTCGGAATTGCCCGGGCGCGCACGCTCTCGTCCTGCAGCTGATGGATGTCGGTCTTTCTTTATGGGATTCGTCCACGTGATACGGACGTAACTTTTCCCTCTCTGTTAATTCGATCTTGGTTGCTCCATGGATACTTGCACATATAAATGTGAGACGCTAGCAGACTGTCCGGTTTTTCCTCTTTCCCTCGGTGCCATAGATGTCAAGGGCGGCAAAACCAAGGCTGTCGAGGTATGCCCTTCCCCGATGTCTGCTATCGAAATAACAAATATTCTGTAGTGGGGCAGCGCAATTGCCATGCACAACGCGGTTCTCAACGGGCTTACAGAGGACATAACCATCCTCTCCGCCGCCGATATCTTCTCGTGGTTGCACGACAAAGGGGGCTTTCCCAAAGGTACCTAACCCTAAACCTAACCCGTTCTCCCTTTCCACGCCAGAGATCAACGCCCAAGCTCGCCCGGAGATGGTCGTTCATCACCAACACTCGCCGCAATGTACTTCGCCCCAGACCGTCAATCCTCCAGAATTACCATATTCGTCATAAAGCATAGTGGCCAGACGGCACCGCCATTCAAGGCCAAACACGATGCGACCTCGCCTCCCCCACTCAGAATCTCCCAAGATGCCGCTCGAAGCCATCATGATGATCATAGACAATTCGGAGTGCATGCGGAACGGAGACTACCAGCCCACCCGTTTCGATGCGCAGTCGGACGCAGTGACCACAGTCGTTAGGGTTAGGTATTTGGTGTGTGGGTCCTTGTATCGTTATTTATTAACACGCCACAGCGACACGCAGCGCCTCGTGCTGCTCATCGACGAGCGCGATGAGATCCTCGAGAACCTTGAGATTGCGGAAACGCGGGATATCTCGTCTTTCCGGCTCACTACCCCCGACCCGTCCGTCTCCAAAGTGCCATCGGTGTACATTATCCGGCTTCGCGCCTGCCGCTGCTCTCTCCTGGGGACGGCGTTTGCGGGGAGCTGAAAACAAGTCAGTTGGTGTGCGCGAAGAAGTGGGCGTATGGCGTGTTGGGGCGGTTGTTCCATCGGTGCGTCTCGCGTCCCTCTCAGACCCATGCACTCCCTTTGTGCCGCGATTTTCCTGCTCTTGAAGTACACAACGCACAGGTACTGATGCATTCTCTATATACGCACAGGTTCGGCAACCCCTCGCAGCTGCCCTCCGCGATGCAGGCCGACTATGGCAACTTTGCAGCGCACTTTGTCGCCGTGTTCGCGCCCGAGATATTGGTGATTTACCGTGCGTCCCCTCCCACTTCCCCTTCCCCTTCCTCTGGCGCTAGCTAATTGACGGACGGAATTGCTTTTTTTTTTGTGGAATTTCAGTGCGGCAGGTAGAGCTGTACGTCGCGGGGCAGGCGTGGTTGAGCAAGAAGTGCCAGTATCAGATACTCACATTTTTCACCGAGTGGTGCGTCCCCCCTCCCTTTTTTTTTCTTTTCTTTTTTGTTTTGCTTTTTGTTTTCGGCAAAGGAGTGTGTGTACGACTACTCGCGCGCCCTCTTCTCCTCCTCCTCCTCCTCCTCCAACAACAACTTTGTCCCTCCTCTGATTTACCTTTACTATGCTCTGATATACCCTTTACTAACCCGACACGCAGCATCAAACCCAAGTCGACATGGACGCTCCTGAAGCCGCACGCGCAGACGCTCGTGGAGACGTTGAGGCGCGACAGCGCTGGCGTGTTCCCGCAGCTGTCGTTCAACGCGGCGCGGCAGCAGCTGTGGGAGAGCGATCCGGTGGATTATGTGCGGGTGTCGGTTGGTGAGTTGCGTGTCTTTTTTTTCCGCAGTTTTTTCTTTTTTTTGGGGGGGGTGTGGCGCGCTGTGGTGTCGGTTGGTGGTGCGCTTTTTGTTCGAGTGCGCGGACGCTGCGTTCCTTCGCCGCATATTTTTCTATCGTGTTCAACGGGGAGCCAGGGTTTTTTCGTGTCTGTGATGCGCGAGGACGCACGAGCCGGGTGGTGGATGTCCCCCACTCGGCGCGCAAATAAGACACAACTGCGCGTTCCCCTCAAAACGACTCACTACTTCCTGACCATCCTCGTGTATCTGATAAGTATAAATAACAACGCTGACTGCTTATGCCATACAGACGAATACGAGTCCTTCGCGACGCCCGTCTCGGCAGCGACGATGTTCCTCTTCTCACTCGCGAGCAACCGCACAAAGACAATGTTTATGCCGATTTTGCAGTTTATTAATAGGTTTTTGCGGTCGTGAGTGTCTTTTCCTTTCTTTTTTTTGCCCGTGGCCTTCGGCCTGCCTTTCTGTCGGAGGACCCCCCTTCGGTCGCTCCCTTCCTTTCCTCGCCTCGCCTCGTTCCCTTCCTAAGCCCTGCTCCCGTTCCTCGCCTCGCTCCCTTCCCTCGCCCCGCTCCCTTTCCGCACCTCGCTCCCCTCCCTCCACTCACTGTAAATTCTGTAATGCAACAATTTCAACCAGCGCTAACACACTTGACGCAGCATCGCCCCCGCCCCGCAGCGCTTTGGCGTGCTCAACATGACCGCCGTGCTCAGGCCGTGGATCCTGCGGCACCCCGACGTCGCGAGCGGGATGGAGCAGTTTGTGGGGCCCGAGTTTGCGAGTCCGGAGGGGTATATGCGGGCGATTGTGTGTTTCTTTCTTTCTTTTCTTTTTTGACTTGTTTCCATCTGTGCGGGACGCGGGACGCGGGAGGAATCGAAGAGCTAGTACTGACGCGTTTTAGGCCTGCGAGGTGCTCGGCACCATGACCAAGGAGGGGGTGAAGTGGACTTCGGATGAGGTGCGGTTTTGGTTTTGGTTTTCTACGCGTTTTTCTGGCCGCTGACGGTATTACAGCACCTGAGCGCCAATTTCGCGCCGTCACCGCAGCGCTGGACGACCAGGAGCTGCCCGTGCGCATGCAGGCGGCGTTGACCCTCACTGAGATGGTGGTTTTGTACGATTCTGGTGCGTCGTACCTCCATCTCGGTACTCGATGAAGACCATGCGTGCTGATGCGAGTATTCTAGTCAAGACGGCCGTGTCGCCGCAAGTGGGCAAGGTCATCCAGGACCTGCTGAAGCTCTCCGACGAGACGGACCTCGATATCCTCAACCACAGCATGGAGGTTATGGTCGAGGCGTTCCAGACGGAGCTCCTCCCTGTCGCGGCGCAATTGACTGCCCGGCTCATACGTCGACCGACCGTTGATGATGGAAAGCCTGGCTAACGCATGCCTCCCCAGTGCGACTCGTACCTGCACCTCATCAAGGAGAGCTTGGTTGCGGAGGAGTCGTATGCGGACGTGGACACGAGCATTGAGGTGATTATGGTTAATGCGGACGAGGACAAGACGTATGCTGCCATGGGGGTTGCCAAGACGATTGGGACGGTGCATTATTTTGTCCATTTACGAAGGAGGAGAACGGAGGACTGATGAGGAAGGATGTGGGTGTAGATCATCACATCCATTGAGAACGCGCCGGAGATTTTGGCGCAGGTGCAGGAGGTTATCATCCCTGTTATCACGTTCACGTTCAAGCACAAGATCCTCGGTGCGTCTTCCCTTGGGGAAGGTCGTTCGTTGTGCTGATGACGAAACGTTAGACCTCTTCGACAACATGTATGAGCTGGTGGACAGCCTCACCTTCAAGCTCCGCGCCATTTCACCCAACCTTTGGCCCGTGTTTGAGCTCATGTACAACCTCTTCAAGTCGGACACGGTGGACTTTCTCGAGGGTGTGTTCTTCTGCCCGTCTTTCACAAGCACAGCGACTGATGGGAATGGTGCAGAGATGTGCACCTTCTTCCAGATTCACGTCGACCAGCCGCCGGGCGACGTCCTCATATTCCTCCCCGGGCAAGAGGACATTGAGTCGCTCGAAAAGGCCATCCAGCTGTTTGCGCACCAACTCCCCCCCGGGCCACGACGAGGTGCTCACCGTGCCCATGTACGCGGCGCTCTCCGGCGCGCAGCTGCACCGCACCTTCGCTCCGACTCCGCGCAAAACGCGCAAGTGCATCCTCGCGACGAATATCGTGGTGACCGAAGTTCTACACAGGAGGAACATCGGAGTTGTACCTTTCGGTTCGTCAAAACCTTCCGCCGACTCCCGTTGCGTGTTGTTGTTGTCCATCTTGTGCGATGTGAGCTGCATAGGTTCATTTTTTCCATGCATTCAAGTGAGCGTGTCTATCTAACACATCATGTGCCGGGGAACGTTCCAGATTCGCATCCGCTGACCGAAGCACGGGCGGTTCGTGGGGAAGACCGTGGGTCGGTCGTTTACCGGGCTGGATTGCAGGATGTATTGGAACCCGGATCTCTCAGCATCGACGAAGGCGAGGGCAGGATAACCTTTATGCTACGCTCTCATACAAGACGTTTGTCGAATGTAGTTATTTTAGAAATATGACCGTGTGTGGCGTATAGAAATATGACCGTGTGTAGCGTATCCAGGCTCCGCCCGGCAGGGCCATACCTCAGATATAAACAAAGGGATATTACAGCCGTAGCCGCGGGGGATCGTCCAGATTAGGAAGTAGCGGTTCAAAAAGGGAATAGTGATAGTGTACCGCTACAAAATGACTGTGTCAAGAGAGAAGCGCGTCAGTTAGAGAATCCCCTTCTTCTTCGACTTCACCCAACCGGGGGTACTTATCCAGCACGGACATGTCCACCGAGCCCATCGTCCGGGGACAAACGAACGTGCCCAAGATCCCATTTGTAAGCTGCCCGACCTCCGTCAACACCGTGGCCAGCAAATCGTTGACATTCCCGAGTAAACTCGGGAACAGGATCTGCACCAGTTGGTATGCGAAGCAGATCAGATTCAGCCCGTCCGGCTGGCGAAGGTCGTCCAGCGAGTAGGTGCCGTGAGTGAACGCCCCGAGGTCGAGCGGGAAGAACGTGTTGGGTTGGCCGAGGTTGCCGCCGAGGGAGAGCGTTTCTGGGTACAGAGCCCACATCTCAAGCAACTGCGGCAGGAGGACGGGCAGGTCCCATTGGTACAGCAGGGCTCCGGGGCGGCGGTAGTATATATCGGGTATGCGCTCGGATCCACGGGTCCAGGTAAGCGTGCCGTCGGGATGGCGGGTAGCGCCGTAGATTGACATGAGCCCTTCAACGCTCATGATTCCCTCTGGATGCTCGGCGGAGTAGTTCGCGAAGAGCGACGGGGCTTGCAGCGCCGTGAAGGCTCCCACAATCTTCAAATCGTTACGGGTTTACTCGAACACTGGAATGAGCGATTACTTACCATTTGCACCGGTCCGAAGAAGAAGAGCCCGTTGTTTGCGATAGAGTCCGCGATGCGATTGGCGTGGTGTTTGCTCACAATTGCAACGCTATTGGTAATGTTCGAATCTGCAGCGTACAAATCTAGAAGCGGCTGGAGATACTTGGGCTGAAGCGTGTGGCTGTCGTTACTTCAACGTGAAATCAGTATGGCTCAACTTGGAGGAAAGTGAATGAGAGACGCACCAGATATACAAGTCACATCGCGTGAGAGAAGCATCGCACTCGAACTGATTGTGGGTGTTGGTGAGACCGGAGGGTGGGGCTACGACTTGTCAGTAACCAAAATCGTCAACCGAAGCAGGGTACAGGCACCACATACCAAGAATACCACCCAATATCCCAGTCAGGCCAACCTTGTCCGGCGGCTCGCCAATAGAAATGGGCAAAGTAGGATCGAGTAGATTCCCGCCGAACAAGCCAAGGACGGCCGCGGCCGCCGAAGCGGTTACGCCCATTCTATACACTTGGTTGGAAGCCTTGATGATATTGAGGAACGTGTCAACACCGCTCCGCGAGATGAACCCGTGATTGGCGAGAGAGTTGAGACCAGGGCATGGGCCACGGTGATCGTTAGGGCCAGCTTGGATGAACTGGTGCGGGGGAGAGATCGGGAAGCGCTGGTCTGCCTCGTCGAAGGTGGAAGGGAAGAACAAAGAGCGTCGTGCCGTCGCGTTGGTGCCAGGCCGATCAGGAATAAAAAATGCACTAGCAAGGAATGTGTTGCCGGCGGCGAGGAGGAAGAGGAGAAGCGCAGGAGGGGAGCAGGGTTCGACGCGCATCGTCGATGGGAGGAAAGGGCGATCGCTGGCGTTACCTCGCGAGCGACGCGTATTTAACGGCCTGCAGAGTTTTTATTCGGCTCCCAAGCATTTCGGACGTTAAACGTTAAACTCTTGACACGGAAGCACCCACCTGCCTTCAGACTCCGTCGTGGATGCCAGTTCGCTGCTCCCGGCTACCCCAGTTTGCATAACATAGGGCAACGAAGTTACTAGTCCTGACTCGGAGGCTGCGTCGGTCTCCGCCCAGTGTCCGAAGCATTGCAATGGGAGGGTCGTCGTCAGTATATTTTGGTGTTAATACCGTGTTGAATATTTTGCCAAAAGACCATTGCGCCGTCCAGAGAGAAGCTTATTCGGCTCCAAAGCATTTCGGACGTGAACTCTTGACACGGAAGCACCCACCTGCCTTCAGGCTCCGTCGTGGATGCCATTTTGCTGCTCTCCGCTACAGTTTCCATAACATAGGGGGGCGTGTCTGACAGGTGCACACTGCACTCGGCAACGAAGCCACTAGTCGCAATGGGAGGGTCGTCGTCAGTACATTTTGGTGTTAAAGATTTTGCCAAAAGACCATCACGGGGAATTAATGGTATCCTTGATTTTTGCCAGAAGCTGAGCGCTGAGCAGATTCTGTCATGACGGCGACGGCGGGAGTTGAACGTTGAGGGAAGAGAATGACAGGGGGTGTACTATTACCTGGGTGGACGCGTACGGCATCTTTGATAGGATCAACGCGGTCCGCAACGATGTTGCCCTGCAAAGGCTGGCAAATTTGGGCCTCGAGTTGGCCTCGAGCATGAAGAGGAAGATGAAGCAGTACTGAAAGAAAAGATATCTCAACAGATAATACATATGTAGTCGTACCAGCAGCTCTTGTAATTAAT
Organism: Mycena alexandri; assembly: GCA_029233265.1. Taxonomy (NCBI): domain Eukaryota; kingdom Fungi; phylum Basidiomycota; class Agaricomycetes; order Agaricales; family Mycenaceae; genus Mycena; species Mycena alexandri. The sequence goes on along the minus strand of JARJCM010000543.1, from coordinate 21,702 downwards.
TATTCACCCAGACGAATACATTGTACACTCCTCTTTTCACTGCAGCGAGCTACAAATCCACGACTCTGATTGGTGTTGGTCGCTTTTCTCCTGCATCCTCTCGGGCTTCGACGGCAGACTGTATATCCACTCCATCATCCACAATTTCGACAGCTTCAGGCTGCCCAGACGTGTCATCTCCTTCCTCCACGAGCGGCAGTCTCTCCAGAGTGTCCCGCACAATCGGCAACTGCATCCCCGACAACCAAGCCTTGTCCATCGCCCGCCGCATCGCGCGCGCCGCGGACCCGTTATCAAGCCACTGTAAACCAGAAACTAGCGGGCACATGAGGACGGTCTGCAAGAGGGGTTCGTTCGCCACCCCCACGAATGTCCAGAGCTGCTGTGCGAATTGCGCTTGAAGGTCTGGTGCGGGGGGGATGTCCGTGGGCGGGCTTGCGGAGCCGAGGTGCAAGAGGGTGGGGAGGGCGTTGTACGGGCTCGGGGAGGAGACGCAGTCGGCGATGAGTTGTGTGAAGAGAGTAAGTCTGGTGTTGGTGAGACGTTCCCGCAGCTGCCGAACGTCGAGAGGAAAGGGTGCCAAATCCTGGGAGACATCGGAGGTCTCGGAGACAGGGGTTACAGTGGCGGTGGAGGAGAGGAGGGCACTGTTCCACAAGTACTGCAGCTCACCGGAACTGGCCGTATCTTTGCAATGCGGCCCGGCAGTGAAGATCGGAAGGTGGACGGTCTCCGCGGCATGGAGGGCGACTGCGCGAAGCATGGCCGCCACGGAGGTGCTGTACTGTGAAACAGGTGGAAGCGCTGACGCAGTTTCGACAAGGGCGCGCAACGATATCGATTTAAGGTCGGTGTCATCAAACCGCGGGTGGTGAATCAGCTCACAGAGACGCCAGACCGCCGTCAAGACGTCGTCGGGACGGTCTGCGCGTGTCAGGCGGCGGGTAACGCGCAACCGCACCCGATCGACCTCGCACTGGCGGAGAACATGCAGAACGGCGCCGGGGTGGTGTCTACCATTCAGATAAGTGATGAGGGCATCGGCGATGGAATTTTCTGCCTCGGGGTTGAAGGCGGTGTCGAGGAGCGGGAGATACACGCTTAGTGCGCGGTCGACGTGATTAATACCAGTAGCTTCGTTTTTTGTTCTGTGGACAATTGCTCGCAGCGTTTCAAGGCACTCGCGGAGTGCGCTGGGATCCGAGGTGACTAGTATGCGATCGGGGCGCAGAGTTTTGATTGCCTCTGGAAAACTGTACGGCTCGGACTCCGATACCACGGCATCGACGAGAAACTTGCTGAATATGTCCAGTTTAAAGCACGGTGTGCTGTCGAGTAGATGATGCAGAGTTTGGCGTTGATGCCCAGTGAGAGCATGCGCCTGAGGGAATGATGTGGTGCTCAGCATGGAACGATCCTGCGAGAAAGGAGAGCCTCCGGCAGATATATACTTCTGCTCCAGATGTACTGCGTTGCGCAGCTCCAGGAAGAGCTCGACTTGCGAACTTTCTTTTGCGTTGTCCTTGTTGTACAGTCCGATTAGTTCTTCCACGCTCGCCCGGAAGGAACAGCAGAGGCTCCACATGATACAGGCGCGCAGGGCAGGAATGTAGGGTTGTGCCGGGGGGTAGGTCGTCATGGAGAAGTACCCGATGGTCGAGAGCTCGAAGGGGAAGACCAGTGGTCTATCCTTCGGGGCCAACGCGGATACCACGGAACGCGGTGGTCTAACCTCCGCGGCCAACGCGAATGCCAGGAGAGCCTTGAGGCACAGGACCGTGCGTTGCTGGCGCAACTTTGGTTCCAAGAGACCGTTCTCGCAAGTGAGGAGTAAAGCTGCGATACGAGGGCCAAGCTGCACGCCGGCATCATCGATGAGAATCTGCAGGAGATGGTCGTGCTCGCGCCGCCGAGTCAGCGACGTCCAGCTCCAAATGACCTGCGGAATCGCCTCGACGAAGGGGTCGAGCTGTTGTTCGGTGGTGAGCGACTTGAGGGTCCAGCAGAGGGCGCGTCTGTCGCGGGTGGAGCGCCGGTCAGACTTGGCGGTTGCGCGGTGCATCATAACCTCTTCCATTCGCTGAGATGCACCACGGCCTAGGAACGAGGAAGGAGCCATACAGATCTGCCCAATTCGCCACAGAACGCCGGATAAGGGCGTGCGACATGGGCTGTTGGCGAAGAGAAGGGGTATTACAGTGAGGGCGGCGTAGACGGCCCCCACGACACCAAGTAGGGACGCGGCGACGAGGGTCATAATCCAGTTCACCGGGAGTAAGAAGGCAACGAGGCCGGCGAAAAATAGGAGGAGAGACATGTGCAGAAGGAGGGGGATGAGGTCGACGATTGCGTGCATGCGGAAACGCTTCAACCCGCTGTAGAGGTACGAGCATATCCGCGCGCGCTCAATTGGGGAAGGGCGCATGTCGGACTTGTTGAGGTAATCGCGCGACCATTGCTCGACAAGCGTCGCGAGTACAGCAGAGGCGAGGCTGAGACCGAGACTGGTGAACCACAGCCCGTTGCAGATCAGCGCACTCGTGGTGGGTGTGAATTCCGAATCTGAGATGACGGCAGGCACGTTGTTGAGTTGTCGTGATATTTGGGCAAGAAGAAGGTCCGTTGTGTTTGGGCTCAACGCCTGGTAGCTCTCGATGATAAATGCTGTGAGAGTTCCGGAAAATAATCCTGCCTGTGTGGTAGCTGTTAATACAGGAAATGGAAGCTGGAATCTGAGGCCGATTCTCGGTGGGCTCGGTGATTCTTGAGAATGGGAACTCCACAGAATCGGCGAGCCTGGTCTCGATTCTGGCGTCGATTCTGTTTGGATTTTCACGACAGGTGGTGCAGAATCAATTCAGATTCGGGGCGAGAATCGAATGTAGGTGGGGGTCGCGATGGGGACGTACAAAAATTAAAATTCCCTTCATATCGGCCCTCCAGCCTGCAACCAGGGCCTTGTCGTATTTCTCTGCTTGGGAGACGTAAACAGACCACATTTTTGCGCAAGCCTCCTCGGTGGCAGCTATACGACTTGAGCACTATTTCCAGGGAGTCCTTCGGCTTCGAACGTACGGAAGTTCGCGGTTTGTTTCTCCAAGTCGTCCATGGTGAGCGGCCAGAACCAAGGTTGTCACAAAGGCTGTTTAATGGCTGTCATCGGCTCCAATCTCTGCTTCCTGTTCTATGAGCGCGTAGAAATTTGCGTCGGTATCCTTCAGTGAATCCCATATATTCCTAGCAATTTCTGGTTCTTCCATGGCCATGGTGCCATAGGTCGGAAAATGGACGCGAAACAAATGTATATCGGACGATGATGGTAAAGGTCAAGAGGGGTCGTGACCGTTACTGCTTGGACCTGAACCACCACCGGAATTGGTCAACCCCTCTCATAGGACCTCTGGCTACCTCTGGATCGTCTAGGGTTCGTCTACACCGCCTAGGGCGGGCCCCGAGACCCAATTGGAGATAAAACGCGCGCTCGCAGACCAATATCACATTGCCACAGCCCACTTGTCCCTCTGCCCGCCATGCAGCCGTCCGACATAGATACAGGCCCTCCGCCAGCGGTGAAGAATCTGAGGTCCAGGTTTGAGCAGCTCGCCCTTGGTCCGACGCAAAATGGGACTGGTTTGACTCCAAGCTTTTCCCCGCGACCGCGCGCGATTTCTGGCTCTCATTCCAACGGCGACCGTCCGGACAGTCCAAGTCTACGGTCTTCAAATTCCTCGTCAGATTTGCGGGTGAACAGAAAACCGCCGCCGCCGCCGCCTGCACGGAGTGCGAAGCCATCGCCGACTGCTTCCCCTCTTCTGCGTCCAGCTCCAAGTACGCCGCCCATCCCGAACGCCTCTTTAGGTCATCGATCTAGTCTGTCTTCATCTTCCCTCGTGCTATCGCCCGAAGTGAACGTGGAGGAAAATCAGTCAGTACCGAGCGTGTCATCTTTACGAAACTTGTTCGCGTGAGTCGCGTGAATTAAACCTTCATTCCCGACTTTATAATGACTCTCGTGCCCAGAACTGCCCCCATTCAGTCGCCACATACCCCCCGGCCAGGCATCAGTGGCCTGCCATTTGCGCATTCCGAGTCTGATGTCACTGGTATAAAACGACGGCCACCGCCTCCTCCAGTTGTCCACGTTTTGAACGACAAGTCGGAAGATTTCTACTCCCCAGAAGCACTCTCTGAATCTGACGACGCCGACTCCGAGACCTCCTCCTCTGTCCCGCCGTCTTTGCCTCCGCGGCAACGTACATTTCCCCATCACCAGCGCACCAGCTCTAGCCAGACCTCCAGTGAAAGTGATCTCGCGGCTAGCCGTATTCCACCACCGCGACCGCCTCCACGACAAAAGGTCGATTCCCATCCAGCTCTAATTCCAGCTTTAATTCCTCCTCCTTTACCCGTCCGTCGTAACACCGTCCCCCCAACGGAAGACCTGCTTACAGGACCTCCGCCGCTCCCCGTTCGCCCGGCCATCGTCATACCCCTTGAAGACCTTGATATCCCCTCACCGGCTTCCGCTCCGAGCACCGCAGAACGCAAAATGTTTGGCTCTAGCCGGCTACCACCTCCACCCACTCGCACTATCGCGCTCGGCGAGAAACTTCCCCCGGCGCGGCGACCCCCGTCACCCTCCTCTGATGAGGAGTCCGCCGACGAAGCCCCTGCACCAGACTTGCCCGACAGCAGCCGATCGTCGCGTCGCCCGCCTCTCCTGTCTTTTCGCACAGGCTATGTGGGTCCCAGCGAGCCGAAGATCACGGTTCCCGCTCACCACGGGCACGTCATCGTATCGGGAACGAGCATCGTCGTCGCAACCCACCACCACGTCAAGATCTACGACGTCTCGCAGTCAGACGCGCCGATCTTCTCGCTGGAAAAGCGCGAGGTCGCCCACGGGTACGGCGTCAAGGACCTGCGCGTAACGAGCATGGAGTACCGCCCATGCGGCAACCCAGTCGATCGTGGGTGTTTGTTGTGGATCGGGACGAAGGACGGCCACCTCGTGGAGCTCGACGTGCGGACGGGGTGCGTCACCGCGGCGAAGCTTGCGGCGCATCTCCACCCAATCGTGCGCATCTTCCGGCACGGGCGCAGCATGGTGACGCTGGACGATGCTGGGAAGACGCTGCTCTTTGCGCCGGCCGAGGACGGCGCCGACATTCAACTGGCGTTCACGCCGCCGCGGGTCGCGCGCATTACAGAGAAGCAGGATTTCGCAAAGTTGGTGAATGGGAAGCTGTGGACGGCGACGCGCACGGAGCTGCATGGCGCGCGGATGCAGACGATACGGGTGTTTGACCTATTTGTACCTGGAGCGCCGGCGCGCGCTGTCGTGCCGAGCGAGGCGGTGGGTGCGATTACGGACGCGACGATGCTGCCCACGAATCCGGGTATTGTGTACGTCGGGCACGAGGCCGGCGCTGTGTCGCTCTGGTCGATAGACGAGGAGGGCGGGTGGCCGAGGTGCATCGAGGTCGTGCGTGTGTCGACGTCGGACGTGCTGTGTGTCGAGGGCGTGAATAATCGACTGTGGGCGGGTTCGAGAGGCGGGGTGATTTCGGCGTATGATGTCTCGGTGAAACCGTGGGTGGTGACGAATGCGTGGATGGCGCATACGAAACTGCCGGTGAACCAGCTCGCAGTGGATCATTATGGGATTGAGAAGACGGGGCGGTTGTGTGTTGTTAGCGTTGGGCGGGACGAGCAGGTGAGGCTGTGGGATGGACTGTTGGCGTCGGACTGGGTCGGTGAGTACCGGCAGGTCCTCAATCTATATTCGCATCACTCACCTGGGTTATTATGCAGATCTGGAGTTAATGAAGCGCGAGGCATCCTTCAGCACGTTCCGCGATCTCAGCGTCCTCATCATCACATGGAACGCGGACTCCGCACGACCCGACTCACTCACCGGCGACCCCGCGAACATCAACTTTCTGCACGACGCCCTCACGAGCGTCGACTGCCCCGACATCATCACCTTCGGCTTCCAGGAGGTCGTCGACCTCGAGAGCCGCAAGATGGTCGCGAAGAACGTGCTCCTCGGCCGGAAAGACAAGCAGGACGCGTCGGTTGCCCTCATTACCGGCCTTTCTGGGTTATCGGAGAAGGTGACGACGGCGTACCGCAAGTGGTACGAGTACCTGCTAATGGCGGTGCGCTTGGCGATGCCTGCGCAGGTGCCGTATACTGTCATCCACACGGAGAGCCTCGTCGGGCTGTTTACGTGTGTGTTTGTGAAGAACACGGAGCGCATGGCTATTAAGGACAATGTTATCACGTCGCTGAAGCGCGGGATGGGGGGACGGTATGGGAATAAGGTGGGAAAGCATTTTCTGTACTTCCGACGGCTGCTTATTGGATTGCAGGGCGGAATCATTACGCGGCTCGTCATTGAGGATTCTTCAATATGTTTTATCAATTGCCATCTTGCTGCGGGGCAGCATGCGACGCGCGCGCGGAATGCGGATATCGCCGCGATGCTCGAGGAGCGGTCGCTTTTACCGGAGAGCGAGAACGAACCGTTGGCGTATGTGGGCGGGGGAGACGGACAGATGGCCCTGGATCACGAAATAGTCTTCGTGAGTGTCTTACTACTGCCCGATGAGACCCTAACACTCATCGTGTTAGATCAATGGAGACATGAATTACCGCATCGACCAGCGACGTGATCATATTATCTCCGCTGTCCGGTCGAACGAATTTGAGAGCCTTCTTACACACGACCAGCTGCTCAAAGAGATCAAGTACAACCGCGGCTGCCGACTGCGAGGGTTCATGGAAGGCGCGCTCACATTCCCGCCGACGTACAAGTATGACCGCCACTCGACAGAGTACGACTCGTCCGAGAAGGCGCGCGCGCCGGCATGGTGCGACCGTGTGCTCTGGCGCACGCGTGTGCCGAATCGTGTGCAGCAGCTGCACTACCGGCGGTACGAGGTGAACGTGTCGGACCATAGACCGGTGTCTGCCGCATTCAAGTTGACGGTGAAGAGCATCCGGCATGAGGTGCGGCAGAAGGCCAAGGCGGAGGTGCAGATCCAGTGGGTGAAGGAGCAGGAGCGGCTGTTGTCGGTGGCACGCGACTTTTATGTCGATTTGGCGCTGATTTGAGCTGAGCGGAGTTCGGAGCTCGAGGAGGAGCGGGTTTGTTTGCATGCATTTTTGGACCTTTACACGCGCATTATTTTTATACCTCATCAGCGGACTCCGTTTTGTCAGACTGTAGCATCGTACATGTAGCTTGCCCCGGGGATTGATATTGTAGAGCAGGATAATCGAAAACATTTTTCCTATTTGTTGGCCGGCGCTTAGCGATAGGCGCCCGTGTACCGCCACAATTGCCCGTTAGCTGCCACCAATATCATCGAATTTCTATCGCAAGTCGGTGATCTCACTTTACATCTATGCATCCTATTTACATTCATGTGCACCCTCAGTGGATACAACTGGCGAAGTCCAAATCCTGAAAGGTTGTCTTCAGTCTGAGTCGCGGTGGCGGCTATGATCTTACACGATTTCATTGCTTAACCTCTTGCGCAGATGCTATCAAGGAGTACGGGACCGTGAATGGCGATGGTCGCAGCTCCTGTGCATACGGTATCCTGTTCGACAAAACTGCTAATACGCGTGAGTGCAACCGAAGTGTGTTTCCCCTTGGAATAATGATTTCTGGTAGTCGAGGCATTAAACGGGACGCTGCGTGCGGCCAAGCGGCAAAAGAAGGCAGGTCTCACCTTGATCGCTGTCTTTCGATGCTGACTGCTTCGCCTAATTCTTAGGTCGCTTTCGACGCTGAAATTTTAATGATGCCCAAGGACAAGGACGTTCAGGTCGTGTTACTTGAATAGATTGGACCTCAAATGCTTTAACTTGTATCTCTTGGAATCTACTTCGCACTCCCTATTACAACGCACAAGACTAATACTAAAACTCGACTCCTTCGACATCACGAGCACCGGCGGACCTGTTCTTCCTTAACTGTCGACGCGCCAATTTCCTCAGCTGATGAGGAGGATCTGCTCGGATATCGATTTCTTGCCCCTGCCGCCTTGGGGGTGTCGCGTTTGCCGGTTCTGGAGAACCGCTTCGAGTCCCATTTGCAGCAGATCGGACCCGGGGCTGCCCATATCCCTCTCAGAGGAAGCTACCAGGCAGAAAGTGTCGGAATTCCTCTAACCCCACAATGCGATGAATCGGGGAAAGAAGAAAAACCGGACAACTCACCTTTGCGGGGTTTCGGAGAGTATCGTAATGTCCCTGACGACTTCCCCATATACCGGCCCCTACTAGTACAGGTTGGGTCTGCCCTGTTGTTGCCGAGGGGATGGCGATGTTCTTAGAACACGGCTGCGCTGATGGAGTCTCGATTTCTGATTGTTCAACTTGGTTGTCAGCCTGAAATCGAGTTTGGGTCAAGAACACGAAATACCTCTTTAGGTGGCTCTTTGAGGATATCGTTGCGTGCAGAAGTTCCTTGTCGAATTTGCCCATTGCTCGCGGTCTGGGTCGGCATTGTTTCTCACTGACCAACTTGCTCAGCCTTGGCCAGATTTTGGGGGAGGAACAACATATCTTGGAACACACTCCCCGCTTGTGTTTTGCGGGGGGCTCAATGAGGCAGACATGCTCAAGGATTTCTTGGCGAAGCGTCCGATTTTCTTCATACGCTTCCTTCAACAACGCGAAGAGTTTCACGCAGAAATCCTCGCCGTCTCGTTCATTTGTTCGTTCAAGTACAATTCTAGGCGTGGACGCACCTCTTCAACGCGTCGGTCAGATACTTAATCTCTTCTTCATGCTGAACTTGGAGGATTCGAGTAAAGGCCATCGCGACCAGGGAGGCGGAGAAGGACGAAACTCGCCGGAACTTCTTCGTCTCTCGATGTTTAAAAAGGTTTGTCGCGGGCCCGCAACCAATGACTCGGAGCGAATCGATTCACTGGCAGGGCCGAACCACCATGCGAATCTTCCATCGTGTGGGTTAATTTTGCCTTCGATTAATGACAAGGGGGAGTACGCCTCGCGGTGCAAAGAACTCCTTGCGTACGCCACCGCCGACCCCAAAAATCGACCCAGAACTCCTCTCCGGTCCTGAACCCTACAGAACCCAACGATGCGCCATCCCAGGGGAAGTATCGCTACCGTCGTTCGCGACTTCATACCCCGTATCAACGCCCTTCATTCCATGCTCATCGACTGGGCAGCAAGCTATGGCGCGCTTGGGATATCATGCCGCCCACATCTTCATTCAGCGGGACCCGGAAGTTTCCCCTATCCCTCACCGAGCTCCACGTCTCCTTCGCCCATATTTCTCCCCTCCCGCAGTCCTGATCGACGCTCCGCGCGGCACATTTTCCTCCGCCATGGAGTGGGGATTTGCCCAAAATGTGCTGTTTTGCCGGAGTGCGAAGGCTCGTTGTGCGGGAAGCGAACGCCGATTTCGTCGACTTTATGACGACCGCATGTCCGCAACTGGAGCGGGTCGAGTCGACGGCGAGATTCCGTGCAAAAGATGTCCCGCCGGATGTGCACGAACATGTCAGGGCCCGGCTGGAATTCGTGCGCCTTCCTCGTACCGCAACGTATCCCGGTCTCGCGGCCAACGATTCCGAGTCCCGAGTACATGCCGGACACGTGGGCCGAATGGCGAGCCCTTTTTGAGGACGACTGGTACTACCGCCTTTCTCAGAAAAAGCCTACCGTGCCGACCGTCGTTCCCATCCAAAAGAGGGGAAAATTCACATGGCACCTGTTGAAGCAGGTCTGAGGTGACGACCTGCTCGCTGTTGATTGACTAGTACAGATACACTCCGACTTGAATCATGCCTTATACATTCAAATATCCGTAGAACGGACAAGCGATTCCCGCAAACGAAAGTCAATCGTCAGTGAACTCTCGCCTTCACTTGGACAGAATTGGATTCGGGGATCTCGGGGAAGTTCAAATTTGTGCTGGAAAGTCAACCTAACCTCGAAAGTGAATTTGAACAAACATCGGTCTGGATGACAGTCTACGACAGTGCTAAAACATACTCGGCGACCATCTTGAACAATTTTTTGTAAGTCTCTACCCCAACTTTGCTCATCTCCCGGGTGACCGGGCAACCGGTGAGCCGTAATCGCGACAGGCGACAGCGCGAGAGATCATATTTGCTTCTACCTTCCGATTCGATCTCCTCCAATATGCCTGCACGAAAGTCAGTTTCGGAAGAAGACCTCGTCGACCTTCATGGAAAGGTGGCCATAGTAACCGGTGGAAAGTAGGTAGTACTCGCCTCAAAGCAAGTACCCACCATTGAATTGGCCCAGTACCGGCATCGGCTATGCGACGATTCAGATGCTCGCGCGCAAGGGGGCAAAGGTACCGCTCGAAACCACGTTGCTCCGCTCATTTATTTCATACTACAGGTCTACATGGCAGCCCGTGACGAAGGACGGGCACTAGAAGCGATCAAACAGCTCCAAGCCGAGAATTTAAACGATGGGAGTGTGCACTGGCTGAAGCTCGACCTATCGGATCCGCGTGTGGCCCAAGCCACCGCGAAGGAGTTTCTCAAGAAAGAGACACGATTGGATATTCTGGGTGAGGATACCTAGGCTTCAACCTACTTAATCGCTCAATATTTTCAGTGAACAACGCAGCACGGTGAGCTTGGAAGATAATCATTCAGGTTGAATTTACTGAGACCGAAGCAGGAGCGCGGGTCCCAACGAAATAGACAAGGATGGGTTGCTCAATATGATGGTGACAAAGTACTTCCGACTTTTTTTTGAGACGTTTGACATTAAACAACGTACGGATTCCAGCCACATCAGCCATTTTGCGCTCACAGACGCACTACTACCGCTGATGAAAGAAACGGCAAAGGAAGGCGGCTCTGACGTGCGAATTGTGAATGTAAGTCTAGCTCGATCAATTGGATGGAACTCAGGGAATAAACAAATAAACGCAGGTCTCTTCGGGCGCGCACGCGCTGGTTAGTCCTACTACCTTCGCCACGCTCGAATCTCTCAACAAGGACTACGGGACGTCCTTCACCCAGTCACTGAACACATATGGTCTGCCCAACACGAATCGGTCGCTCTCGTTACTTACCATAATTCTCAGGGAACTCAAAGCTTGCAAACGTCCTCCACATAAATGCGCTACAGAAACGCCTCACCGCAGAAAGCATTGCCATAACCTGCCTCGCCGCGCATCCCGGTACCGTCAAAACTGTGGGCTCTGACGACTTCCTTACCGGCATCCCGTTCCTCAGCGGATTCATCAAGAAGTACGTCGCCCCACTGTTTTTCGGGCCGTGGCGGAAGGGAGCCATGACCGTGGCGTTTGCGGCAGCCGGGAAGGAGGTAGTGCAGAAGCAGGAACGGTATCGTGGTGCATACTTGGTGCCGATTGCCACTATTACGCAAGCGTCGAGTTTTGCACGGGATGAGAGGTTGCAGAGGGAGCTTTATGACACGACGGAGAAAGTTATCAGGGGGATGGGATTGTAGTATCATAACCAGGTCTATTCCTTCATTATGCTGAACGCACTGCCGGAAGAACTCCGAAATTTCGCGCGCGAAGACGAGAAAGCGAGTGTGCGGATGCTCGCCCTATTTTTCCTGTCGTTGGTTTTGAAACGTCCCGATTACAAGTTGGCATGTTAAGTCATACCACTTTAATGCCAGCGCCTTCGGCAAGCCTTGGAATGTACTTGAGAAGTCGAGATCATCGGATGTGTGACTTGACATCGTGCCGCTACGGATGTTCGCTCTGTCATTGGCATCCCCGGGAAAGAGAGAGACCGTATCTTCACGGCCCCACACTGTCAAGTATCTTTTTCCGACACCGCGGCTATATATTCAGGTTCAACTGCGGCTCGGGGATCTCGGACAAGTTCAACTCCAAGTCCTGGATTCGGCTTGAACCGATTTAGTCTCGGGAAAGGCAGTCGAGCAAATATAACTTTAGTCATGCAACCGTATCGGGTACACCTTCATCCATCGTCTCGGCCTGCGATTCTTACCATACAACGAACAGATGAATTTCAAAGTTTCGCGAATGACTGGAGCGCGTCAGCCAGAACCTTGGGCTCGTTCTCAGCCAAGTTGAACCATCTCGGGCATCTCGGAGAAGTTCACAGCTTGATCGCAGACATTGCTTTCGAATGGGATCTTCGGGAAGGTTTCTGATGAGCAGCTACCGCTTCGTCCTTGTGGGGCGACTACTAATCTGTCCATTCTTCGTGGAAAATAGCGTTCCACAGACCTTCATCAATGAGTCAACTTGAACGATGATTGATTGCGCTGTTTGTTCTCGCACCCACTTGGCACTCATCGTACCTCTTCAATGGAGCCCGGTCGCTTTGCAACCACCCACCAACCTGAAGCTATTCAGGACGGAATCAAGGTCTGTGAGTCCACTCTTCAAAGAAAAGCCGAGGACCGAACTGTGGTCCTTGAATTCGAACATGGCACAATGATCGCCATCTTCGGCGTTTTGTATATTTATCGGTCGCCAGCTGTGCGCTCTTCATTAACTTGATCATGAGTTGCCAGGTCACTGCGGTCGTAAGCCGCGGAGTTTTGCGTCAAAGAATCTCTGGTTGACCAGTTCAACCCATCTGCCACGCGGATGACACCAAAATTGTGAATCAGCTAGTCAACCCAGCCCTCGACGATATTTCGGTTGCTGTCCTTGGCAGGAGGACTCGGAGCCTGCAATGGAGCAAGAATAAAGTAGCCGTTCATGCTGTATCACTTTGCATATTGGCCGCTTGGATTCACTCCTCCGGGCAGATTTTTTTTTGGTAGCTAGTCGTGTGGGAGGACCTCCGGGCGCCGAAGGGAGTTAATGAGCCCAATGCGGAGGGTTGGCTTCTGACCGGCTTCGCCGGCTCTAGCTTGACTGGCTTAAGTCAAGTTGAATTGCTACCGTCATTCGGGCATCTCGGGCAAGTTCAACTTGTGGTTAATTTACTTTAATATTTGATCTCAGGTATCAATTGGCTTTGAACAGAAGTTTCGTCGTCAGAACAAAGGTAACGCAACATTTCTACACAATTTCTTCTTCCTGCGGTCGAGAATGTTGCAGTGCACTTTTCCTCATAAAATTTTAGACTCGGTGCCAGCTCTGTCTTGGGAGTAACTAGTGCCAGTAGGAGTATGCAATTTAGTTTGGGCCAATCGGAGTAAAATTGAGGAAGAAAAAAAATGTGTCTAGAGTTACTCGAGCACAGGCAACAGGCAACGGTGAGGCAACCCTACCTCGAACCTACCGCCACTTTTGTTTTTCCCTCAATTTCAGGCCGTTGGTTCTAATTCTTTTTGCATACTACTAATACTGTGCTCAACATAGAGATTGGTTATGAGTCTCATACAATCTAAGAAGGAGGTCTATTCACGGTGTAACATCATGTAAGCCCATATCCCGACGGAAAGAGGACAATCCCACTCACTTGGGTGCCAGCGCCGCGAAGAACGCCGCGGAATATTTAGAGTCCACGAACTCGTTCACCTTGATGATCTTCTCGCCCTCAAAGTGGAAGGTGAGCATGTACTCGTTGTGGTATTCCTTTCCGGTCTTCGTTATCCCATCTGACTTGACCTACACAAAGTCTCCGTGAATTAGGATTTCGACGTGAAAATCCGATTCAGACTGACGTGGAACGTGACTTTGTTCGAGCCGTGTATCACATCCAACGGCTCTCCAAACTGCCGCGCTGTCAACGAACGCGAGAGACAGATGATTCAATGTGGACTGACCGTAACCTTGTCGAACACCTGTACCCAGAAGCGGTGGAAGAGATTCATAAACCCCTCTTTCGTTCTCGTCCCATGCCCATCGTGAACGATAGTGGCCGGGAAGCTTTGGTGTTGAAAGTCAGGAGCCAGGAGGTCGCTCAAAGAACGGCCGTCGAGTGCATTTATATGCTTGAGAAATGCATGAGCGTTCTCCAGCTGCTTGGCTTCAAGTCCAGACATAATGAAGAGTGCAGGAGGTTTCGGCTGTTGAAAGATGAACGACCCAACACTTATACAGATTTCCAGCCACCCGACTGGATACATAGTCACACTGCGTCGTACGATGTGTGAGGCCATCGTACGACGCAGTACTTTTGGAGGAGTATCAGTACATCTCCGGACGATACGAAATACCGTGGGCCCTCGAAGGTTAATGGTAGCCATCCAAACCACTCAGTACGGTTTCAGACTGTACGCGTGGTCGGAGAGTTTAATTTTCTGTTCCAAAGGAGTATGTAACCCTAGGCTCATGGGAATAGGATCTAGTGGCGACATGAGTCGATATTAATTTTCTTATTCGGCGGAAAACTCGTTCGGGAAGTGTATACCGAAGGCACAAACTTATTTAAATTTGATTAGTGGGATCATATTCAATGCGCGATCACAAAGCAAGAGAATACGCTAACCCGGACATGCTAACTCCAAGATTCCGTTGTTTCGGACGCCTTCCAGCCACCCAAACGGCTCAGTAGAGACGGGATGTTTGAGCGGTAAGTGCAATGTGTCCAGGAAGGGGAAGTCCAAGGGAGGGCAAATAATAGGGATCACGGTGAAATCTGCCAGATCCATTGGACGCTCCGCACGCGCCTTACGATGTACGAAACCGCGAAAAAGGATCATCGACCAATCATCGACTTTTCAATTCAACTTCCCACGGTTTAACTTTAGATAAGATGCCGAAGCCGAGTCATCTCGTAAACAGGATCTGGGGGCGAGTGAATGTAAACGACAACTCTCTCAGTCGGCAGAGAAAAATCCAAGATTGCATGCCAAATGGACGAGCTCGTCCCAAATGGTTTTGAATTGATCAGTGGGACCACGCTCCATACAGCGCAATAACTAGATGCTAACTCGAAGGGTGATCCGGCCATCCAAACCGCTCCGTACGGACGAGATGGTTGAGCAGTAAGTTGAACTTGCCGCGGCAGGAAGATAATAAGGATCACAAAAAAACCTGTCAGATCCGTTGGACGCCCCACACGCGCCTTGTACGGGATTCTAGCGTGAAAAAGGATGATAATCAACGCATCAATTCAACTTCCCACGGTTTAACTTTAAATGAGACGCCGACTTGTTTCAAAGTATATAGATCACTGGGGACTGCTCGTACGATGCCAAAAAATTCGTACCTCGTGGATCGGAAGTCTCTTTCGACTCGAGGCCAAAGCTCCATCTTTCGGAACGCATCCCCCGGCTCGAGGCCCCGGCCCTCCAAACCGCTCATCACGGACGAGATGGTTGGGCGGCAAGTTCGATGTGCCGGGAAGGAAGCAGTATAATCATCGTCATGCGTGTCCATGGACTGAGATCTGAATATTGGGTGTCTCTTGAATTATTTTAGCCCTAGGTATTCAATACTTAGTCTAATGCTGATGATGATGATAGTCATTATTTACGCTGTATGTGGGCCGGGTGCGGCTACGACAGCAACTCTACGTACTGAATAGGTAGGTATCTAATCACTGTGTTGTATGCTATCGGTTTTATAAAAGAGAGACGAGGAGGGTTGATAAATAGTCTAATGCAATTCCAGTGAGATATCGACGAGGGAAGTGTTCCCAAGAAGTTTCAATTTCACCTTCCGTCTTAGCTGTAATCTCGAGGGTTCCCCACTTGGTACAAACGGTGTATTTGGTCATCACCGCCCTCATTGGAGAGAACGCAGATTTGTAAGTTGTCACTCAATGCACGGTAAATATGAAGGTCGGCTCTGTCCGGTAAGAAACATGGGGATGAGTCTAATATTATAAGGTGCAGCCTGAGCATCTGACCATACTGAACTTCTACACAGTAGCGCCAGCACGCTGCTCCGAGTCGTATTCTCGCTCATTCTCCTCCTCGCCATGAAGGTTGCTATCGCCGGCGCCACTACTGGGGTGGGACGTTGCATCGCAGAATCGATACTCGCGCGGGGAGCCCACACCCTCATCGTCCTCAGTCGCTCCGCTGAGATTTCCGCCCTCGCTGAGCGCGGTGCAATTGTCGTCCCAGTATCGTATGACTCGCCTCAATCGCTGGTTGCTGCCCTCGCGGGCGTACACACTGTCATCAGCGCCATCGGCGTCCACCCTCGCTCTCACGACAGTGACCCTCAAGTGGCCCTCGTCCGCGCGGCGGTGTCCGCCAACGTGACGCGTTTTATCCCGAGCGGGTGGTCGGGCACGGACGGCGGGAAGGACGACGTGGTGGAGCTGTACCGCTACAAGCAGCCCGTCCTCGACGCCCTCCGGCAGAGCAACCTGAAATGGAGCCACCCAGAGAACGGAATATTCATGAATTATCTTGCGACACCAACCAAGGGCGTCGCGACGCTGACGCCCCTGAAGTTTTGGATTGACGTGGAGAATTACAAGGCTACGATCCCCGGGGATGGGAATATTAAATTGGCATATACTGCGATTGAAGATGTCGGCGAGTCCGTTGCCAAGGCCTTAGACGTCCCCGGTGAATGGCCCCAGAGCCTGCGCATCGTTGGGGCGCTGGTTACTCACAACGAGCTCGTCAAAATCGCGGAGAAGGTTCGAGGTGGGTGTTCATTCAATGTGTTCCAAACGACTAGCGTATTTATTCTTACCCATATCAGGCAAACCTTTTGAAGTCGTATACAAATCCGCCGAATTCACCAAAGATTTGGTCCCCAATCCACCCTCGATTTATGTCAACACGACAACGCAGTTCAGTCTAGCTTTATTGGAGGGGCGGTTTTCATTCGAACCCAACTTCGACGGCGTCTCTCATCAGTTCGTACAGCCCGCCGAGTTTTTACAGAAGTGGTGGTCGGGTCTTTCGAATCAAGCGGCGTTCGGGGTATAATTGGGGCATAAGGCAACCGGTGCCAAAGGGGAGCGGCTATTACAAAATGGTAATGAGAAGAGAGCATGGAAACAACCTAGGGGCAGCCACGAAGGAAAAATGAAAAAGCAAGGTGCGACGGAAAATCAAAAGCGAGGAGTGGAGGGTACATGCCATTACATAGATCACCGACAACCGACTACCGATAGACAATCAGTTGAGCGGGGAAAGTAAACGCACTAATAATCTCGAGTGTATATCTAAAAAAGAAAGTGACAACCCGACTCGAACTAGAGAAGATTTAGATATTACGCACCGGCGGAAGAGCCTGCAACAACGGAAGCGGGAACAATAATGGAAGCGGGAACAATGTCGAGAGTGTCAGAAGGATCAGTCATGGAGAAATATCAGGATTCTAAACAGGGAGAGGGAAAAACCAGGCAGAAGGAAATATGGGGAACAGCGGAGGAGAAAGGGACGAATGAAAAGGAGATAAATCACGAGCACAAATAAAACTTGCGCACGCTCTTTTAAATCAAACGCGCTTGGTCACGGTGTGACTTAGATACTTTTCCTTTAACCACCACCACCTTTCCCAGCAAAAAGCAGAACGTCGAACATTTCTAAGCTCGTCACCCCTGCCATCTCTCACGCAAAAGTCGTCGGGCCTGCGCATCCTGCCCCTAAAAAAGTTCATCGTGTCTTCTCTGCTCATTCTTTCCTGACTCACCGTCATCCTCAGGCCGTCCTCGCGCCCGACGCCGTTGAACAGATCGGTTATGGAGCGGTTAATCATTCTTTGAGCTGCAGATCCCTCCTCACACTCGTGCCAGCACCTCGCTCTCCTTCAGGAATTCACCGTTCCCGCGTCGAGGAAGTCGCTAGCAGACAAAGTGCACAGATAGGATTCTCGCAAGCAGGCAGTGGCCAATGAGTGGTAAGCAAGTCTCCCTCATGACGCATCCGCCCCTCGGTACTCATTCGCTCCTACGGAAGTGGTGAGGGAATGCTTAACCCAAGCTTAACCCTTAAATTTCCATTCGAACGGACTTGGCGCCGACGGGTATCGAAGAATCACCGCACTTCCATCGGCCCTCTTCACATGCTCCCAGCATCATTATGAGTCTGTCGTAAGACGCTGCAGAAATATGAACTCGTGCCAACCGACTTGCCAGAGAATGCCCACGCCAACGGCAAAGTAGCAGCAACTCGAAGATGGATTGTCGGTCATGACATCGAGATCAGTGCAGTTCGTTTGCACATCCCAGTTGGTGAGCGGACCTGAAATTTGGCTCTTACTTTGAGCCCAGATACTCGTAGCGGGGGCACGGTTCCTTCAAATCTCCAAGGTGCGAAAGTTGAAGTTTGTTGACTCTAATTCGTAAAGCCAATCGGAGCATATGAACGAGTGTTGGAAAACATCGCCCCGTCCCGTCCAGCGTCCCAAGGCAGGTTATTATGTTGGAGTCAAATTTAATTCGATTCAAACCAGAAGTTGAACTTGCCCGAGATGCCCGATTGATGGTATCGGTTGAACCTGTCTGAATGAATAATTGTATCGTGATTAAGAGCAATGAAGCCGGAGCGGGTGGTGAGTTTGGTGAGGAGAGGATTTGGTCAGTATGGCGAGGTGAGGATTTAAGTAAGGAAGCATTGGTTGAACCACGCATTTCTTGGGTCGACCCAGTTCTGCGGAGCCAGCGAAAGAAAATGTACGGGTTCGGAGTTAGATGTTTGCGCAGTCTCTCATCCATGAATCGGTCGGGGTCAAACTCAAGGGCTGGGTGGAGAGCGGTTGGGTTCAGGACCAGAACCTGTAGAAAAAGGCATACCATCTGGACCCAAAGATCAGTCCGCCTATGCAGACAAAAGACAGCATAGATAATCCTAGAATGAAGGGTCAGTCACGACTAAAACAGTTGCGAGATGGTAAATTGGTATTTTCCGGGTCATAAAATAACTGGCCGGTGGGAGTCGCTCAAGTTGTGGCCTTCTTGTATGTCCTGCAGTTTGAAAGGTAATCGTTTCACGAAGCCAAAACATGCAAAGAGTGAACCTAGAATCAACAGGATTGCGTGGTGAAACACATCAATGGAAACCCAATGCTTGATCACTTACGCAGCGCGGTTCAATAAATTGTTCGGTGACGTTGGAACATCCTAGTGAGTACCGATGCCCTCGAAAGCAAAACCTTGAAATTGGATGATACCTCGCGGTGAGGCGTGACTAAATCCTTCCAAAACTCATTCAGGCGCCACTTGCTTCCAAATCGCGAGCGGTTGACATGCACTCGTTGGCCCTCTATGTACGCATGCATGAAAGCGTTCGACGGGTGGTTCAGGAACGACGAAGGCGCCAGTCCTGAAGCCGATCCTGGGTAAGCGAACCCAGCAGAAAGGGAATACGCGGATTTCCCGAACAGAAATTCAGTTGCGGAATCCAGTGTAAGTCAAGATGCGACGTCCTAGGAAACAAAAATGGGTGAGTTTCACATGAAAAAACTTCTGACTGTAATGTCTACGGCGTATCCCTGGCTGAGATCAATGGCGTCGTTGCGTGCTTGTGAAATATGTCAAAGTCGCTGATACGTGCTTCGCTATCCTTCAGAATCCTGGCCTATTTTCAGAGGGAACCACTTGCCTCGAGAAAAAAATGGCCGCGTCATCGATCGATGAAATCTGTTCGAACGTTAGAAAGAGAACAATGCATTATGAAGCATCGTGAGACGCACTTGCACATCTCGTCTATGCCGTCTATTAGTTAGTATAATTACCGGTGGCGAGCACGAACTTGAAGACCCCTACATCTATGTCAGAACGAAACCAATGGTCAATTTAGCAGCTCGACTCTCACCTATCCTCAACAGTGAAATTCCACGATCATGGTCAGCGGGCCCCGGTGAATCATCAGCTAGGGAGGAACCCCACCTGTAGGATTTGAGTACCTTCAAATAATTATCGAACTCCGTAGCAAGGACCGCCTTGAATAATTGGATGGGCAGATGAAATCGTCTCCCACCTCGATTTGATCTGGTTCAAAGGTCACAATCTGGTCTGGATCTTCGCATTAGAATATTGCACTGTCGTCACCACCCGCGAGTTGAAAGTTGAAAGTTGATGAGAACAGGCGAGTTAGACTGAATTAAAGGCACTGCATAAACCAATCCGCCTGCGAAAAAGTGAGCGGAGGCTTATTGGTTGTTCTCGTTCACAGTTAATTGATACAAGTACTCGCGCTTGAATTGCGCACTGCTTCCAGTGTTTTTTAGGCGCGCATCCAACGCGCACCTTCAGTTCGACCGAGGCAATTATCCGGCGCCGAGGAATGGACGCCCAAGAGTCACGAGCCTGGTCGCAGGCAAAAAGCACAGTCGTCCAAGTACGCGCGCGTTGGTTGAGCGAAGCAAGAGGGAAGAGGCAGCCGAAGGGTGGGAACATCTGTCTGTTCCGAGAGCACCGGGTACTCGGGCCGCTTCTTTTTCTCATCCGTCAACAGTCCCGCCCTCGCCACCCCTGTCCGCTGGTGGCCCTGGGCTCGTTATGAACGAAGGAAGCTTACACTCCGAATATGTTCATACTGTTGCAAACCGATATCGATCCCATTCCAATCCCTTCCCGATTTGCAAAGGCCACTCTCCACCCTCGAAGATAATATTCCAAGCCATTCCAAGTTGAAGCTGCTCAGCCGAAATTTCTTCAGCGGCGTTTGGATCACGACTGGCTGTTTTGGTGAAAACTCGGCGCGATGAGCTTTCCTTTGGTCCCCATCAGCTGGTGCACTGAATGCACACTCTGCCCACCTTTGAGCTCTACGCGCACTACATCGAGCAACCTTCAAAGCCACCGGCCGGTCGTCGCGTCCACTAACCACGGGTGTTTACTTACATTGGAGGCTTATTCTGAGGGCATCGACTCTCCAAGGCGGCGTCGTGTCTCCACGAGCCTGCCGGACACCAATCTGGACTCGAAAAAGTATTCGCCGACATACGCGCGCTGCCACGTATGGACGCGGCGGCTGGCCTCCAATCTCTTTCAGATGCAGCGCTAATATCTTCTTCCCATTCTTCGAAGCAAGGTGGAGTGGAGCTCACAAAGCGAGTGAGTGAGTGTTCTAATGCTCCCGTACTCGAGTAATCTGGGTTCTTTCACTCATGCTCTTCCCTCTTAGCGTGCGATTCATCTCAGCATCAATCGAATATGCAGCGCGACCTAGCGATACGGTCATTATTTCTTCCACCAAAGACAACTCTCGCCCGGCTTCATGGTCAAGCACTGGGGGGATCTGATATACGCCGACGGGAGCTGGTACAGAGACTTGATTCATGCGATGATCGGCGCTGACCGAGGACGTCCGGGAGCGGCGCGCGAATCCGGCGGTGGGTGGTGGTACGAGCGACAGGTAAAATTCTGCTTCCAATATCCTATCACTCACCCTCATTCATCTACTCCCTTCAGCGCTGCTGCGGCTACAAAACTAGATGGGGTCGGAGGGAACGGAGAACGGAAAGAGACGCCGGGGGTGAAGGCTGACTGCTGATCATTGATAGAAACGTTGCAGGGGGGCAGGTGCGTAGATAAATGGGGGTCCCCGGCCGCTGGGCCTGGGACGGTGTGTGGTGAGTGTTCTCGATATTTTCATTACGGGAAGGAGGGCGAGGATGGGAGCTGAGCTGGTGTCATCTTGCATAGATACACCTCCCGCACTCGAGCTAGAGCGGCCGATGTCGCTCTCTTCCAGGCACTGTGCTGTACTCTCCAGCAGCCGGATGGAGATGTTCGAGCCAACGTTAACATTTTTTTTTTTCAGATGCCGCAAAAAGACGAAGCGCGTCAAGCGCCGTGGGACGCTCGAGCAGCAGATGGCGCAGTCGCAGAGCGCTGCTGCTGCCACCGC
>JARJCM010000542.1:0-48779 GCA_029233265.1 Mycena alexandri | reverse complement strand
ACCGTCTTTCAAGGATTTCTTCCCCGCTGCTCGAGCTATCACCATCGTTGGAAGCGATATAACGCTCCCGACCGTCGAATATACCTCTTCCGATATGTCGGAGGCTCGCATAATTTGCCCTTGGGACGATCCGCCCAATTGGGTAGAGTTCTTGGGATTTCTCGCTACTTCGGATGCTCTCGGTTGCCTTGTCCTCGATGGGTTTGAGTGCGCACATCTCCCTGCTCAAATTACCATCCCCACCCCGCTGATGACTGTGACCTCCCTTGTGTTGGCCTTTCGAGGCTGCAGGGGTATGGCTGCCCTTGTCACGCGCCTGGTCCTCCCTGTCCTCGTCTCCGTCAAGTTCATTTTCGAGGACGAAGTTGATATCGAGTGCGCGGCGGAGTGTCGTGCCATTCTAGCAACCGCATCCGAAGTTGTCATGGCTGGAACTTGCAGTTTGCCGCACGGCCTTGGACAGTTATTTCGCTTGATGTTTCGTGTGCACACTCTTGACTTGAGTGGTGCCACTACCGTTTTTTGGGATGAATTCCGGTCTGTTTGCAATATCCGCTCGCATGGGATTGTGGGTCCCAACCGTTACGCTTGTCCGCGTTTGCGCCACGTTGTTGCACTTCATGGCCCTCGAGGAAGTCAAGCGCACTCTTCAAACTCGTCTCTATCAAAATACGCCGCCGTTACCTCCGTGACGATGGCGAGAGGTCCCTCGCCAGTCTCTTCGGAGATACTCGAGTGGTTCCATATACACTCTATTCAGCTGAATTTGATTTAAATCTTCATAGTTCTTGTTCCTTTTGTTTCGTTGCTCAATACAGCTCTTAACTACTGGGCTGTTTTTACTTTTCGGTCGTCGCGTTGGAACATGTACGTAGTTGAAAATATGACGTGTGGATTACCAGTCGTTGTCCTCGCTGATGCTGAAGAAGAAAAGTAGAAACACGGGCATTGAACCTGGTAAATTACTAGTGCCCGTATTTTGACGTCCATCGCTCAACGGCTTAACTACTGACTGCTTTTGTGTTCAAGGTTGGAAATCGCAAACAGAAGTCTCCGAATTCGGCTGTCTATGCCTTCTTTTCCTCCGATACGACTGGTGGGCAAAAAATGTTAATTATTGGTAGGTAGGTGGATCATCGGCGCGGTCGTGTTATTCAAACTATTATGACGTGTCCGATCGGGATCAATTGCAAGATCGGCTTTGTTCTTTTTTCCGACTATGCCCAGTTCATTTGGAACTGTCGTTTATGCCTGAAGATAGTGCCCGTAGGCTTCCTCTGGAGACCAGCTAGCCCCGTAATCTCTAATGGGCATCGCTTGCGAATTTAGCAAGAGACCTCTTCTTGAGAAGAGCCCCCACTCTACGGGTTTATCGCGTGTTCGATCGTGCTTATTGTTGAATCTCCTTAGGACCGTTTAGCGACTATTCCTTATTGGGATTTGGGGCCCGTCCTCACGCGGTGCGCATCAGATAGATCCAGATTGCAGGGACCATATGGTTTCCCTTAAGTGCGTGTTCGATGAAGCGTGGAATCACCTCCCTTCCCGCCCTCTTAGGTCGAGAAAAAAAGAGAAAAAGCTCTCTTGCGCAACTGTGTAACGACCTTGAAACGCAATGAATCTGGCCGTCTGGGCCTTTTGGCCTTCATCTTTTGTGATTTTTCTGTTGTCCTGTAGTCCTGCTCGCCTGATCTTCGTTTGGCAGTATTGTTTCTTCCGTATGTGAGGGCCATCGAAAATACTGGGGCGATGGTACTCTATAATGGCACCATGAATTCTATCTCGTTTGTCGTTCGTTCCTGATTGTGGATCCGTTCTGAAGACATTTTTTTAATCTAGATACTTACACGAAGTGCCCGTGGAAATGTCACCATCATTCTGCTTTATGCTTGCGGCCTATACTTCGATCCTGTTACCGGCCGAGACTTTGAACGACCCTTCGCCATCCAGCTCACTTGCCACCGTGGAACGAAATCGTTAAAAATGTTGGAGACTTTTGGTTCCAATACTACTTTTTGCCTTTTGACATTCGGTCTCGCGTTCTCCTGTGGACATCCCGCTTTCGTCGCGGCCTCGACCTCGCCTGCGCTTCGAAGACTACTTGAACCATAGCGTCTTCTCCGGCATAGTCCACCCCTCCAAGCGCATATTCCCTTTTGAAACCATCACCGCGCTCATTCCCCATTTGCCGTCCTGCAAGCACCTCTCTATCGCTGCAGAAGAGCTTTTTGCTTTCCCGATGCTCGTCAAGTCAATGGTTGGGGTGGATGGGTCGGTGTTGGAGTTCTTCACCCTGGAGCGCCTCAAGGTCCCTGACCTTGTGAGTAGTAGGGTGCAGGTCGAGGATCTTATCCTTTTCATGGGAAATCTTCCGCGCCTGGTGACCCTTCGTTTGCAACGCGCCTCTATCGGTTGGAAATCTCCGGGGTCGTTTACAAACATCGTGTCGATGATGTTGGACGATATTAGTGGGCATATCGCCCCTACCCGACAGCAGCTAGGAAGAGCTCTCGCTGCCGCTGTTCGCCATCCGCCGCCTATCTATGAGCGGTGTGGCGCTCGCAGCATCCGTCGATGGCGAGTCTCATTTGGGACTTCGTGGTTCCCTCGCTTGTCGAGTTGAATTTATGTCCCGGCCAACACTCGGAAATGGCGTGGTTCATTCGCGACTTGTGCATTGCCACTCCTCGAGATCTTTCACTTATCAAATCAGCCGCGGTAAAGGATCTTCTTTGCATAATGAAGTGCAGGCCACCTCTTGGCGTCTATCCAGCGTTTCAATATCCTTAGCCCATCGGATTCACGGCCTACCTTTCTCACAATCCGTGGGAGAGGGCGAATTTGATCCCGCTATTTCGCCTTCTGCCTTCAGTACGCCATCTTGATATGTGTCGCGCGGGACCGTATTTTTTCCCGGCACTCCTGGATGCCTATTACGCACGGGCCCCGTTTGCCCCTTCCTCAATTGTTTGACCTTGTGCGAGCCTTACGTGCGTCACGTCAACCAATTTTTGGAGTGTCGCGCGGCGACTCGGTTCCCCTTCCCAAACTCGTTCTCCACAGTATCGAGTGTTCTGATGATGATCAAATCAAAACTATTGAACACTGGTTGTCGCAGGGCTTCGTAACTTTCGACTCCGAGTATATCGACGTTCTGGAGTGGGTTTATCAAGACCCGGTGCATTAAAGGCTTAATATTCACTCAGTTTTGTACATCTCTAGTCTTCGTTCAAAATACTAGCGTCATTATCTTCTTTTATTTTATTTTATTCTTTCTTTTGAAATCGTTTATGTTTTGGAGGCCAGTCATGAAGGTGCGTGGTATTTTTTGTGTTGTTTAGTGGTTTGTTGAAGTGAAGCGGAGATCACCGAGTGCTAACACTGAGCGATCATCACGTTATAAAGGCCGTGTACTTCGGTCGTGACTTGAGGCGCGTCGTAAGGTGTCATCGTTTGGGTTTCTCTTATTTCAGAGTAAAATCCCTGTTCTTTTCTTTTTTCCTAGATATTTCAAGCAAAAGAAATAGTTCTGATTAAATCGGCAATTCGGCACTATTCAGATCTATTGGGATTACTCGGGTTCGGTTTCGGTACGAGCCGGCCCAACATCAATGGTATTGCATCCTTTTGTCGTCTCCCGTGTGCTGCTTCTTACTCGCTTGGCCCTCCTCGGAATCCTCGTAGAAGTACCCGATCTTTCTTCTCACTTGTTTCTGATTTAGGACAACTTTGGCTTGGAACGCGGCTCTTCCTTTATCTGCTGCCTGGAGTGGAAGTTAGTACTTACAACACGCACGATCGGTTCCCTCATTGGATGCGGGCTTACTTTCGTCAAGGAATTATCTAGGGCGGTGAGAGCGTGCAATCTCGTCGTAACTTTGATCTGGTTTTGCGTTGTCATTATGGCCACGAATGATCCTTGCATTTCTACTAGGTCGCCGACTTTGAAGGTCCCTGGAACAGTTGGTAAATATTTTATTTCTCTGTGATTTTTCAGTTGGACCATTTCCTCGATGCGAAGGAAACAAGAGGTAAACCCATACCCGGAATCGTCGTCCACGCTCATCTTGAAGTATTTGACGATATTCTCTGGACCGTGAAACAAATCTCTGGTTTTCAAATCGTTCCAACATTCCAACCGGATCCACTCCTGGCTCAAACTCGGTACTCTGCTCTGTGGGAGAGTCGATTTTCAAAGTGAAAAGACGGTTGTTCGCGGAGAAAATCGTTCCTGTAGGTCCCGTAGCCGGGATCCAAGGAAAAACCGGAGTGCCACCGCCGAAGTGCTGTGCAAAATTGTCGTGGATAATGCTGGTGTTTGCCATGCCGTCCTCGAATAACTTAGTTCCTAACCCGGATAGTTCCGCGTATTGGGATAATTTGATGATGTTGTTGGGCCGGCAACTAAAATGTGGATAAATGAAGGGATAACACTGTACGTTCCTGTGTTCGCCTACTCTCTGATCTGTTTGGGTACCAGATTCGCCTTGGATAAGACACCTTGAAGGGTGAACACGATTTCAGTCGCTACTTCTTCGTCTTCCTCTTGGATGCACAGCTTCCAGTTTTTTCTAGCGGCGCCTGATTCCACGACCGAATACGAACCCGCCTGGTTGATGATATGGATCGGGCTGTTGTCGTGAGAGGGTAGCGCGTACCTCAATGTCTGCTAGATGAGGTAAGGCGTCCTTGAACTGCTTGGACCTCTCCCTCCTCTCGATTGATAGCTGCTCCAGTGCAATGGCTGGATAAATGTTTCAGTTCTCACTTGTATCTGTTAGTTGTAGACTGCACCTGCTGCATCTAAATCGTAGAAAGGGTCCATTTTCTTTCCTTTATTTTTCTTGGCAATTAGTTTGAGTTTGGTGCGGTTTCTCTTTCTGACCTTCGAACCGTCACAACCACTCGGCTATATAGGTATCGATCTCTGTTTGGATCTATCTGTTTTCTGTCGATCGCTGTATCGTTGTCTAGATGCGTGGCCGAACAAAAAGAACATGTCCGTTTGAGATTGTTGGCCTTGCTATTATTTACGGCGCTGCGTGTCATTAGTGTACACGTCGAAGGCCACGATATTACTCTATTGTTTGAGTGACAATGTCATTGACGCTGCCGATTTGTGATTTGTCCAGGTGATTTTTTTCTCTTTTTGTTGCTGACGTGGGGTTACGTGGCATATTTTTTTCTAACTCTTTTGTTACCTGAGCGTACAAATATGTATATATTCTGGTCCCCGACCATCTCGTCCCGACAAACACAACTTACCCAGTTATGGCAAGAGCTAAGTACGTGGTTGCAGGGAATTGGGGCTCCGAGCTAATCCTTGCAGGTCCGCGAGCGCTGGTCCAAAAACTCCCGCAAAGTGAGCTTTGTTCCATCGGTGTTTTGGGTTTGACATCTGACTCCTCCAGGGCAAAAAAGACTCGGGCTACACGGGGCAAGACTTCGTTCGTTGACGACGAAGCAGCTGAATCGTGTGTTTGCTGATCCTGTTGATTTCATTAGTCTGACCTCTCTCTTCAGTGATGAGGGGGTTCTGGTGGATTCTCCGTACGCAGTGTTTAAGCCGCTCGTTAGCGCCTTGCTCATGTTTCACAGCAAGGACGAAGAGGAGTACGATATGATGACGAATGAGTACTATCATCTCTACTTCCACAGTTTTGCCATTTACAATTGGTTTTCAGTTCGGATAGAGCTTTCATTGACGACAGGTCCGGGTTTTATCATTGCTGTGTTCAATAGATGATGTCTGAGTCATTAATAGGGAGATGGACGATGTCATGAGCGCAAATTCAAGTACTGGGTCAGTATGATTTGTATTGTGGTTGGCTTAGTTCGCTTACACGTATGCAGTACTCTGCCCGATGCTCCGGTGGAAAAGAATACTACGCAGAGGCGTTCCGTGGACAAATCGTATGTTTCATTGTTGGTGTTCGTTCAATGGTGTTCGTTCATTACTCTCCCAGGAAGCGCCTAGGGACTTCAGCCGTTATCGACATCAAGGATTCAAGCGACGAAGAGTTCGTTGATCTCATCGCTGGTTTCTATTACTGATAGTCGATTCCTCAGAGATATGGAGGCGATGGACATCGATGATAGGTGGGGCAATGTCCTTTCACAGCTTTATTGTCTCTTATATGGTGATAGCATGTTCAGGAAACCGGCAGGCGTCAAATCTAGGTACGAATAAAGCTGCTGACCTGGAATTGGTTGAATGTTTGTCTTCAGCGCACTGCCTTCGCCGTTGCTCACTCGGAGGTATCGTATTGTGGCTTTTGGTCTCTTGCTGATATATTTAACTAATATTCCCTCCTTTAGCACTGCGAAGAAGGTGGCCCCATTGACAGAGACCGATCCATCAATAGATGTGTCGCATTCTGTTGTCAAGAAAAACAGGTCGCCCGTCATCGAGGGGGGTGACGCCAGGTTGGAGCCGGATTGGCAGTGAGTTTCCAGTTAATCTGATCGGCACTCGTTCTTTTATGTATATATATTTATTTACCTATTCACAAGGTTTCCTTCTGACATGGATCCGAAGAAGATGCAAAAGTGAGACTTTTGTTACTTTTCTCTTGTCAACTGGCACTCATTGTTAAAGGCTCATGTCGTCCTTGATACACTTCATGGGGAAAAAAACCGACCCGAACGCGCTTTCATCCTTCGCTGGCCCCTCTGGCCGAGTAAATTTCGATGAAGTGGAAACGGCTAAAGCTATTCTTTCTTCGAAAAAGGGTCCCAGGTGCGCACGGGGTGTTCGCTGTTCTTACCCGTCGTTGGCTCATGTGCATATCGTCAGGGCGTCGTCGCCTGATTGGGATCCTCCTTTGAGCGTAACAGATAATACTTCTACATCGAAGGGAAAGGGAAAGAAGCGCACTGTTGATATGAGAAAAAAGTTCGTTGCTTGTTTCACTGACACTTCTTTGGCTTATTGGATCTGAGAAGTTTGGTCAGTACCGACGAAGATACAGATCCCGAGACCAGGAGAGATACGAAAAGGGCAGGAAGAGCCAAATCTATTGGTAGTTACATGCTCGGTTCCGCCCGCCCTCCCGTTCAGGGCTTGTCCTCGCATAAAGGATTGACAATGGCCCAATTTTTCTCAGGAAAACGAGCGGCTGCCGAAGAGGACCGATTGGAAGCCACCGCACACGCGGTGAAAGCAAGAGATACAGAAACCCACGAGGATGACAATATTTTTACCCTGTCCGACGATGAACCACCGTCGACCGTTTTCCTCGAGGATTTGGAAACTTACAAAGCGTATTTGCAAGTGACGTTATCCACTCGATCCGGATTCCTCTGACTGGCATTATCAAGTGATCCCCGTGCGCCTTGCGGTGTGAACGATCCTGATTTACAAGATCCAGCGTTGGCGAATTCATACTCTGATCTTCACCCTTTGCCGTGAGTTAGCATGGTATCATTATACGTGAAGCGTTCCGCTGAAAGATTTTTCAAGTGCCGGACGTCAGATTTTGCCTGCGTTTGACCCTCAGGGTATGGCTGGTGGGGATGGGACGGACTTAAAAGGTGGACGGGTTAAATTCTCGTCTTGGAAGCGGCATTTGCGCCATATGCTTGCAGAGTACGTACCCGTTACTTTCATTCCTTTTTCGTGTTATCTTGATGGTTCAATTAGCAACTCCATCGGTGCCCTGATGTTCAAGGAGGCGGAGCCTAATTTTATCAATCCGTCAAGGGTGTCTCCCTTGAAATTATCTCGCCAGGCGTCCGCAGGGTCTTCTCCGACCCACCGCCTGATGTCCGGGTCAAAGATCGCGGTATGCGTGTCCGCTATCTTTTGCTCGGAATCCGTTGTCACGGAAGCGGTCAAGATTGGCCCCAAATCTGAACGCATGCGCAAGTGGGTATCTGGTATTTTCCATAACCAAGAATGGGAGCGTTTTGAGGCTATCATGTGCCTGGTTTTCGGTGAGGATGTTATGTACAGCCAGATCACTCCGAAAAAGGCGATCGCCTTCCAAACGATGATCAGTCCAGATGTCGCGAGCTCCTCCAAAGGTGAGTAATATTATGGTTACTCCTATCTCTATTAACCCGGTGTCTCAGACGCAGATCACCGTTTCACAGTTGAAGCACCTGCGGATATGTTTAGTCCAATCCCTTCGAAGAGTCCGAAGAAGGCCAGCCCATCGAAGCCCGTTTTCAAATCCAAAACATTATTGGCATTCAATGACGAAGGTGGGTTTAGCTTTGATGTATCGGCGTGTTTCGGTACTTATTCTACATGATGCCAGTTCCTGTATACGATGCTCGAAAAGTCGTAGTGGATTTCCAAGCTGACTTAGCGAGGCTGGATCAAGTTCTTCCACGGTTCTCTGGGGAGATCCCATTCAGCTCCTTTGTGGTCGTTGGGTATTCGGCGTCCAGCTATCAAGGGCCTCGCAGCGGCTCTAACGAGAGGGTGGCGCAGCTTGGCTGCAATCTACTTTGGATCATCGTCTGTGGTACTCCCGTTCTCAAGAGATAGGAAAAGAAAAAGAATTGTTTACCTCGTTTGAACACTTATGCTTCACGCTTATGTTATTATGTCGAAATGAAAATATGTTACATGTGTCACTCGTTCCGTCGATGTCAGGCTCTTCTGCGACGTTGTCAGATCCTATAACGATTATATTATTTGCTACATGTACAGCTCGGTTCTGCGGGCGTGAGGGTCTTAAGCGACCAGGTCATATAAGTATTAAAAAATTTGCTACACGTCCAATGGCGTGTCGTCAACATGAGGGTTGTGTGCGACATCTGGCGCAATTGTCAGGAACGTGTGCATCGCCTTTGATAACGCTTGGACCAGAGCCGCTGCCTCGTGGTATTCCTCTTTTTCACCAATGAGTTTTCTACCATAAACGCGATTAAATGTCCTTACCTGGTGAGCTTCCCTGCACGGATAGTAGGTTGGCTTCCAATTGCCGCATGGTACGATATGCAGACAGGACCTCGGTCCGAAAACGTGGTGTCCTAGAGGCTGCTCGGTGAGGGTACGATAGCTCCACTAGGTGATCTGTGTGGGAGTGCGAGAGTCCGAGCGCTGATTTTGTGTCGGGATCTGCATCGGCTTCTTGAGTTAGGTCGCACCCCGCACTTTGATTGGTTTGCGTGATTCCATTAATCTCTTGTGCTGCATTTGGTGTAAGCCTTTGACCAAAAAATAATAAATAAACAGCTGAATCTTGAATTACCGTCTGGATTTTCCCCCCGATGGGCGTTCTTTGAGTCCCCTTTCGGTCGCTTGGTGGTCGGTCGGTGGCGGAAGATTTGGGTAAACTGGTCAAACGTGGAGAAAAAATCGGCTTGTGTCATTTCAAACAGAAATCGGGTCTTTCGGTCGCAAGCGATTTTAATGGTTCGGCATGGAACACAGCTAGGATGATCGTCCTCTATCGTACAGGAGCGCTTGGCTTTACTGTTTATACATTTCGCGCATGCCTATTGCTGTTATCAGAAGTGTGGCCGCTGTCGTGTGGTTGACTCAACGGTAGGATTATCTTTGTTCCATTTCCTTATCTCGGGTCCGCCAATCCAGTTGCCATTATCGTCGCGAGTGCGTGTGGTTAACTGGGAAATCCTCCGCCAAAACATGTCAATCACGTATTTGGATGGCCCTACCGCTGGTAGGGTCATGCCCGAATCGAAACGCAGGATTGCCCCAGGGCTATCGGACGTAGAGGTCGAAGGGGATATGTGAGCTTCATCCAGATGATGGATTTTCGACCTCGAGGAATCCACCATCTGGATGTAGAGGTTAGAGGTAGAGGAGCAACTCTATTGTCTTGTCCTGCCAATCATATCGCGAGACACGTTTGATGTGACGCCGATCATTTCGGACCTTCGTTTTGTTCCGAGTGCCGAGACCCTATATGAATCGCTTTGACCACGATCCGGTTCTCCACTTACCAACACCCAGCTATTGAAATATCCAATACCAAATGAATACACGGAAAAGCCGTGTAAACTTCTCGATGCGGTGGCGTTTATGTGGGCCTTGCAGTGGGATTCTGGGTGCGCCGACTTTAGATGTTGACGACTGTTCTTTTGCTGATAGTGCCACGTCGATCCAGTCCTATTGTTTGTCGTCTGTGCCATCCGACTTCTCTCCCCCCCTCCCGAGGAATGTTGCCTTAACTGGCTATGTCTATGCCTTTAAAATGGCGGCCCTTCGTGCCTATGTCTTGTTTTGCTTTTCGTTTTCGTCTCAGCTGGGGTCGGATCTCATCCACCCTCTCAATTTATTTGGTGCTTTATTGATGACTATTATTTTGATTTTCGCTCTTTCGTGCCGGGACTTCTGCACACTTCCACTTCGTCCGCTCATGGAGATAAAATTATCCAGACATCCGTCTCATTTTGGCGGCGGCCGTCACCTATTCCCGTCGGACTTGATCGAGCCCTTCCTTGTTGACTGTAATGGAATATTAGATTGGCAATCGTTCAAGTTCTCCTTCGAGTTCCAGTGTTTAGCCACTGAGGCGCGCAGCATATTGGAGAGGAATCCTGACTGTATAATTATCAGAGTTCCTCTGGTGATGATTGCAGACGCATTGACAAAGCAAGAAATTTTGAGTCTGTCCAAGTTGCATAAACTCCGGATCCCCCAGAAACTTCCGGTTAAGGACTGCAAGTATGTGGTTTCCAGTCACGTTTGCGCTTCTTGCGAAGATGTCCTGAGTGTTTTCAAAGCGGCCAGAGTTAAAGATCCGATTTCTAGGAGAGACGTATCTCCGGAGAATAAGTTGAGTGATTTGATGTCCGTTGCTCGGAGGCGTAAGGAGGCGCGCAGCGTCATGGACGTCGCTCGAAAATTGAGGGCACACAGAACTCGAGAACGGAAAGATATGAACTTTCCTCCCAAGCCGCTTAGTTTTCGAGATGCTCATCGTGTAATCAGTAGGTATTGTAGGAAAGTAAAACCATCCCAGTTTATCGAGGCTGGGTGTGCGGTTTGTGGTTATCTGGTTCCCGCGAAATATTTGACTAGGCTCGACGATTATGCGGGAGACCTGTCCATTCTAGAAACCGAAGGTGTAACCAGGCGTGAACGTTTATCGGTGAAGGATCCTATCCAAGATATCGGTGGCCCTGTTCTTGCGGAAGGATGCGATCACATATGCGTTGACTGCGAGGTTGATATTTCCAATAAGAGAGTGCCGAAATTAGCGTTGGTGAGACACAATTGGATTGGCGCGGTGCCTCCACAACTGCAGGACTTGACTTACGCTGAGGGAATAATGATTGCCAAGGTTCGCCACAACCGATGCGTGGTCCGTGTAAATTCTGGTCGAGTAAGGATGAGCGCGAATGCTATTATGTTTTCTCAGCCCTATGTTTCGGTTTATCATAAACTGCCTCCTAGTAGGGAAGAGATGAACGAGATATTGGCGTTTGTGTTTACCGGAACTTCGCAACCCACTCAAGAGGATTTTGAAAGGACTCCTATGCTTGTCCGACGACGGAAAGTGATGGAGGCCCTGGAGTGGTTGAAGCTTAACCATGAAGGATATGTTGATCTTGAAATTTCGAAAGAGAATCTAGATACCTACGCGGATCGCGATATCCCCGTGGTGGTTGATTACAGAAGAATGGAGCATGATGCTGAAGATTCTGTTCCTGTGACGGCTAGATCCGTTCATGATGCGAATGAGGAACACGGAACGGAAGATGGGCCGTGCACATTTGCGGTTCACGGGTTGACGGGCGAAGAATATAAGGCTGCTTCAATGAAAACAATCAAATTAGTGGCTCTCCAGCATATCATGGATGAAGGTAGTGTATTGGGGATCGGACGCTCCGAACCTATAAGTATGTATGATTCAGTTGAAACTTATCCTGGGATGTTTCCTTGGTTGTTCCCATACGGAAAAGGAGGAATTGGCCATCCAAGTCATCGGCATAAGTCGGGAGATCGCACTAGGAAAAAAAGCTTACTCATGTATCACGACAAACACTTTCAGTTGGATACGTACTTTCCAATGATAGCATTTAATCACGAGCAGCTCAAGGCGGCCTCGCTTGGCAGCAAACTCTTGGCGGAACGCGAACATTTCAGTGCAATTAGGCGCAGGTTGAATGCCATCAATCCTGAAGTCGCAGGTAATATTGCTGATCGCATGGTGTCTGGGGAACATGTGAAACCGGTGAGCGATGCTGAGAAGTTGTGTTTTGAAGTTATCAAGGATTTAGATGCCGTTGCTGGTCGTGTTCAAGGCTCTCTGACGTCTAAAAAGTACATGCGTAACGAGATATGGTCCACCACGGCGTTTTTGAACGCACCTACTTGGTTCGTAACGCTATCATGGGCGGATGTAGCCCATCCTATCGCCTTGTACTATGCACAGGCCGATACTGTTTTTAGACCTGAAGTGCGAACATCTAAAGCCAGAAAGTTGCTTGTATCCAGGAATCCGGTTGCTGCCGCGCGATTCTTTCACTTCATGGTCGAGGCGTTCATATCTGAGGTGCTTGGTTGGAACAAGGAGGATAGAGGGGTATTCGGGTACCCTGAGGCGTATTATGGTACGGTTGAACAGCAGGGGCGACTTACACTTCACTTGCATCTTCTCCTGTGGGTTGCTAATTCCGTTTCGCCTCAAGAAATCCGAGATCGTATTATGGGAGGCGATTCAAAGTTCAGAAAAAAGCTGATTGCTTATTTAGAAGCTTCCCACCAGGCTGAATTCATGACTGGTTCAGAGATGGATGTCAGAGACAACGCCAGGTTATATCCGAGAGGAACCCCACCTGAAAAATGTCTACCTCCGAAACCGGGGTATGTGGATCCCACGCTCACGTTGCCCACGTCTCCTCCTCGACTATGCATAAATTCGCGATGCCATGGTTTCTGTCGCATCTGTAAGCGCTCTCGGAGATGGTTCACCAAATACCAGTTCGAAGTTGATGACTTGATTCTCAGATCGAACCTCCATGAGCATTTCCATTCCGTGGAAAACGAATATGAGAAAGACAAAAAGAGGGACTGGAGGAAAGTCAGGAAGTCGAAAAGAGTGGTGAAACGAACACAAGAACGGAGGGGATGCTTGACAAAGAGTGGAGTGTGTCGGGCGAGGTTCCCTAGGCCAATAGTTGAGAAGAGTACAGTGAGTGAGGATGCGCATATATCTGTGAAGCACCGGGAGCCGATGTTGAACCCAGCCAATCCGATCGTGACATTTTTGAATCGGTGCAACTCAGATGTAACCAGTCTTTTGTCCGGTACAGCAGTAAAGGCGGTAGTCTCGTATGTTTCCGATTATGTGTCCAAGATTAGCCTCAAATCTTTCCAGTTGTTTGCATCCGTTTATGATGTCTTTACGAACAGAGCGGAGACTCTTTACGGGGAAGGAGACGCGAAGCAGGAATTGACTGGCAGAGATTTGATGCGTAAAATGGTGAACTCATTGTCGTCCAAGATGGAGATCGGCAGCCCCATGGCGTCGATGTATGTCCTAGGGAACCCGGATCATTATGCAAGTCATACTTACACTCCGTTCCCTTGGCGGTCGTATGTATCCTTTGTGAAGAGCTTCTGGGCCCACGAAGCTTTAGAGGATTCGGACAGTGATTCCGACGTTGAGAAAGTTGCGGTAGACAAGGACAGGGATAGTGGGATGTTCATTGCTTCCTCCGGAGTCGATGATTATCGTTACAGACCTGCAATATTTGAGAGGTTGAATCTTTACGAGTGGGTTCAGTGTGGAGATAAAAAGGCGAGAACAAAAAAGAAAAAGAAAGATTCTTGGAAGCACTTGCCTGCTCGCGCTATTTGGGCTCTGAGATCCGAGAGGGTTCGGATGGAGACTCGAGCGATTGTGTGTGGGGAGGACAAGAAGAAGGACTAGATGATGACTATCAGGAGTCCTCGTCCGTTCGGTTGTCGGATCTTTCAGAGGACGATGGTTTGAGTGATTGGGTCACAGACGATGAAGATGAAGTGATTGTGACTAAACAGCGGCATTTTGATAAAGAGAGGCGGCCTGGGAACTATCCTTTTCTTTCGGCTCATCCAAGATTTAGAACACACGCTGCCGTATGTGATTTTGCGAAACTCAATTCGGTTATTCCCAATTTCATTGGTGGGGCGTTACCGAGGTCAGATAAGGGAGATCGGTCTTATTATTGTATGACCATGTTGACTTTGTTCAAGCCTTGGCGGTCGCCAGATGATCTCAAAGATGGTGTTTCCACTTGGGAGCAAGCGTTTGCAGAGTATGACTTTACCGATCGCCAGAAACAGTTGCTGCGAAATTTTAATGTCAGATATGAATGTAACGATGCTAGAGATGACCATTTCGCTCAGCTTAAGAAGCAGTTGGCAGAGGCGGAGGCGGGCTTCACCAGTCATTACCCACGTGGGTTCACAGGAGAGCGAGATGAGTTGATGGAAGAGGTTGAGGCAGCATACTACGAAATGGACGATGATGAGGACATGGATGGTGACGAAGATAATTATATCGGACCTAGAAGCCAGCGCATGCTTGACGAGAGTCGGGATATCCGCAAGATTTTGCGTAGCAGTGGTTGGTTAAATAATATATCCAACACCGATGCCTACCAGGGCAAGACGGACGTATTTTTGGCTCCGTATAAGATGAGAGGGAGTTGGGTATCTCTTGTGCGCAATGAACGTGCACAGTATACTGCCAACAAACTAATGAACTTGCCATCGCCAGAGGAGCTGAGTCAAAAACGTGCTTGCATGAATTCGGTACGGATACTACCGCACACCTATTTTGATCCACGGACGCCTTTGCAAAAGCAGGCCGCTGTTGAGATGGTGAGTAGCATAATTTCGGCATTCAAATTGAATAAGGAGCAGGCTCGTGCGTTCTCGTTGCTAGCAGACCACGCGTCGAAGCCTCAGCGGTTGCCTCTTCGAATGTATATGGGAGGCATGGGAGGTACCGGCAAGTCAAGAGTAATCAAGGCTATGGTTGAATTTTTCCGTCAGCAAAATGAAGATTATCGGTTTATTGTTCTTGGACCTACGGGGTCGGTCGCGGCTTTGTTAAATGGGTCGACTTATCATTCGGTTTTCAAAATACCTAGAGAAACAAAGAGTAAAAATCGCGATGATATAGATGGAATAAGAGACGAAGGTGCTTCCCTGGCGTCGGTGTATGAGAGGTTGCAAGGTGTCGACTATGTGCTGGTGGATGAGATCTCCATGGTGTCCTGTAATGATTTGCAGCTCATCGCAACCCAAGTAGCGAAGGCACGGAATATTCACGATGACTCCTTCGCTTCGTTGAGCATGATCACCGCTGGTGACTTTACGCAGTTGCCTCCCACTACCGGTCCGTCACTTTACAGTGGTGCTGTGGGTGTTCATCTTGGAGATGCCTTGGACACAAAGTCGCAGAACGCTGTGCTTGGGAAAATTCTTTGGCATCAATTCAACACTGTGGTCATTCTGAGAGAAAACATGCGGCAGACTGAGAGTACGGAGGCTGATGATAGTTTGCGCACTGCTCTAGGGAACATGAGATACGGCGCGTGTACGGAGAGCGATATTCGCTTCCTTCGAACTCGAGTTGCAGGGTTCAGACAAGATGATCCTCACTTGGATGACCCTTCGTTCCGAAATGTGTCT
Organism: Mycena alexandri; assembly: GCA_029233265.1. Classification (NCBI taxonomy): domain Eukaryota; kingdom Fungi; phylum Basidiomycota; class Agaricomycetes; order Agaricales; family Mycenaceae; genus Mycena; species Mycena alexandri. The sequence continues at coordinate 33,172 of JARJCM010000542.1, read as the reverse complement.
ATAATTACAGCCAGGAATGTTCAAAAAGACACCATTAACGATTTGGGCGCAGCCCGTTTCGCTCGGGATACGGGCCAAGAATTGGTGGAGATGTGTTCTGTGGATCGCATAAGTACGAGGGCTGTGGATAAGCAAAGGTGGAAAGGCTGTGAGCAATCGGAGGCAAACAATATCTCCCGCGGACTTCAAAAGAAATTATGGAACCGGCCTCCGTCGACTTCGTCTGATATGATCCCGGGGAAATTGAAGTTGTGCGTCGGGATGCCGGTCATGATTAGGAATAACGAGGCAACTGAGTTGTGCATAACTAAAGGGCAGGAGGGCGTTGTTGTTGGATGGGATGAGTCGGTTGGACCGCTCGGACAGAGAGTACTTGACACTTTGTTTGTTGAACTTGTTGATCCCCCACGTCCTATCCAAATCCCGGATCTACCGCTGAATGTAGTGCCATTGGTGAGAACGTCAGTGCACACCACGGTATTGTTGGAGGACGATACTTTACTATCTATAATGAGAGAACAGGTGTTGGTCCTTTTAAACTTCGCTATGACTGATTACGCATCTCAGGGGAAGTCTCGACTCAGGAATGTTGTAGATCTTACCAATTGCAGGGATCATAGAGCGTATTACGTGGCCCTGTCCAGAGGTACTTCAGCTTTTGGAACTGTCGTATTGCAAAATTTTGATGAGAAGAAAATTACCTCTGGCATGTCGGGCTATCTCAGACAAGAGCTGCGGGAGCTTGAGCTACTTGATGAGATAACCAGGCTTCGATTCGAAGGGTCCCTCCCAAAATCTGTTTTTGGCATCTATAGGCGACGACTCATTCACAGTTTTCTCCAATGGAAAGGCAACGCCGACGACCCAGCTCATTTTCATCCATCAATGAGGTGGAATGAAGACATGGGACCTAAGATACCTGATGATCTTCATTACGATGATTGGAGACCAACGGCATCTGCTGAGAAGAAGCGTAAGACTTCGCCACTCGCCATCGAGAATTCTCACCCCAATAAGAAGGGCAAAAAGGCAACTCACGCCGACAACGAAAAACCATCCCCTCAATATCTGCGCGTGGTTAACTCCAGTACGGCACTGCATCAGCCAGTTGGGCTCATCTGGGACGCTGAGAATTATAGTTGTGGGTACGATGCGAGTATGACTGTTTTGGGTAATATTTGGGCGGAGAATCCGGAATTGTGGTCCACCCGCTACGAAGCATTCAGTCCAGCGCTAGCGAAGTTGGCTTGTTACCTTAAATTGGTTCGTCAAGGATTGATGACGCTTGAGAGATGTAGAGATCAGGTTAGATATTATATGCATCGTGAGCATCCGCAAGATCTCCCTTACGGTGAAAATTTAACATCTATGGATCTGATTAGCCTTGCGCTCACCCCGCAGACAACCTACGCTAAGAAAAAAGGCGTGTGCCAGCGATGCGGTAAAGAAGACCCGGCCGAAGTTTCCGTGTTTGAGGCTTTCATGTGCGCTGTGTTAACTGAAACTCAGCGATCTGCTGCTCTCGAAGGAATGAGAATCTCTTCTTGGCTGAAGGCCCACTTATCGCGTGGTCGTCGTCGTGTGTGTGCATCATGCGCGAAGAGCGGAGTTCGTGTTAGTTTGCGGATGTTCCCGATATTTGAGAGTATACCTGCTCTGTGTTTCATTGCAGTAGACAGTGACCGGTTGCTCTTCGACAGACGTATCATGTTTGATTGTGGTGGAAACCCGGAAGCGCTACTGCTCCGGGGTATTATTTATGGAGGCGGCGCTCACTTTGTTTGCCGATTTATTGCCAAAGATGGTCGGATGTGGTACCATGATGGTATTGGGACCGGAAGGCATTGCATTGACGAGGGGATGTTAAACGACGTAAAGCATCATCGCCTCCTCATGCATACCAGAGGGAAGCAAGCGGTGTTGTTGATCTACGCACAGAAGTGAAGTGATCGCCGAATTATGCCGATTTTCACATACGATCCGATATTGATTCGATATTAATTGTATGACGACGTGGCTCCGATCAGTGGATAACAATTGTATTTGACCTTTAAATCCCATGTGCTAGGAACGACCTGTTATGGACATCCCCGCGTTTCCGCGCTCCAGGTAAAACCCTTATTATCATTATTATTATTATTATTGTCAATGACTGCTGGAATTAGTGTCCCTGTTCAACTGCCTCCGAATATCTGGTTGAAGATATTTATCGTTGTCGTGCGCCGTGGCCGTGGTTGTTACCGCCTCGTATGTCGGATGCGGGAGACACTGATGCACGTATGCATGGCATGGCGGGCAGTCGTTCGAGGCCATCCCGGGTTCTGGACACAGCTTCGCTTAAAATCCTATACCTCGGTGGATTCAGTGCGCACTTCGCTGGAATGTAGCGGAACTCAGGGTATCGCTATCCGTCTGGATTTGTCGGCTACTCTAGATCCTGCGAAGCCAGTTAACACGGAGTTGATTCTGCACGAGCTACAAAAGCACTTCCATCGTGTCAGTATCCTCACAGTCGCATTTGGTACTGAAGAATCCTTCCAAAGCTTTCGAAGCAGCTTCCAATCAGCGGAACTCTCGCGCCTCTCGAGTTTCAACGTCATCCAGAGCCGCAATTCTGTGGACCAGCCTTCGTCACCGAGGATTCTAGCGTGGGGTGTCGATATATTTCCCATCACCTCTTTACGACTTCAGCGCGCAATGTTTGGGTTGACTTGGAATGTCAGCTTCTCTCGCCTAAAGATTTTGGTCTTACGGGACCTCGCACACTATCTGGCCCCGCTGTGGACAGACTACGAGACACTCTTCAGCTCTGCATTTCTGGTGGAAAAGATTTGCGTCAGAAATGTGGGCTGTCGCGGGTTACCGGAAAAGTTGCGTCGTTTTCCGGTGCTCCGTTACCTCAACGATTTCGACTTGTCCTTTGGTCCGGATACGTCGTTCGAACACGTGTTGTTGGCGATGAGAGCACCCGCTCTCAAGACTTTCAATTACTTTGGCATGACGGATGAAGAATCGGAGGCGCTTGTCCGGAGTGGCTCTATACTCGCTCCCGTGAAGGTCTTTATTTTCGGTGGACAGATGGAGCAGTGGGGGCTCATGACCCGGATTTTCCTTCATGCGCCATCCTTGGTGCTGTTGGAGGTCCTCTCAGCAGAGCAGAGGGTGCTCGAAGCAATGATCGTAGCGGATTCCTTCGTCACTGACCGCCTTCGTGTCCGCTGTGTCGCGTGTCCGAGTCTCAACGTACTATCGGTAACTCCAGCAGCAGTGGAATTCCTCGCCGCCTTCGTGGCCCGTCGCGCAACGCGTGGGGGGAGGATATCCCAGGTTATTGCGGACGGTGTGCCGTTCAACTGCGATTATGTTGGGCGAACAATATATCTGAGAGCCGCTGAAGCCAGGGTTGGCAGTTACGTGGGAACGCCAGAACCAAGGTGGATCTATCGGGATCGACTTCGATGTGATGAATATGTTAGCGTCGACTACCAGGTTTTGTAGATGAATACGAAGAGTGTTGAAAAGAAGCCGAATCGTCTCCGGCTTGTGTAAGTGCTCAAAGGGAAACCACTTAATGTCCCGAGAGGTTTTTTAAAGAATTTTGACTCTTACTGGCATGAGCTATCGGATACTCTCAATTTAATACTAATTTAGTGGCTCGCTGCCCTGTCGACGTGTGCATTTGAATTCTGAGCCAGATTTGAATCTCAACGTATCTAAAATGTTCGCATTGAGTATTATACATTCCAGTAACAACATTCAATGGCGTGCGCTAGACGAATATATTTTTAGAAAGAATTCAGAAAAAATATTCTCAAGCTGAGAACTGAGAGTAAGAATCTCCTGTGATTCGGCTGATAATTCTCGCGGTTGTTTCCACAACTTGGCTTTAAATTCATATAGACGCTCCATGGCTGAATATTGCGCCTTGCGTGCGGCGTTCACAACCAACTCTATAATCACCATAAACGACCAGGACACAGGTTCAAACATACATACCAGACTCGGACGACTGCTTGTTTGAGTCATGGGTACGCAATAACCCTGACAAGTCGGCCAGTCAGTGAGTGATAAATGAAGGCCGGTTGATGGGCAGACCCTGAAGGCGAGCGATTTCTGCTCCTTGCAATCGAAGTAATGATAGCGATGGGTGCTCTTCTGGTACTACAGACCCGCTTGGTGCCGCAGCGGCGGGGACCGCTGACATTTCGTATTCTGGAATGTCTGAAATGCAACTGAGACAAAAAGCTTTGGATAGACCGTTGGAGAACGCGTACCCGTGTCAGAAGGGTTCCTGTTATAGTTCAGGTTCCTGGCTATCGGCACCGTTTATCTTTTAGTTATGTTCTATACTATCCAATCACGAACTGCTTGCATCCTCTAAAGGGGTCGTGTTGTGTTCACAAGATACTGTATCGTTCATTATCAGAATCCAAGCTGTCCTGAGGTCGATTAGGTCTCACCGTTCAAAACTTCAGACCTTCCCGCGATATCCGAGTCATCATATGGAAGTTTCAAAACTTCGGAAGGATCGAACCCTGGTTGAAGCACAACATAAGGGGATCCGTGGTTAATCGCTGGCTTGAGATTCGTTTCATGACTGAAACGAGCTGCGGGTCTGCGGCGAGGCTTCATGGAAGAAAGCGCAGCGAACAGTTCATCGTCTTTCCCCGGATAGCGATTCCGAAGTACGTGCATCAGATAATCAGTTCGAAATGGGCAAAAAACTTTTTTGGTCTTGCAGCGGGTGCATCGAGCAGTTAGTTCGTCGATGGTCCCGCAAGGAGCCTCTCTAACAGCACGGCGGCAGTTGTCGCACTGCCGACAAGTCTTATATAGTTAATTGAATAGTTGCACTCGTTGTGAATTGGCATAGAAATTAGGGAAACATCCTTACTGTTGGAAGAGCAAACCAGGCGGTTATAGCCGCAGTATCATCCATCGCAGCGCTAACTTGACTAGCCAACGCCTCCTGATCGGGTAATTCCATGTGGGGTGCGCCGGTGACGTGTTCCGAGACAACTTGGACTGATGCGATGAAGAGCGGGCGAGCGACCGAGGTGGAAAGATCTGAAGCGCGACCAAATATTTACAAATATGTAACAAAAGAAAATGATCGCATCAGTTCGATCGCAATTATCGGCCCGTGGGTGAGGCCAAATGCAAATGCCGCTTGAATTGTAGAATGAACTTATGGCCTACCGGGTCGGCTTCGGTCGTACTTCTGCTTGTATTTAGCATAGGTAGTGTTCACAATCGTAACAATCGTAACAATGGGAACTGGGATTTCAAACGGTTGACAGCCGCCATTGATCATTTGCTCTTCCTTCTTGTACACGTCAAAGCTAAGCAACAAAAATATGGTATAATGGTTCAGTTCCGGCAGTACCAATAGGTCAAGCGTAAGAGAACTGCGTCTGTATAGTCCAATGCTCTAGATAGAGCTAAAGCCACGTCAGAAGTGCAAGGGAAAGAGAATAATGCTGCGCGAGTGATGGACACAGCAGACATGAGGACGACACGTGTGTCGTGGGTCAAATGCTTTACAACTGCAGGTCCCAAGTCTGAAAATTGCGACGCTAGGATCCATTGAGGCGTGTTTAGCTCGAGGATATAATCGTACTGATGGCGTACCGAACAGAATTTCGTCCAACGAGGCCGATTGCAGTGTTGCGTACGGAAAGTTCGGTTCGGAGATGGTAACAGTCGGCAGACTCCAGACCACCGACTGGCACCTGTCCAGAAGAGAAGAAAACATAGCTCGGAGATGAGGATGTGTGAGGAGGCGCCCCGCAAACGATACACGATCGATGACTTTGACCAGTTGGTACCGCGTGCACTGAAAGAGAAGCACGATGGAAGGCACCATATGTTCACTGGGTGGAACGCCCTGAACCCCACCAAAATTGAGAGAGACGTGACAATCATAGGAAAATAAGAAGGACGCACGTATGCGCGGCAGAATAAAGAATAGATGGGTCCATAGTCTGTGGCGGGTGAGATTAACCCCTTAACTCGAGCGGCACAATTCACGAACTTTCTGATTGAATATTCGCATGATTGAGTATCGGTTCTCGATCCGCCAACACTGTCGAATGCTCCGCCGAAAGTACAGGGGAAGCCGTTAAATGAGGTTCAGCCGGGTCAGAAGCATCCTCTCGAGGATGAAGCGTATCGACCGCACAATTATAAGCAGAAGATGGACAAGGACCAGCCAAGGTTCCCTCAATGGCAGCTGATTCGAAGGTGGACTCCATAGCCAACAGAGGAGACGCAGCGTCCATCTCTTCATGTCCTACCGAAATGGACGACGACGCTGGCAAGGCCGTGCAGGATGGATTCAGAAGCAAAGGTGAGGAGGCGATGTCGAAAACTTCTGGCTGATTGATTTCCATATCTGTTGAATTTGGCAACGCATTTAGCACGTTAAGGTTGGGAGAGCTAGGGACAGAGGAAAGAGGAGATGGCAAAGACATGACAACGGATGCTTCGGATGTCGTATGGCCAGTAGTAGTGGTGGCGGAAACAAGGTTGGGTGCGGCTATAGGCAGTTTGAGGGGAGGATGTGCACGTTTGCGCACGCGAAGTGACAAGAGCTTCTCATCCCCAACATAAAAACGCCCGCTCCCGCGCCCTCGCGTACGCTTCCCACGGATCGGAGTCAGTTCGGCGTGCACAACGGGGTCGGGACCGAGCCGCCACTCCTGGGCCACCTCCCCGATGAATACGCGAGGCCCTCTCGCGGGCTGTGCGACAACAAAGTTGTTGTTGCCGTCCTCACCAAGGAACGTACGAGCGATGCGCGTGCCAGTCATGTCGTACATCGTTGCATAATACGAGCTCGGCACGATGATGTGCTGGTCGAGGATATGATAAGGACTCTGTTTGGGTGGCGCCCTACGTGGCGTGCGTCGTGCGCGCGACTCGACCGGGTGTTGAGGCTGTTGGGCATCAGGAGCAAGTTTGTTGCGTCCGGTTCGGTAGGTATAGAACTCCCCTCTGCGGGTAGTGCATATGTCGCATGTGCAAGTATTACTGCACCGGGGACAATCCTCGTCACTGGGGTTGATCTCAAAGGCGACGGTGTTGGGCTTGTATCTGATGCAGTAGTAGCCACTAGTCGGAAGTGCAGAATATGGTGACACGTACTTTACCATTACACAACATACACAATACACGTGCCCACACCTTTTGTACTTCATGATCAGGCGCCCCGACTTCCGTCTACATTGGTGGCAGTACACGGCGGGATCTCCCGGCGGCCAAGGTGGTCCGGTATAGCGGAAGAACGGGTCGGCGTGGTAAGACTTGTCGTCCACATTGGTCTCGCCCCTTTCGGGCTCAGAAGGTTCGGGGCCTGGTTTAGCCTTTTGTTGGGGTGATTAGACGGATGCGAACGCGTGGTCGGATGGATGCAGTTACTTACCAAGTGCGCAATAGTCGTCGCAATAATATCTCGGTTCGGGGGAGTGGGGGTACGCGAAGGGGGAGCGAGCAAAAACCCAATAGTATCTTTATCTAAGTAATCGTTACTCTGCATTTGATCGTCCTCTTCTGACCCCGAGTCGTTTGCAGACTGGCTTTCTGAACTCGGCTCCGCGTCACCGTCATCTGTCGAGTCTTTTGATTCATCGTCAGGGTCCGATTTATACGTGTACTGGGGCAGAACACGACGGAGGGGTTGCATTACCGCACGTTGGCGGACAGAGTGAGTAGTTGTTGGCCTGACAGCTACATGTTTGGTGCGCGCCATGCGAGTGGTAGACAGCAGAGGTTGATATATATAACGTGATGATCGCATCAGGATGATCGCTCAGTGTTGAACGTGGCACTCGGTGATCTCCGCTTGGTTGCATCAACACTGCTCATATGGTCGATCACACGTCATCTGTGACCTTCTTTTTTCACTTCCTGCCTCCACTAGGGGATTGGCGAGCGTGGCGCTGTAGCGTCCGCCCTATGGGACTAACACCAATACATCGCCGACGTGCTTCTCATCAACCATACTGGGCGAATGTTGGACGGTGTAACCATTGTATTGAGGACAATTGGTGAGTTTATCTAGTCACTATCTGCGGGTGGTTTGTTTTTGACAAGATGGCTAGCCAGCAATCGGAGGCGTTGACGCGATATGCAGGTGCGCACCCATATTTTACGTCGGGTCTGTAATTAATGCTGGCTCTCGTAGGGGTCACACACGCACATCCGGGCACGGCGAGGGCGCCTTTCTCTCTCCCGCCATCGACGCTATCACCGCGTATGCGAGCACCAAGGAATTGACGGAAAAAGAGACGTGCTTTGACTTTTGCGGCTGTTCGTACTTTTTAGGTTACTCTTAACTACTTTTATCTCTGCTCTGACTTGCTCTCTTGGATCTCTGATTTGAAATCCATTCTATTGTTCCTTTCAAGGTTTGCAAGCCCGACCATGGAAAGCTAAAAATGAATTTTATAATACATAGTTTTTGATCTCTACCAAGACATTCACAGCGGCGTATTAGCAATCCAGTCTGTAGTCGGTTCTGATTCCTGGCGCATTCCTTCTATTCCTTCAGCCCGAATCTGGGGAAGGGATCCGACCTGCAAATGGAATATGTTTCGACGTCGATAAGGCGACCGGGAGTACGAGGGCCTGCATCGACTTCAACCCAACGTCCCATCGCTATTCGCCCAAATTTACCGATGTGCTCTGTGTTGCCTTTGCTGTCGGGGCCGATGATTACAACCCAAGCGTTTATAGCATCAAACAAAGACGTCGCGTCGCGAGCAAGGATTCGTCCTTCGAATTCGGTTGTTGTCAGCGGGAAAATGTTCCACAGCTTGAACGATCGCTTGATCAACAATGCCGTGTCTATAATGACTTCCAGCGAGTTGTCCCGGTTGCCCATGGAAATCCTCTTTCCGTGCGGGATTAATAACGTCCCGATTTTTCCTTCGTATCTTCCTCTGTGAGACCGCTGAGAATTCCGAATAACGACGTCCAGTGTGTGGCCGCGTAGGTTGGGATGCGTCAACCAAAGTCCAGGCAATTGCCCGCCTGGGAAGCCATAGTTGTCCATCTGACGGCTGGGATCCGAAGCGACTTTTTCTCGCCGCTCACGGGGTGCGGAAGGTCCGGCCCTTCCTGGCAAAACAATGTCTGCAAATGGTGCGTCTACGGTGGCGGCGAGGGGTCGATCGAAATCCGCATGTGGGCCATTTTGGGGGTTCAATGCGGCGTAGAGTTCAGGTAGCAGGTCTCGTTGGTCAATGGCCACAGACGGATCTGTCCATGCAGTACTTTTGAGCTCCATCGACCCATGCCACACATCTTCTTTGAATAATGGATTAAGAGTTTCCGCCCAGCGTCGTTCGCGGTCCTTCCGTTTGAGGAGGCGAACTGGAACAGGGGTTCCTATGTATTCCCCGATAGACATACCGGTGCTGCGAGGATTGTAAGTCGCTAGTAAAGCCCGATAAGCGTACTTACTGTCGTTCCGTAAGATGGGCTATGTCAATTTTGACAGTGACATTATCAGCGCGGCCTTCTGTTATCACCCAAGCGTACTTGTAGTTGTGAGAGGCGGCTTTTATTGTTCCAAACACGCCCGAAAAAATCTCCTTCCCACCAATCCTAACCTCGATATCGGCGAGCTGGTCTTTCGTCATCATCATCTCTTTAATTTGTTTGGCCGCTGGAAGCACCGCGGACGAAGCCGACAAGCCGAAGTCGTGGGATGTTGGTTTTAAGAATGCCAGCTCGATGTCAAACTATTAATTGTTATTTCGCGTCGAAGTCGCCTGACACATAATATAACTTACCTCGTCCAAATCAAGTGTTTCGGGAATTGCTGATGAAGCCCCCATAGGCCCAGTGTAGCAGCCAAAGTTGTGAGCTACTACGTTTGCCACCGCTCTGTCCCAGTCGATGGATATGATCCAACATTTGTCTGCCTGACGCCGGCCTCGGATGACTTCGACGAGATCTCCAGGAGAGAACCGGTAAAGAACCGCAGATCGGTCGATTTGCTCCTCTGCTTCAATTGGGTTGAGAAATCGTACAGTCAATGTTTGAGGATCTGCCACGGTCACCATCCCGACGCATCCAATGAATTCGCCTGCAATGACACGCACTTCGTCCCCTCGTATCGCAGGACAAACATGCTGAAGTAACGAGATGGAGGTCTGGAGCGCGTTGAACAGCTCCTCGCTCTCATCAGGCGAACGGCCGTCGTGGGATATGTAATTAGATGTAAAGCGCTCCAGTTCCCGCAACGTAGGGCAGGGATCATCTTCCAGGACGGCGTAGAGTGGGACGTTAGGCACCGTTAGCAGACCTCCGGTGAACGTCGCTTGGTCAACTGAAACAATGTCGCCATTTAGCAGAAAGTATTGGCATAGGTCAGGGTCGGACGCGGCCTCTTCTGGGTCGCATGGAACAGCGTTGGGAACGAGCCAGACCTCGTAACAACAAGCGTAAGGATCCGCTTGTTGAATCCAAGCTAGTTCTCCACAGTATGGTCCTCTGCGCTTTATTCTAGCCCAAGAAAAAGATGTTAACGGCGCGGGGGATTTGGAAAACAGAAGTGGCACGTAATCTGCCAGAGGCACGCGTTCGGGAGAAAAATGCTGTAAGACGAAGGCGACACGGCTCTGAATGTAGCGTACGGCGGCGATGTCGTCCGCCTCGACGTAAACAGACCCACGACAGGTAGCTGGGGCAGTTAGGGACTTCACGATCGAATGGAATTTGCTGCCCGGGAGGTCCAACAGTGCGGTGCGCACGACGTCGGTTTCATGGCCGGACTTTGGGGAGGATTATTGACCGCATGCATAGGAGTTGGAGCGGAATATATCACCTTTACTCTCAAGCGCCAGATGCAGGCGTCTGACAACGATGGCTGCTTCTCTTGGGCATGGACCCATTGAAACTCGTCGCGATCCATGTCCAATCGCAGATGTTCCCGCTCAGTTCTTTCCCTGTGTCGCGCCCGGATAGCGTCGGCCTCCTCCTGGGCTGAATGTCCGATGTCATCGATCAATGCAACGACGACCGAGCGACGATGGATGTCGTCAGCAAATGCTCGTTTATCCAAAAAATCTAGAACTGCTCAGTAAAATGCACTACTTACGGCAGCAGCGTCACCATTCAAGTCATCCTCAGAATCCTCTTCTTCATCACCCTCGCGCTCTGAAGTTTTCGCCTCCAAATCGAGAAACAAGTGACTCGCCCGCAATCGCCGCACTCGCAGTTGTTTATGCTAGTCAAATGTGAGTAGGATTATGTATACTTGTGGTGCAGCCTTCTACCGATTCGTTTGAACGATGCATTGCTTTTGCGGAACCAATGTGGCTGAAGAAAAGAAGCAACAAACACGTGACCACTCAGGAAGTCGCCGACAAACATCATAATGCTGTAACAAGCCACAATTTTCCGGATAATGGCAATATTCTGGTCTTGGGATCAATCGGAGTTAACTGCAAGTAGAGGCCAGTCTCCGGGGGGAGGGGGGGAGGTTCTGAGTAGTGGATTTCTAAATAAACACCAAATTGTCGACTAATATCTATTATTTTACTGCTCCATCATAAACGGATTGGCAGATATGTGGTTTGGTGGGTGTTCTTGAATGGCCTTTGGTTTCTCCTTACCCGCCAACCCTTAGAGTCGCTGAAGGAAAAGAATTTGATGTATACTTGCCCCTATTGCAGGGAGGTAGTGTGCAACGCTCCTATTAGGAACTATGGGTTGCAGAGCCTGCTCCAAACTCTGTTTAAAACGGGAGCAGTGGAGCCCGATGTCAAGAAGTTGGATACCGAAGACTCTGAGCCATACAATCATTACTTTTTCGATGATTTGGGGGCGGATATCATGGTGGACGAATCTATTTGATGACCACCTTCATCCGTACAGGACTGGTAGGCTTTTTTCCGTGAAAGAGTTGTGTTTGTATCTTTTTGGACCGCTACTGAATACTGTAAATAACTGAGGCATACGCGACATCAATCTGAATGACACCCTTGCTGTTTGTTGATCTGATGTGTCCTACTTACAGAGTGGATTCCAGTTCCGGGCCAGAGCTCTTACCGACCGGAACCAAGTCTGGACAAAACTTCGCACTTGCCAGAGGTAGCATCGCCGGATTTACAATTGTTCGCCTCGATGGTCTATGTTCTAAGTAACCGAATAACCCGAGACGCACGAATTCCGTAGATCTGAATTTACTCGTTAATTAAACTTGCAGAACGATTTTGTTACACGTCGGTGTCACTTACGCGAGCGCAAATCTGGTTGGGTCCGGTTGATTGGGTGATTGGAATATCGGCTCTAAAGAGGTGCACGATGCAAAGTATGAGACTCCCGAGTTCGAGGGATTCGGTTGTGTTTGTTTTAATCGGGATTTCCGTGGATATTATGTCGAAGTTAGAACTCGCTCTACCAGACGCAATCCTCGTACTCTGGATTAACTGTCAGTCTTGGATTGCGGCTTCACAGGATTCTCCACTTACGATATGAGTTTCAGCTGAGATTCGTACATATACCGTTCCTGAGTGCGACAGCGCTGGCCCCTGGCTCCAAAGCTCCTTGTTGGTGATGCGCTGCATATCTATCAGTGGTTACCTGCTGTGGTACCTAGTCCACGCTTACCTTCACGGATTCTGCGCTCTCGTCAAGCACTACGTCTTCCAAGATTTTCATTTGTCGCTCGAAGATATGGTTCAGAATCTTTGCCGATGCATCCGGTGTTTCCAGCAGCAGTATCTGCAGTTCCTGAGCAACGATTCTGAATAAGATTGTCGTGTTATTACCTTTGGTTTGTTTCCGCGATCGATTACTGCTCTGAGAACACCGAAAATTGTAACCGCGAGAGGCTCGGACGACTTAGTGTCGTCGTGGTAGAACTGAACTGTACAGTTGGATGAGAGTTTGCGATCCGGACCAAGTTTGAGAACAGAGGAAGTGTTGAGAGCAGCGAGTAGGCGATTCATTGTTTGAATTGGTAGTTGGTGTTGATCTACGGTTTAAATTATTCCAGTTCGGCCCCGAAAAACCTTTCGCTGTTTCGTCACCACTGATCTGCAATGATCAGTTGACGTAGCTCTCTATTGTTCGTATTTACGCAGCCTCGCTTATTGCCTTGAGTAAACGTGGCGGCCCTGTGGATGGAGTTGTTTTGTCCGGGAATTGCCCCGATATATTTAAAATAGCTAGCAACGGATGACCAGAACAATTCCCTCGTGCTCGCGATGACTAGATGTGTTACACACTGATCGGTAACTTTGCTCCTAAGGACGTGGCCAATTCCTCCTACTTTTGCGGGCGTTGGCGCGCTCACCTTACGCGTCGATCATTGCAGATTGGAGCCTTCCGTGTTGTCCCCAGACATTTGGACATATTTTCATACGCCCTCGTCAGATTTCAAGACGCGTCATCCAATTATGCCACATCCAGGCGGACGTTGCGCCGTACTTCCTGTCTTCGAGCTCTGTCTTTTCGCGGGATGTCGTTTGACTGGTCGGTCCGGCTATATTTCTTCACGTTATCCACTCCAGTGATCGTGGATCCCAGAGAACCGTTCTCCTGGCTTGATTATCACTTCGTTGCGATGAATCTCGATCTTAAGCCACGGTTTGGAGCTTTTTGTTAGTCGAAGACAGCACCCAGGCATCACTACATACCCAGATCGGTAAGTGCTCGAAAGCCGATCGAATCTCCGAAATTTCGTATTTCAAACTAGTCTTCTTTCGTTCCTAATGATGGGTTCTGTTGCGTCTTTTGTCCTGACACGTTATTGACACGTTTTGGAGAACCTTGTTTTGAGACATAAAAAGTAGTACGATTGAGAATTTCAGTTTTTTCGGTCTTTGTCGTCAGAAATGCAGTCGCCGCGGATCGGGTATGTCGTCGCAAGATCTGAATTGCTCCAGCTGAAACTGGTGTCAGTAGCTTCGAGGTGTCTTCGATTCCCTTCGAAGTTTGGAGTCGAATCTTTTCTGCAATTTTGCTCCAACTGAAATCGACTTCCATGGAATTTTATCTGGCGCGCTTAGATCTAGCCGGTATTTCCTCGTTTTTGCGAGGCGTCGTTCAACGGAACTCTGTTTTTTGGACCGGAATCCGACTGGACCACACCACGTCTGAATACAGCATCCAGAATATCATTGATCGCAGTCGCGGACAGGCTTTGGATGCCGTCTTGGAGTTGGGGGCCTGTAATACGCTCCCCTTAGAGCGTGTATGGGAGATTTTCGGACCTCTGCTCTATCGCTGCCGCAGCTTTGCTGTCCGCGTTCATGATGCAGAGAGTCTGGAATCGCTAGCCTGCGCGTTGGACCACGCCCCTTTGGATCGACTCACCAGCCTGTCCTTTTCCGTGCACAGCACCATTGCCAACTCGTTTCCTCTACCGGGGTCATTCGATCGATTTGGACACTCATTGCCTTCTTTGCGCACATTACGCATTACCCGCATACCTTTCGTCTGGATTACGAGCCAATCTCTCCGAGGACTCACTTCTCTCACCATAATCGACCTTCCTTGGTCGTTGATGTGGTCGGAATGGCAAGCAATCGCGACTAATGCATCGGGGATGAAGAATCTCTGTGTTCGAAATGTGGGGTGTAAAGACTTCCCATCCGACCTCGCGACGATGCTCGTTTTCCCGTCCCTCGAAGAGCTGGACTTTTCCTTCGGATTGACCTGCTCTTCCAGCGGATTGTTACTTCGTCGTTGCAGTGCCCCGCTCCTCGCCACGCTTCGCTTCCATGGAAACGAAACGGGGCATATAATGGCGCTTTCCTTTACCATGGCCGATCTCTCGACTATCAGGCATCTAGTTCTCTCGGGTGTATCGAACGACGCCTTTTGTTACTTCCTGTTTTCCCGCCTGTGCAGGCTGGAAAATCTTGAAGTCCTCCAAGGTGATTCAGCGATACTCGATTCGATATTGGCAGGGGATGTCAAGCTTGGCCAGCGGAGCCCCCCTGAAGGACCGGTTTGCCCACAGTTATCCTCCTTGCACGTCTCGGAGGCAAGTCCCGCTGACGTGCGCAACTTTATTGTTTGTCGCGGCTCAGTGGTTCGTGCAATAGATCGGGTGGTTTTTGGTGTAGAATCTACGCGCAGGTTCGTTGGATCGGAGGACTTGCAATGGCTACGGGAACGGGCGATCATTGAGTTTCGGTACGAGAACGACAATCAATCGAGCTGAAGTAGCACGATTCTCTGTCTTTTTTTATTTTTTATTTTTTTATTTTTTTATTTTTATTTTTTGTAACAACGACTGCCAATTCTGCCGCGTTTTTGGGTCCCAAACAAATGAATCGGTGAGGGTATCGCATCGGTGGCTGCACCCGATCTCTCTTTTGACATCAAAATGTCCGATCATTCCCATTTTCTCTCTATTGTTTCGACACGCATCCCACGTAGGTGATATATACTAGGCACCCTCGACCGGAGTCGCTAAGATCCAGATGCACGTCTCTACCCTCAGGGGTACGTTTTTTCCCCCAGAGGTCCTGGCCAACATTCTTCCTCGGGCCTTTGGATCGCATATTCTGGACTTCGTGCGATATGCCGCCAACCGAAAGGCCTTGTGCCTGGTTTGCCGTTTTTGGTGCAACGCCATTTACAGCGACCGGCACGCATGGGCCATTATTCCGGTTGGACTGTACACACATCCCCAGTATATCCAGTTTTGCATCAAGAAAGCCGGTGAAATCCCGCTTACGTTGTACTTTAATCTTGTCCAGTATGGCGCACAACGGCCCGGATCCGCCCCTGGCAAGGTTCCACCCACACCAGCCGAAATGGCTAACACAATATTTCCACTCCTTACCCAAGTAACACGTCCTTCGCTCATTCAAGAAGTGTTCGTCCGGTCCACCCACGCCGATTCCTGCGCAAACATAATTTCATGGCTGGGCAGACTTGACAATCGCGCTCTCAGGCGTGCGGCGATGGTCCTGGATGCCCCGCTCGATCGCACTGAGGAGGTGCTGATGTGTGCTCCATTGAGCTTCCCCGGCACTCCATCGATGCTCTCGGAGCTGCGACTGGGTCAGTCCATCCCTCCGTGGCAGTTCAAGTTGCAGGCGGTGTACCAGAATCTGTCCGTGCTTCGATTGACATCTTTCCTGGGAGGCCGTATGTCGACGAGGATGGAGATCAGTCAGGCGTTGGGTGCCATGAAGCGTTTGACGTTGTTGGAGCTATCCAACGTTGAATGCAAGGACGCCTTCCCTGAGGATGAACCAAACCCGTTTCTACCACTCCTCACCGACCTCATCCTGTCCTTTTCCCATCCTTCGAGCGCTGAGTTTGTATCGCATATTGATATGCCTGCACTTCGCCGGCTCCGGCTTGACATTTATTCGGCGCGTCGTTCCCCACGGCCTACGATCGAGTCCTTCGTCCGTGTATGTCATCACTTCCTTCGATTCCTGACGGTTTTGGATCTTGGGCACGTCACCGCGTCGCGCAAGGAGCTGGAGCTATTCTTTGCCACCATGTCTGATCTTCGGATTCTAGATGTGGGTCGGGGCACGCAGAAGTTGACGGAGGAACTATTGTCCTTGATGGTGGATCGTGTCGCTGTTATGAAGAACTTGACCATCGTTAGGTTTGGTGGCAGTGTATCCAACGACGACCTTTTATCCCTTTTGCGGACTAGGTCGTGGACTAGGGACTCTTCCATCATCTCACACAACCTCACCGGTGTTTCAGGATTCGCCCAGCAGGAAGCTACTCTTCAGCAGGGATCCCTCGTTATTGTGCCTTTGATCCGTCCTGTGCGCTTTGGGGATTGGTATCAATAAAAATCGTGCTCTCGCGTTTCTTCCTTTTTCTGTGTCCCTTTTGTTCCCGACTGTTGTTAACGTACTCGAAGTCGCGCAATAAGGCGCAATAAAATAGTCGAAGATAATTATTATCATTCTTCGATCGGTATGCAAGATATTTGGGTGTAAGACAAAGAACAGTGGCAGTCAAAAGTTGGAGATCTGCGAGCGAAGGGATAGTGGCAGTGCATTGATCCTTAAGTCCCAACAAACCAAGGCATGACTCCTGGTCACGTCAAGTTGGAGTTAGGTTCGTTTCACGTGTTTTCTTCATAACTGACGATAATTTCACACAGTTGATCGAGGGTATATATGGGTTGCGGCTAATCTGGAGGTAAATCAGCGGGGCTGGCACTGCGTACGTTTACTGGATCATCATCGCTTCGGTTGGAAGTGGAATTTGGGAAGGGAAGGGGCAGGACAAACGAACCAAGCGATACAAAGTTGGAGCTTTTGTTTTTTTTTGTTTTTGTTTTCTTCTTCTCTTCATACTGGAGCTGTTGTCTTGATTTCGGGGTACCACCCTCCCAAAGGACCAATGAATACATCAATCAACAGCAAGCGGCTCTTGCAAGGAAGATTGGAGGAGGACATCCGCAAAGTCGGATTTGTCTGATCTGATACCTGTTTTCGATAGTTACCAAGGTAGGGCGTGTTTGCAGATCGGGGGATGTGTACTTTCCGATTCCCCATCGAGCTAGATCCTGAAATGTGGTCATATCGCTTCTTTATCATTTTGTCTTGCACCCGTGACCCATTCAGGGACCCTTTACCGTTTTTTGGAGACGTAAAAATGGGCCGGAGAGGAGCAATTGCGATCCTTTACCTCCCAGCCCAATATGCCGCTGCCCCAGATTCCGTATGTCAAGCCCTTACTCGAGGATTTGTTGCTAACACTGGCATGTCCAGATTCGACGCATCGTTGATCCCTTTCGAGCTCTGGAGTCGTATCTTCTCGATCAACCTCTACTCGTCGGAACCCACTTCAGCGGAATTTCATCTGCTCCTCCTGAACTTGGCTAGCATCTGCTCTTTTTTGCGGGGTGTTATTCGTGCAAACCCTGGTTTCTGGACCGGGGTCACGTTGGACCGCACGACTTCGGAATGTAGAATCCAAACTCTACTCGATCTCAGCTGCGAGCAACCACTAGACGCCGTTTTGGACTTGGATGCCTGTGGCACCATCTCCCCCGAGCGCTTCTGGGATATTTTCGGTCCATCCCTGAATCGGTGCCGCAGTCTTGTTGTTCGCGTTTTTGACGCCGATAGCTTGGAATTGTTGGCCGCTCAGCTGAATGACGCAGTCTTATATCGACTCGTCAGTTTCTCCTTCTCCATCCACAATGATATCACCGATTCTTTCCCCATGCCCAAGCCCCTCGACAACTTCCTCAGCAGTGCTCTCCCAATGCATCCACCGCGCATCGTCACGATACCGTTCACTTGGATAAAAAATCAGTCTCTCCGAGGACTCACGTCCCTCGCTATAACTGATGTATTGTGGTTGACGTGGGCGGAATGGCAGTGCATAGCTTCTACAGCGCCATCGTTGAAGTGCTTGCGTATCTGGAACGTGGGCTGTTCCTGTGCCCCCATAGATCCGGATTCGAGCATCTTATTCCCAGCCCTCGAGGATTTGGACTGTTTTTTTGGTCCGAGGTGCGCTACGAACGCGTTGTTGCTCGGGCGATGTAGAACTCCGCGCTTGACCACCCTCCGTTTTCGCGGCACCACACCCGGAGATATGATCGTTCTCTCCAGGAGCGCCGCCATCATTGTCCGCGTCAAGCATTTGGTACTATACGGTGTCCCCAAGGATAACTCCTGCTACATCCTTTTTGGTAGCCTCGTCAATCTGGAGAGCCTAGAACTGCTTCAAGACGACGCTATGATACTGTCGGGAATAGTGGAGGGTGATCGTCGATTGAGTCGCTGTATCCCCCCGCAAGGACCGGTCTGCCCGCACTTGTCAACCTTACGGGTTTCCGAATCGACCTTCGCCGACATTCGGGAATTCATGATTCGTCGCGGACCCGCAGTCCGTGCGATAGACCGAGTCGTTTTTGATTTCGCGTCCAGGCGCAGATTGTTCCATCCCTTGGATCGGCAGTGCAATCAAGACCACAGGACCAACCAAGATGCGTTGCAGTGGCTCCGAGAACGCACGAGGGTCGAGATTTTGGAGTGAGCATATTCCAGTTGGAGATCTACAAGATAGCCATCCCTCTTCCCTGAACCCTTGGTCGGTCTCGATAGCAAACACACCACAATTTTGGAGTTCGGAAGATCGTGGTAGATAGTCGCTATGCTCTTCCTACTTTCGTTTTTCTATTTGTTTGTACCGTAATTGACGCGACGCGTTTGATGGTCGAGGCACGTTATTGCCATCACTTGACCCGAACGGGTCAATCCCAACCTTTGATGTGCGAAAATATTGGCCGGGTTTGTGTGGGTGGTGTGTATCTCGATTCTCTACCGCTTCCTCTTTACGGATTCACGCGGGAACACGCATCACCTGGCATCCCAACGCTTCAGAGCACTTGATCTTCATGATATTGACCAACACGCATGGTGCGACCATCACAAATTCAGCTAGCGTCGATCGGCAACACCCCACTTCCCGAAATCACGCTTAATCGTGCACACCTTCCGATGGGGACCACAGTAAATTTTGGGGGTCTGATCTACTCCTCGTGTCCGCCACAGGCGGTGAACAGGCAAAATTGATCTGAGCGCAAGAACAATTAATTCGTTGACAATAAAGACGGAGGCCTCTGGCCTTCATAATTTTGCACTCTATCCGGCTCATGTTGAAATTTCTGATTTTCCTACCTGTTCCCGATGGTGTCACCCTTGGGCCGCCCGTGGAAATCTCCGAACGAATGACACTGCAGCACTATTGTCCCAACGCAAGGAGGCAGGCGGAGAGGATCCTTGTTGTAGGGGTGGTCGCTTCCTCGTTGAAGCAATCTGATGGCACCACTGTAGGTTTTTGTGTGTTGCGATGCAACGTCTGCTCTAAACAAATATGTTTTCGAGGTACTCGTATTAGAATCACCGGCAACAAACGCATCCCTACTCGCTGGTCTATTTCAGGGAGAGATGCAGACTCTAAGGGACCTATTAATCGTGGATTCCCTCGACATGGATACGGTGTGCCGCTTTTTTTTTTTTTTTTTTTTTTTTTTTTTTTTGGTGTCGTCTGATCTCATTCCTTGTAGATGATTGGCAGCAAGGAGCTCTGGAGTCAAGGCCCTGGAGGAACACACACAGGCTACGTTTTCGTCCGCATCTGGCACGAAACCCAAGTGGTGAGAAGATAATAGCTTATCATGCCAATTAATTCAACTTCGATCGTAGATCGAGGTTGATGTGTCGGAAAAGACGGCACACGCTTTTAAGGACTTCGCAAGTGAGATCCCCATCGCCACCGGTCCTATTGTACCTCTAGCTACTGGGGCTACCGTGATCTGCTGTGTCTTTCCGTGTAGAATTGACCAGCCTGGTGATTCATCCCAACAAGAGGGGATGCGGGCAAGGGTACGTCGGTTCTCTTGACCACCGAATTTCGTTGACGGCTACGAAGGCGTACCGGTTGTACGCATCAAACGTGTTTCATCTCTTCAACTCGCTAAAATAAATGAAGGGTACTATTTCTTTAATACCTTAAATTACGTATTGCAGCCACAATATATCTTGTTATTGTTACAGCAACTACGCCTATCCGTCTTCCTACCTCTTAAACCTTGAAGAAGGGCAAAGTAAGGTGTTTGCGGCCATTACTCTGTGTTTTTTCTCTCTCTGACTTCTTCGCGTGATAAAGGTACTCGTGAAGGCTAAGTATAGGTGTCGGGAAGTCCCTACTTCCCGATCCGAGTCTGATGGCCCGCGCGTCATAATTTGATTGGAGCTCCACGAGAGTCGCCGCCTTGAGGACAATTAAACTAGACTAGCCAAAATTTGATGGGAGATTCGATCAGGAACGAAGGAAGGATCACACGCCAAACCTAGCGAGGTTTGAACAATAACCAGAACATAAAACTCATCGATTACCAACTTCCCGCTTACTTTCGCGCTACGGGCATCGGGAACTTCGTGCTTCCCGACCCGAGTTTGTGGCCCCACGCGTCAGCATTTGATTGGAGTTTAACAACCGGCCGAATCACCTTTTTGAGAACAATTAAACGAGACTAGCTAAATCGGTACTGCCTTCTTTTCAAATGCAATCCTAACTGATGGGAGAAACGATCGAGTACAAAGAAAACAGTCGAGCGCCTAAGCCAGCGAGACCCGGACAATAAATTGTGGGACCGCGCCAGTATAATTTATTCCTCCTCCTCCTCCTAGGGCAGAACACTTGCCGATTACCCACTTTCCACTTGCTTTGGCGCGATCATGGCTAAATTTCTAGGAGTGTTATCAATTCCTGGCGGCGTGACGCTTGGGCCTCCCGTCGATGTCACCGTCCCTGGCCTTACTCTCCAGTACTACCGCCCGGTCGGCTCGGGCGGTTTAGAAAAAATGATGGTTGTTGGAGTTATACTCGAATCACACAAACAGTTCGACAGCACAACCGTAAGTCGGTATCCCTGAACGCTGTGTATATATGCTCACACCTTTCCCCAATCTGAGATCCTTGTACTTGAGTCGCCCCCAGTAAACGCACTTGGTTTGCATTCGCTGTATCAAAGACAGATGCATGTATTGAAAGACATCGTTGTCGTGGATTCACTGACTGCGGATAAAGTTCGTTATTCTCTTACTGAAGATTCTAATTTAACTGCTCGAAGATCGTTGGCACCAAGGAACTCTGGAGTCACGGCCCGGGAGGAATGCACGCTGGCTACGTCTTTGTGCGCGTGTGGACAGGAACACAAGTGGTGAGAATATTTCTTTTGGTCGCGCCAAGTGATTTACCTGGTCGTTCAGCATACCGTGGATGTAGCGCGGCCAACTCGAATGGGTTTCAGCACGCTCGCACTGGAGATGCCTGTCACCGCTGAGCCTCTCGCACCACTGGCTAATGGAGCCACTGTAATCTGCTGCGTTCTCGCATGCAAAACGGACAGACCTGGCGGAGAACTGGAACAAGAGGGGCTGGTCACCAGGGTTCGACTTTCATTTGTCGCCGCCTGTTTTACTAAAGTTTTCGCCAGGCATATAGACTGTACGCTGGGTCCGTGTTTCAGCTCTTCAAGTCCCGCGACTGTGAGGCCACGGACGTTGTGTGAAGTCGTGCGAGCGGATAAACTACGTTTATTTTCCAGAAATAAAGTTGCGAAGAGCCAGCATGGAGGGGTGTATTAAGCGTATTCTGCCTCCGATTTTTTACATTGTTTCCTTCTCCGTTTTCTTGGTGTTAGTCTTTGATTGAGAAATCAGACAAATGAAAGGAAAGTCATGGGCAAATCCCCGAGATCGGTCGGGAACCGGGTGCTTCCCGATCTCTGTTCGGACCGGCACCCGAAGTGCCACGAACACAAGTTTTGCGCTTGATTGTTCTCTAACTGGCTGATTGACGCTCTCACCGCCGGTTTGGTGACCGCCCGATCAGGCGCAAAACAACACGAAGCAAGACTAATCTCGGAAGATAAAAAGGGCTCTTTTGTTGTCGCCAAGTCTCCTACACTTCCTCCGTTTCCTCTTCCCCGTATTCAGTTATCTCCCACCTATCCCGCTCAATTATGCCTCATTTTCTGGCGATGCTCCTCCAGGCAGTGTTCAACTTGGCTTAGCCGTTGCGTTTGGCGAGCTGACGCACCAGTCCTACTGTCCCAACGACTTGGCGCAAGCAGAGAAGGTCCTTGTCGTTGGAGTTGTCATTGCATCTGTAAAGCAGTCCGATGGCTCTACTGTATGCAAAACCCCCCATGGTGATGTGTTTGTGCGCTTATGCTCCCATATCTTAGGTTCTAGTGTTGGAGTCGCCGGGTCCGGAGAATACCCTTCTCCGAACTTTGTTCCGAGGGCAACTGCGAGCGTTGGAGACAATCGCACTCATGGATTTGTTCGGAATAGATACGGTGCGAGGTATTTTCAAAAGTCTCTTCTATTTTAACGTCCCATAGGTACTTGGCAGTCAGGAGTTTTGGAATCAAGGTACTCGGAGAGATACATCGGGTTATGTTTGTATCCACCTTTTGGAGGGGACCCAAGTAGTGAGAATATAAAATTTACCCGCATCCAACACCCCTGTGACAGCCTTATTAGACCGCCGTCAATGTTTTGGAGACGTCGGAAAGTACGTTCAAAGAAGTAGCGGATGAGGTCCCGTTGACAGTAGGCCCTGTGGTTCCCCTGGCAATCGGGGCGACGCTCATCTGCGCCGTCTACCCGTGCAGGGTGAGTGACCCGCAGGAAGGACTGTTTGTGAAGGGACGTGAGTTTTTCATAGCGTTGCTAATTATCCTAACATCCCAGCAGGCCCACAGGCTCTATGCGCTGGACATCTTTCACCTATTCAAGCTCGGTGTTTAATTTGAATAAGGAATGCGGGGCGAATATTATTGTGTTGAATTCCGTGTGCTTATGCTTAAATTTGGTTCCATTATAACGGGATGCTAGTAGTATCAGCATACAACGAATTTCGGTGTTCGATGTAGTCGTCTTCGGTGTATTCATCTTAACTTATTGCATCTTAACGACGAAAATAGTTTTAGTATGATTTATAAGTCTTGGATTTTGTTGCGAGCAAAAGAGAAAGAAAAGCGAATGAAAGAAAAGTCTCGGTCTGCCATGTGCATGTAATGGACCTCGAGCACAGGTATCGAATATTGAAGTTGGAGGTTCGCCAGATGCCAGGTGCGGGTCATAGTGGGTTGGCGTTGTGAGTGAATTATTGACGAATGAAGCGGACACTGGCCCAGTACAACGGTTTACGACGAGTACAGCGTCAGTGGATAATGATATGGGTGTTGGTCTTGGCCCATAGGACGGACGGCCAATCCCGTCGTGTAGGCAGGAAGCGAAAAGAAGAAGGTCACAGACGACGTGTGACCGACCTCATGAGCAGTGTTGATGCAGCCAAGCGGGAATCACCGAGTGCTAATTCCGTTCGACGCTGTGCGATCATCTTGATGCGATCATCACGTTATATCTCAACCGCTGCTTTCTGCGTGCATGGCGCATACTCGAGAAGGCCAGATTTGCAACGGCGGCTTCACAGGACCAACAATCAATGTCAGCCATAACTACCTTTCACATCATTACTAGTAGAAGTTGACATGATTAAGCTTCTGCTCCAAACATGGTTTCGTAGTGTCCCCTCGCTGTGAGGTGTGCGAGGCGGCGTCCGAGACTCGGGCTCACTACCTGCTGGAATGTCCGCGATGGGAGCACCTCCGCCAACGGCTTGAGGAGTTCGGGGTGCAAGAGGATGGGCGAGAGGTGGAGGGAGCCAAAGAATACCATTTTGAACCTAGATGATCTGCAATCAATAAAAATCCGGCTTTGGATCATTTCCTTTGGCATCCGGCGCGGTAGATAAACGGCATTGAATGCTTGCAATGCACGCGCATATTGGTCGCGTATATTCGCCTGTATCATCACCTTTTAATTCATTGTGAGTGTCTGAAAAAGAAAGAAAATAATAATAATCTGTGATGAAAATAATCGGTTGTAAAGAAAATGAAGGTGCACCGTTTCTGGGGTCTTGTGGTGGATTGAACAAGCTCTCCCTATGGAAATACGACGTCAAGTTGGGTTATGTATAAGATAAAATGAGAAAGGAACCCACCGCATAATCACTTTGGGCACAACATTTTAATAGTTCGGATGCCTCCAGCTATTCTGCTGCAGCCCGAATATTAGGTGTGCTTTTTTTTTTTTTTGAAAAAAAGGAAGGCAAAGCAATAGCCCTTACTTAATAGCGCAGGATGGTTTCGTACATCATATTGTAGTTAATCGATTGGCTCAATCACCGCCCTGAAAATTCGTCAGTATGGTGTTGAATGAGGACGAAAAAAACTGACCTTTCCACCGGCTGTCCCAGCACGCCCAACCAAAATTCGATAATGTCGCACAAGCCATCTAGTCCTCCTGCCGCCGAATTGAGGAAGAACTCGCGATGGCGCACGCCGCACCCCGGACACGGATACGAACGAATCGTTGCCCCTTGGGCGCGGAGTGTAAGGTGCACTAGTCGTTCTCGGAGGCAGGTCATCTTCAATTTCATTACAGAGAGGAAAACTTACCCAATAATTTAACTTGGTCGCAAGTATATTTGTAGCACCAGATGAAGCGGACGCCACGACATCGGTCGCGGTACTGCAGTTGTCGGCGCGCGGTGTCAATCGAATAGCCCGATTTGATGTCGAGGGCGTCTACGTCGATCTGTAGCTCCTCGTCGAATACGCGCGATACCCGGAATACGGTATACAACTCCGCGCGAAAGTCTTTGTACCTCGGCGCGGCGAAGTGCGCGAGGCACTGGTCGATAGGATCGCGTATACGGGAACTAAAAAATTAAGGTTTGTCGCTGAGAATCGTCAAATCCGACTTACATTTTCGCGAGTTGCTTGCGGCGTTTTAATTCGGTCGCGCTGGGTTGTCCGCCACATTTGCGCCTATATCGAGCCCTATACAAAGTGAAATAGTCAGTAGTACAATATAATAAGTACTTACATTGTGTCTGTACGAGTGGTAGAAGAACGAGAACGAATGAGAAGAAAGTCGAAGGCGGGGTGTTGTATTTTTCTAATTGACGCGCCGCAGTTGATCATCAACTTGGCGTGATGCGGTGATAATGCCGAAGATGCCGCCCGCGCATGCCGAGATGTTACAGGAAAAATTGAGTATGACCACTGGTTTGAACCATTCCCTCTTTTGCCGACTTCCTCTCGAAGGTTTGGCCATCAGCGCTACGTATTTTTATTCACGGATTTTGTGTATGGCTGATTTGCTATGATGATGACGATGGGCCGGGTACGGCTACGACAGCAGTTCGTAGGGAGATGGTACGTAGGTATCTATGCGCGGGTTCATGAGCTATCTATTTTTATCAGGAGACCGTGAGGTTGTAATGAATGATCTAATACTTCGGGAAATCGTTCGTCTGTAAAGGTCCGAATGTTGGTGAGGATTGGTATCGTATGCAGAAGGCATCGTAGGTATCATCACGAGGGTATTCGCGAAAGTTCTTGGAATACAGAGAGAGAATTATGTTGAATAGTATGGTAAGTATATGAGATGACGAGAGGAAGAGAGAAGAGAGAGAAAATTAAAAATAATTAGGACGTATCTGGTCATTACTCAAAACGTCCCGTTGCCTGGACAAGACATTGGGGTACGCAACACGATTTCCTCTTTATGAAAGAATAGAGGCTTATTACCTTGAAAATGCATGGTTATCAGGTGGTTGTTTACATCTCAAAATCCGGCGTCAAAATCAACAGGTACCGTAATCGCCGCCTGCATAAATAATGACAATAGTAGGAAAGAGATAATGATGTGAACGCTATAGGCTATTATATGCCCAAAGTTTCGGTAAAGGTAAAGACAACAAAGCCATCAAAAAAGGACTCGTAATGCCATGCAAAGCAGTGGCCTCAAAAGCAAGTAAGATTGCAAGTATGACTGTATACCGCTCACCTCGTACTTCGTGCTGATCGAATGTCCAGAGTATTTACGAACGGTTAACCTGCCCTCGGTGAGGATTTTTGTGAGTAATCAGTAATGCAAATAATGATGCCAGATTATTTTGTGATACTGATTGATGATTTTTTAGACGGGGCCTTTTATCGAGAGCATTCCGTGGCTTGTCGGGTATCTCGACCATGGAAAGGTACGAATCGTCGGCAAAGGCGAGGTACCGGTATCGTTCACTTCTATCGCTGACATTGCGGGTGCGTTGCTCCAAAACACGTTAGCAGTCGGACACTGAATCAAAATCAAAATCAGGGTTTGTCGCGTACGTGTTGACCAACCTTCCGCCCTCCAAACTGGAAAATCGCATTTTACGACTCGAAGGCGAAAGGATTCGCATGAACGATCTCGGTGTTTTGTTCAAGACGTCGGTGGAACACGTTGACCGTATTCCCGGGGAGGCAGGGGAAGCGAAGACGGGCTTATTGAAGCTGCTTGACAGTGGGGCTGGCAGTACAGGCTGGGATGAAGCACATAAAAGGGAGAGGTCTGGTGGCGAGGCTGCGGGGAGTGCGAATTCGTTGTGGCCGGGTCATAGGTGGAAGGGTATCAAGGAGGTGCTTGACCTTTGAATAAATGTGCATACATGTACATTGGTTCAAAAAAACTGTGATGGAAGCTGTTGAAGTTTATTTGCAATTATCTCAGAGCTCTTGCGGCGTGCCTTCCATCTAATGACGTCTAGCTGGAAATACATTGAAGAGCGCAGTAGAGAAGGGACGTCCGTCTTTACCTCCGCGTAGAGACTCATTAGTAAGGCTCCAACCTTTTCTGTTTGTAAACAATTTCAAACGGTTTTAACCATTTTTATTTCCCCTCAGTTTGCCCTAGGCGTCAAACGGTTTAGAAACCATTTTCAAACAGTTGGAAAGACTGGCCTACCTTACCTGAGATGTTCCCTGCCTTTATCACCTCCTGACGATAATATATTATTACCACTCGACACATCCATTATGAAGCAAAATGGAACCAAAAAAAAACATTACCGTTCGGCTGTACTTCCTAATCAGGGGTTTTGTCCGCGACACAAATGGTGGCTATGCCGCTGTCAAACTTCTTTGAACTCACCTTCAGGCTTCGACGTCGCCTTTGAGTAAGGCGCACCCAACTCTGGATTGAATCAGCGTTTATCCATCTTGAGGTGCCCTAAATCGCAATTCGCCACTTGAATTCCACGATCCAGCGGTTTCAGTGGCAAGTGCACCACAAGTAGTGGCCAGACGGCTTGAATTCCCAATACAATGTGAGTATGGGCACTGCGGCAACACTAGTCCACTCGTCCAATATAACCGACCGCTGTCTTACCCCTCAGTTTACCAACTCAAGAATGCCCGAGTCCATCCCCGAGCTCGAGGCGCTTGTTGGCAAGCTCTCAGCGGATATCGAGCTGCAGAAAGACGTCCTCAAACAGCTGGAGCGCAGTAAAAGCGCCGCCCAGCGTCAACTAAACGCTACCCGCGATCCACTAACGTGTTTACCCCTCGAGATATCATCTGAAATCTTCTTCCAATGCCTTCCTCCCGGCCCCCTACATCCGCGACCAGGCGCTCGGACCCCCCCCTTGCTTCTCCTTAATATCTGCAACTCGTGGACCGATATTGCCTTATACACACCCGCCCTATGGTCCTCTATCTATCTCGATTTCCCCGGCGTTCAAGTCTTACAAAGCTGGCTTGAACGCGCGCGGAATCATGCGTTGACGATCTCCCTCACTCGGAGCCTCAACAGAAACATTGGCGCCATCGTAGCGCGATATGCGGAACAGCTTAAACACCTCGAAATATACGACGACGACCTAAAGCTGGGCTCTTTGATTGCAATCGGGTCATTCCCCTGCCTCGAAACCCTCACAATCGGTTGTTTGCCGGACGACGAGGAAGATTTGAACGATTTCAGTCTCGCTCAAATCTTGGGCCTGCTTAAATGCCTTGCTCCGAACCTCGTGGAATGCACCTTTCATAATATCTCCACTTACTTCGACCACACCACCCTCGAGGTGCTGATGCTTCCCCGTCTTCGGTACCTGAAGTTCGGAGAACCAACGGACCTCCGAACTCTGGATTCCGTGGAAATACTCCCCTATCTTACGCTCCCTGCCTTGGAAACACTCTTTCTCCCGATGATCGGCGTTGCCAACCAGGTTCTTTTGACCTTTTTGGAGCGTTCATCGGCACCACTGCAAAAGTTGGTTCTGGCCGGGAATGACTCTACTTTCGTCGAATTGGAGGATTGTCTTCGCCTGGCATCTTCCCTCGAAAGTCTTGAACTGTACACGAACCGGATAACCGTTGTGCATGACTTGCTCGCAGCACTCGCGAATTCCCCAACCAATCTACTCCCCAACATCCGTTGTCTCAAAATACAGCAGTTTCCTACCCTTGACGTCCCGTCCTATCCAATCATCCTCCGCCTCCTCACCCTCCGCCGCACGCAGATACACTGAGTCCGAAAAAGTATTGGATCACCAGGTTTCAAAACTTGAAGACTCTGTTAGGGAATCAATACATATGCAAGGACTGAACTTTGCAGTAGGATATGGACACCCCGAACCCTGCTACCTACCACCAAAAAGATCGAGCCGAACACGCAGCCGATGATCCGAGCTGATGCAATAAACGCGGACATGTGATCCAATTCTTTTTCCGCATTTGGAACATCCACAATTTCTCCTCTTGAAACACTACAAGATCATACCGTATTGATCCTAATTTTTATCTACAGGTAAATATGACTGCATCTGACACCACTGCGTCCACAAAAGGTGTATTTGCTCCCCTAAAAAAGACAGGGAGGTGAAATACAGTTGCTGCCAACAAGGTGAATGTGATGCCCTCTGCAGTGTCCGGGATTACTTCTGGCTATTGTCCGAGCCGTATTTTGGTGTCCAAGGAGCACAGAAATCATTACTCGGTCAAATCAGACAGCGGAAATATCCATAAAGTGGTGTGAATGCTGTTTTCCGGTCAACTCAAGAGTGTGCCTGACTCGCAGCAGCCAGTTTTCTCTCACTTCCCTGTCAATACACACCGGAATTCCTCAAGAAAGGGCTGTTTAATGTTTTCTTCCATCAGTGGAAGCCCCTCCTCACCGCTGGACCCCAGAGGAAGCATGCGGACTCCGTTGAGCACCATTGTTATTGAAAGGGGGAGGATTGCCAGGGCAGTTATTTCGGGCAGGTCAAATTCAAAATCCTAGGTCCGGGTAAGTATCAGCAGTTCTGGAAAGCAGAATAATAAGCCAAAGGGCCCATCTGCACCACAAAAAAAAGGTCAAACAGAGCGGCGACGGGCCTATGGCACAATGGTCTGGGTGTGCAGCAACACCAGCGGCAGTGTCGGCGGACTACATTGCATTAACGGCCTCATGAAAAGCTTTGTTTCCACTGGAACACTCACTCAGTTCGTCCTCATGGCCCTTGACTAGCATAACCTGAACTATTTGACCATTTATTTCCAGCACAACAATGACCCAACGCAGTAATTATTAGCACACTAAATGGTGCTCTGGGCTAAATGGCCTTTATGTTCTCCATTGATGGCCATATACACAGATACTAATGCTATACAGGATTCCTAGGATCACTGTGAATGTGTAATACACCATGGGGAACGATTGCTAAGAATCCGGGTGACTTAGGGCCCACATTGAAGGAGGAGTGGGAGAACATTGATCAAAGGTTTGTTCCCCCATTGTGCGACAGCCTATGGGACTGGGTACGTGAACTATTCACTCCCAGGGGTGGGCTAACCCATTACTAACTCCCCTGGATTTGATTGGATTTTATTTGGAGCTTCTTTGACTTTTACACGTCGAATTCTGTATGCTGACTAAAACCAGATTAATAAATGGATCACCCATCACGACTAAATGTCTCCCATGGTCACCAGCTGTGAACAGAATATTCCAATCTTTTACATGCATAAACTACACCTTGTACACTATCATTCTAGCACTTTAAATCTAGTCGAATGTCCCAGTCGATCGAGCGTCAGATAGATCTTTTATCAAAGTTCGGTGATCCGATACTTTTTCGGACTCAGTGTAGTTTCTTTCACCCTTAGAGGTTCAAGTAGAAAATTTGGCAAGTTGTCGCAGTTGAAGCCTAGCTCAGAGGTCCGAGATGGATTGCGACAACTCGCCGCGGGCGGGATGGAAATTTACATTGGAAGCGAGGGCCAGAATTTGATGTCGTTTTGACTGTGAGTTGAATATCACGCTCTTGTCTACATTTTGGATGTGACCTTTATTCAGTAACAGTCCAAAATGCTCCAGACCCTCATGCGCCCGTAAGTACTACTCCATAACGTCGGACATTTTAATTCGGAACATATCAAGACGCCAACTCAATCGATAAGTAAAGAAGATATCCTACTGAAGCTGCTCTTGTTTCACGTCTCCCTCGGCTTTAAACCATCATCCCATTGATGCGCACCAGCTCGCGCTGGGCGCGTACGGACACGATTGACACCACGGATATACGGCTCCATTCCCACGGTTCACCACGGCAATACCGCGACTACGGAAAGTCCTACGGAATCGCGCACGGCCCGAGGCACGGCTTCCGTGGCTGCTTTCGGACATTTTCCGTGAATGTTTAACTCCTTTAGTCTACGGACTTTCTTTTATATGTACTCTCCGTGGTTCCTACGGACTATTACCTCATTTTCCGTCGGACTCTTGACTCACTTTCCCACCTCTATCCAATTACTATAAAACCCCATCTACTTTCCTGTACTCTCCAGTTTGTTGCCCACCAGCAATACATCTCACCTTTCATATTTCGCATTTCGTCCTTCGGTCCCTCGTCGCCCTCGATGCTCACCCCCTACGTCACGTCCTTCGCCGCCATCGTTCTGTCCTTCGTCGTCCACGTCCACGCCACCGTATCCGCCACAGTTCCCATCTCGTTTCCTTGCGCGGCTTACCAGCCGAGTACTGAACATGGAGTGACCCACTCGCACCCCCGTTTCATGGTCGTCGGAGCGTTGAGTTTGATGTTTGTTGTGTCGGCTCTCGCTCTCAGACGTGCCGTGAGCGCATCACCATCACCCCAGCCTATTTCTTTGGTTCTTTTCACTGAGTGAATTCGACGCAAATAGAGGGACATGATGTACCTCCAACAGCAGCCCTTCGCTCGGCCTTGATGGTTTGGGCCGGTGCAGGGAGGTGCAGGTGCCGCGCCGCCAAATAGCCCTGGAGGCGGGGGTGCAAAGAGCCACGCAGGCAGCCCTCCGAACATCCCCGCGGCTGGAAGCGCCGCGCCAAACATTCCTGGACGCGCGGCACCCAACGGTCCTGGTGCTGGGGGAGCAGCCAGCATTCCCGGTACAGGTGCTCCGAATCCTGGGAAACCGAATCCCCCCCATCCCGATGCGAGCTGAGGATTTCTTTCGCGGCTTCGAAGCGGGTTTCGAGTTTTGCGTTCACAAACCATTGCATCTGGATACGGTCAGAAAAAACATTTGTAGAGATACTCTAAGACACACTCTATACCGCGAGGTACGAGCGCATTTTTTATAGAGTGTCTGTCTTAGATCTTGATCTTAAGGCCACTCGCCACCGCGGGCTCAAAGTCGCGTTTGACCAAACTGAAAATTCCGGTGAGCGGGGATTATGGACGCTGCCGTTTGGTTGAACCCCGGGACGACGGATCAGCCGAGACATTTCTACGTTTTTGGAATGTGGGCGTCTCAATGAATTGGATCTCCTCGTCTTTTCCGTCGCTGTCAGTCCAGATAACGGAGGTCATAGGCCCACAGCAGACCCTCAAGAGCCTTTACCGTTGGAGGAACCGCCTTACGTTAAACGTTTCCTTTTGACCAAAACGTTGACTCGTGGCGGAAGCCGGCACGTGACGTTGAATTAGCGGTTTATTGACGTGTCAAGTTTTCCTCAGTTTGTAGAGATTGGCTGACATTACTGATTCGATGGGCTAATTGAGCTGGAACGATTACGAGAGCCAAAAAAAAAAAAAAAAAAGACGTTCGAGTTGCAGATCCTTACTAATACTGTAATTGGGGTCGGCGTCCTCTGGCTTGTCCGAGAACTTCGTGAAAACTGGCCCGATGACTTGGAAGGACCGCACCACGAGGCAGAGAACGGTTTTTGGGGCGAGGGCGGGACGGGGCGCACGGCTTTCATAAGCCCGGGGAAGTCCACACTCGCGGTTCCGGGCATGGGTGAAATACTAGTGTGTGGGTGACGGAAAATTGTGAACGCAGAAAGAAGAACTATGTTTTCGTATTAGATAAAAATGGATGTGTGAGCTTCCTCTCGGACGCGGGGGCCCAACGATAAATAAATCAGTGTCGGATCTAGAAACCAGATTTGATGACGGAGGAGAGCTCGAGTAGTCTGAGTAGAGAGCAAATTTTGGCCAGCGTATCAATTCCCGAAGGCTATGTTCACAGAAAAAGTCAGGATTACTTGCGGCACTTGTGCTTCAGCTTATGCTCCTTCCAGCCATCTCTGAGGCACTGTGCATCGCAGAAGAACGCTTGACCGTTACAGGCACCTTCAACAGGTCAGTGATCAGCTACACCCCAATAAAGAAGACCATTGCCGACTCACCTCCACATTTCTTCCAAGGACCTGTAGACCCGCACGCAAAGCACCGCTGCCACGGGCCTACTCTTGCCGTCCGCGCCTCGTCCTCAACGTCGACGTCATCAAAGTGCCCGCCAGGAATGTCGAGTCGAAGCTCCCAGAGATCGCTGAAG